>CM077092.1:38203028-38601541 GCA_039513925.1 Platanthera zijinensis | reverse complement strand
TCGAGTGAGATCATGGACCAAGTCATGCATTTTTATCTTTCTCATAGCACGCCGTCTATCCATGTTCTTTATAAAGAAATTGCAAGCCAATCTGCTGCAGGTCCATCTGCCCATTAGAGGGCTTCAAAAAGCCTTGACCGTGCTACGACTGATCAACATGTTAGCCTCTATTTCGTAATCTTTCGGGAATAACGAGCAATCAATAAAACATTGTTTCAAGCACGAGGACAAATGATCCTAGCTCAATTTCAGGGCAAGTAAAATCTCACAGTTCTCATCATAACAGAGTTTCCAGAGCTCACTATCCTTGATAGCCAGCCACCCACTCTCTGTTCTTTTAAATCTCAACGGGCTGCCCAAAGCTTTGGCTATCAAAGAAACCCCTCCACACTTTTTCACAATTTTCCTTCCAATTTCTACCAAATTTTGATTCCTCTCAACTCCCATGGCAAAAAAATCTCCTCTCAAATACTAACCAGCAGTCATTTAATGACAAATTTGATAGTCTATATGGAGAGACTGTTCCCATTATGGATGCAACTTGCTCATTCCTTGTGGTTACTAAAATCTTACTTCCCTTTCCACCAACTACAAGTAGAGTTCTCAGTCTGTCCCATTTTTCTTGGCTCTCACTCCACACATCATTCAAAACTAGTAAAAATCTCTTCTTCTTGAGCTGCTTAGTAAGGGACACCTACATTGTATGCATGTTCGTCAGACAAACCCACATCTGTTTCTCGAATCAGTCGCGAACCCTTTCATCGTTGTAGACTAACTGCTTGAGTGTCGTCTTGCCAAGCTCACCTAAACCAACAATACTCACGACGCCGATTTCCGAACCATGAGTGAAAGGTTTAAGTAGTAAGTTTACCATGTTTTCCTTTTCTTCCTTTCATAAACTTCTGATTCGTTTATAAAGGAACCTGTTTCTTCCCTCGCAACGCCACTCTCTAACTTAGAACTATTTCCCATTAATGCTCCTTCCTTCAAATGGAATTTTGATCTCTCTTTGGCAACCTCACCCAGTCTGCGGTTGATCTCTTTCACCCTCAGTGAAATCTTACGCCGGAAAGCAATGTTTTTTTCGATATAGAAAGAGAAGTCCGTACCTTCTCCTTCACGCCGGCTTTGATTCTTAGCTTCAATTTCATAGCTTCGGCGGCGAAGTCGTCGATCACATCATCGGCATCATAGGCCAAGTCCTTGAGCTTCCTTAGCCAGCTCCTCAGAGCGCTCTCCTTCACCTGCTTAGTCTCCGCATCTTCGAGCACATCTTGGTTGGTTGAAAGGGTTCTTTCAAGCTTTCTCGGTTCTTTGTTGGCGTCGGTCAGCAGGGCAAATTCTGAAAGAGCTTTCGATGCCAGTCGATCGGAGACGAACTTGAGGAGGCTGGTGGCGACTACCTCCACCATAATTTCAGTATTATTGGTTGGGAGGTGGGCGAAAGGCGAGCAAGCAGTTGGAGGTATCCCCACTAATTATTATTTAATATATGTGCAGCAACGACCCATTTCATTTGATCATTGAATTTTAAAATTAATATTTTTCAGTACTTATTTAATGTTTTCTATTTTAATGTATTTTATTTGGTTATGTGTGACTATTTTACTGTGTACTATGTGAAAATGAGAGCAAAATTAGGTCTGCAAGTGATTTGGTTCGGTTTTATGTAAAATCGAACCTGTACCAAATAGCATTGGTTTTTACCCACTCAAAATTGAAGCCAAACCAAACTCAATTGGTTCGGTTTGTTTTTTTATCCGTCGGTTCGATTTTCTACATTTGCATCAAAATTATTTTATGTTTTTTTTTTATGCCCACGAGTTCTCATTAAATTTTATGAGATTTTTGAACTATAGGAACAACATTTAAATTAACTAGTGCACAAAAAAATTATAACTATTCAAAATATTGTTTGAAACTAAAGCTATTAAACTAGTAGTATGAGGCACCTCAATACCTTCACTTATAGTTGAAAGTGAAATATTATATAAAAGTAGCATTATATATTTCAGTTTGGTTTTTTTTGGTTTGCACAATGTGTAAACTGAACCAAAATGAGATCGGTTTTCAGTCACTTGAAATCGAAACCTAACCGAACCGGTCGGTTCGGTTGGATGGGTTCGGTACAGTTCGGTTTATTTCGGTTTTTTATGCACACTTCTAAGCAAAATCACAAGTTGACATGAAGTTACCCCCAAAATTTTTTTGGGTTCAGGTCCCCGACTCAGTTTTTTCTTGGTCCAGGATATCTCAGGCGCCCTTCTGCACTAAGGCGGGGACATCTGGGTTGTGGTGCTAACTTCTCCAAGTAGCAAAATATTGTGAGTTGGTAAATGTCATTGATGCGAAAATCCGGCGTAGACGGGATGAGGAAATCCTCTTCTCATTCATCAATTGGTCAAAATTGGTCAAAATCAAATAAAAAATCATCAACAAAATTAACACAAAATTTTATTCATTCTGAAACCATAATGAAACTAATTAAATATTAAAATTCAATCAAAAGTTCAATCAATAGCAACAATTCTTAATCACATTTTGATCTTATTAGAACAAATGGTGTCTTTATTATACAACTCATATTAGAAGAACTCTAAATATTAACATAAGAACAAACTAATCAACATTTGAAAAAACACAATGCACACCTTGCAAATCTAGAGCTAAATGCTAACTTATTAAACTCCCACACTCCCACATGCAAAACAAACATACAAATAGCATAGTTATGTAGACACCCTTTTGCAAAAAAAGTTCTCTTGTTCTCTTTAACAGGCCGTTTCAGATAGGGGCAATGGTGATATCTAATGGGGGTTTACACCGTACCACATTCGTTAAGGATCAACAATCACACACAACATCCATTTGAACTAATAAGTGGATGAAGTTCTCAAGTGTGGGTAACAAATGACACTGTTAATGACCTCGTGTTCATGACCGTCGCCATCGTTCCACATAAAAATTATCGATTATGCGCAACAAAAATTTTATTTTGGAAATGCCTACCGTATAGTTGCAAACCAAATTTGAAAATTTGTTTATTTGTAAAACAAAATTGTTATTTGCAAATCATTTGTGTGCTGATTGTGTGTTTTCTTTGGCAGTGATGCAGACGTTTGTGATATAGTGAATGATGCTTAAGTTGCGCCTTCATGTGATATATCTATGTTTGAAAGCTATGCATGCAGGGAAGGAATACCGATGCCCCGGAAATGGGGTATGGTCGTTATAAATTGCTCAGCTAAAACAACAATTTTATTAAATTTAACGTATTACAAAAGTTTCAAATTCATCATACAAATTTTCTCTTAACGATGAGTGCAACTTTTCGACGTTCTTTCTCTTCGTTGGGGAAATAGGAAAACAAATGATGGAGATGAGAAATACAAAAAAAGGTTTAAATCTACGACTTGCTTCAGATCAAAGGAGCTGAAGATTATCGAGAATGTCTGACACAACTAAATCTGGAGCTCCTGCAATGGTCAGAGGCGAGGATGTGTGGTACGTGTCATCGCATATGTCTTGCAGTAGGCGTTGGCGGCGGCGAAGAGAGAGACGTCTGCGGTGGTGGCGACGTCGTCGCGTATGGCTCGCTCCTATCGACGTGATGGGGAAATGGTTAAGTTTGCCCCTATCAAACTTACCGTAACATTTAAAATAATTGTTTAAGAGTTTTTATTTTAAAAATTGGTTTGCATCTATCCAAAATAGGTTTACCCATAACAATTACCAGTATTATTCCTTTTGACGAGTAGGTGAGGATTTGCAGTTGAAAATTAGCTCAACATCCACAACCAAACCCATAAAGAAACCAATGATGGACTTGTATAACATCAATTAAAGTGATCTCAACAATTCTACAATTAAGAAAATATTAATAGCTATGTTGATATTATGTGCATGGAAACATCCATGACATGAACTTGCAATGTTTTATGTTATTATTTGAGGCGACAAATCGTCGAACATGTGACATGCAAATATAAAAGAGCAGAATGGTTTATAATGACTATACCAAGCAGAATAGCTTCAAAGAATAGTTTATAATGACTATACCAGGCAGGGCTTTAAAACTATGCAATTAAATTATTAGATGCCAAGTATTATTGGAGTATGTTTGTCGCGCGCGATATTATGCCGGCCATTGGCTCCCTATTCCGACATCAAAATCGATGACATGGATGCCGTTGGCGGGGGCGAGGTCCTCGAGAATGGTCTGGGGGAGGTAAAGTTTGTGAACTGGAGGACATGGGAGATCTCGTGAATGCTTTGCGAGCGCTTAGTCGAGGGGGTGTTGCAATTGGGGCACATGCAATGGTTGCTGCTCCGGCAGGGACCGCGAGGAGTGCACCTCGAAGTAGAATGCGGAAGAGACGAGTCATTTTAACTGTTTTTGGTGTGCGATTATAGGCTCAGCGTGCAAATATATGAATTTGAGTTGAAAATATGTTTTGCATGTACATAGTCATTATTATTACCTATAGCACCACTCTTAAATTGTCTTTCTCAACCATTCATTGTTTTTTCTTATGAAATTGGAATTAAACAAAATATTTTTTTCACATAGAATGAGGAACATAAGAAAAGTTCTAAAGGAAGCACTTAGTGTATTTTTATACACTTCAGAATATTCCCAACTATAACCCATGTAGTTATCTAGAGTACTAACCTGCCGAATTATATGTAATAGTATTATCTAAAACATCCATCGGTTCAAAAAGATACATCGGAATACTTATTACGGCGCTGATATTAGTACCGTTGTTTTGCCTATTTGCACTTTGGCTATCTGCAAACATTGTTTTTTTTTTAAAATTGGCTATCCAAAAGCATGAAAGCTATTCACACTCAAAAATTGAAAAAAAGGAAGGAGCAGAGCACCACCGCCTGGAGGAGGAATGACAGCTTGAAAATCGCGGAATAGAGTAGCACCGCCGCCAAAAGAAAGAGAGATGACCGGATGTGGAAACGATAGCCTCCAGATAATGGAGGAGAATGTGTCGCGATAAAGAACGTCATTTGGGAAAAGGAGGAGCACTTGCCAGATTTGGAGCCCTTCATGCCGGCCGAAAAGAGTGGAGGAAGGGTCACCGGCAGAATAACAGTTTGGAGGGGAGGCGAAGCACGAGAGGAGCGAGTGCAAATAAAGAATAATATTTTTTGTGTAGTGCTTGCTAATAAAAATTCTAAATGTTCAAAAAACGTCTTCAAATTTTGAGTGCGGATAGCCAAAATATGGTGCTAATATCAGCGCCCTTAAATAAAATGTGCATCAAAATTATTTTCTCATAACTTCATTCTCTTATTCCTCAGTAACCACAGATATTTTTCTTAATCCTAATCACAATTACTATTTCATCTACAATAGTGTACCTATTTTTTATGTTTCCATGAATGTTTCATGTTATTTCTTTCTCACTATAAAAGATTATGCAAATTTCATCTTTCTTTTATATTATTTTTGACTGCCTATGCAGTTGCATCTTTCTTTGTCTTTTTTTTTCATTCTCTTCTTTAGTTAAAAATAAGAGATTTTAGGTTTTATTCAACAAAAAAAAGTTCAAAACAACACAACATTGTTATAATATGACAATAACCGGCCTCACATTCAAAATACACATATTGAAAGCCATTAATTCAAAAAGAAAGATAGCGAAAACCATTAAAAATTCATCCCTCGCTCATCAAAAACAAAAGGCAACAAACAAACATAAGACACAAAACACAACTCGTTTCCAAGGTCCATGAAATTGTTGCAACTAAAGCAGCCGCACACAGGAACTTGGTTTATTTTTCATTATGTAGTACTCGAGGTGATGACATAATCTGACACCTTTTCTCTGCAATGAAAAATTAACAAGTCAAAAAAAGACTGAAGAAGGATATATGCAGTTGATTTAAAATGCTAGTGACATGAGAAAACTTACAGTAATAAGGAACAATCTTCCACCTCTGGTTCTTTCCCTTGAGAAACTCCCACAGCACAACTGTGGTGCCATCATGAACGCCACCGTGATCCTTATCGCCATGGAAGGCATCAAAGCCAAGCCTGATGTTATTTACCATCCTGATGCTGCGAAAGCCCTCCCCAGTGTCATGGCCCTCCGTCCACAGTATCGACTCGTCAAGATAACCGGGATTGAATGGTATGAGACGAACCTTAACGAATGCATGAATCAAATTATTTGCTACATAATTGCATACATAAGTTAATCTAGCAAAACGTCAATACCACCGGATGCGTTGGGCCATGGGAGTGCTTGATTGCCAAACCAGTAGCTTTATTAATGAGGGCAAAGGCGGGGGGGAGACCCTCTTCATCCTTCACCTCTGTTCCCCAGCGAAAATCCTTGTACCAATGCTGCCAAATGGATTGTTTATGTAAAAGATTAGGTTTCATAAAGATAAAATGGAAGATGAAATGAGAAAGACTGTAGGTTAATGAGGAAGTGGTTACCTGAAACTCATCTCGGGGGTTGGCGGAACAAGGACAACAGTGCCTTCACGAACAGAGAGGGAATAGTCCTCCTCAGCTCTCGTGTAAATTCTGACTGTAGGGTTGCTGATTACCTCTCTGTTGTGCTCATGGTGGTGATCATGATGGTGGTCGTGATGGTCATGGTGGTGGCTATGGTGGTCGTGGTGGTGATGTTCGAAGTTGCTCATTGTTGATGATGTGTTTCTCCTTGAGTTCTTTGCTTGTCATGGATAACCCCAAAGAGATGTTTTTATAGATGGGGAACTGCGAGAAGAGAGCCATTGGACATTGTTTATTTTTTTTTTTAAAGGAAAAGTGAAAGGAATTTTGGAAAGACTAATTGTGTTGGGTGTTTAGATATTTGGATAGAGTTTGCAAAGAATGTAGGATGGAGATTAGCAAAGGAAACTGGGCACTGTATAATTTTGTACATTTCAAATTGTTCCTATCAACACAGGCCCAACCTTGTTGCCAAGTCAAAAATGAGAATAAACAAATGCAAAGTATGAAAGTTTAACAAACTTACAAAAATGTCAACAACTTTAGGGCATAAGGTCGAAAAATCCTCGTGTTTGCTTGGCCGGTCCTTCGCTCGGGCTAGGTCCATGCGCATGTGAGCATAAGATCTCATATTATTGAATTTACCTTTGTCATACAATTGCTCTACCATAATAATAACTATTATTGTTATAGACTTAAATATAAATAAATGACCATTTATGGGGACCTTCCCATGTAAGTTTGCTAAATTATAGGTTACACCCCTCTTACTTTTAAAATTACAAATATCGCTTATGTAATAGTGCATTTCAAAACATTCATGCACAAAAAGAGACCCCTAAAATTTACTCGAAAGGGCAAGATATACTTGTGCAAGGATGTTATGAAATGTAAACTCTTATAAGAGTAGTTTTTGTAATTTGAAAAGTAGGAGAGGTGCAACCTACAATTATGCTAATTTTGAGGAAAAGTTTTGGCAATTACCCATATAATAAAACATAACGAAATTTAAAATGGGTATTCAATTGTGAAGATTGCATGCCGGCCGAAAATGCATAATTATAGGTTGCATCCCTATATCTTTCAAAATTACATTCACCACCCCTCTAGGTTTCCCGGTTTAAAAAATGTTCATTTTGTTAGAAATATGGATGAAAAATGATAAATCCAGCCAAATTATGTATGATATTTCAATTTTATCGTTTTATAATGATAAATCCAGTCAAATTATGTATGATATTTCAATTTTATCATTTTATAATGATTCTATATTCATTACTACGAGTAAAATGTAACGCATTCTTTTCAATGTAAAATTATTACAAAGAGTAAAATTGAAATATTATAAAATAATTTGTCATAATTTATTATTTTCATCTAGAGTCATTAAAAGGCTAAAATTGAATAAAGTATTCTCACTTATTTTATCATTTTTCATCCATGTTTCTAGCACAAGGAATATTTTTGTAAATTAGAGAAATTTAGAGGGGAGGTAAATGTAATTTTGAAAAATAGAGGGACAACCTGTAATTACGCAAACTCCGGGGGGTGATCCACGTAATTAATCCTTCAAATGATTTTTGGTAGTGAGATCGAGTGAGTGGGTGGACTGCAAATATCAAAGCTCCTAAAACCCAGAATTTTGGAACTCAACTCCCGTTGCATATAGTGAGCGAATTGAGCGGTCTCTGCCGCCGCCGCTGGCCTGCTTGACGACCACCGACAGGTTCGCCGGATCCCGACAAACCTGCTGAGGATTGTCTGATGACGAGCGAGCAGGGCCACCGTCGGCGGCAGCCTTGCCCGTGAGAACCTGTTTTTGTTAATTTAAAAAATTAATCATTAAAACTTCGTGTTATTTTTAACAAAAAAATGTAAATATAATTTTTTAAATTTAAAATAATTAAATGATTAAAAAATATGGGGGGCGGGCATAGTCCGCCTTTGCCCGCCTGCGGCTGAGTACTATATATTTATTATGCACAAAAAACCATAAATTATATTTAAGTATCCAATGCCTTCTCATATTTGTATTTTTAGCCGTATTTTAGGTCAAATTTACAGGAAATTAAAATTAGAAATTATATTTGATTCTGTTGATTTCTAAACAAACAATAAACAAGTTGATCAAAATAATATATTATTTACTCAATCGCTTCGCACGTGCCTTTTAAATTTTCATCGTTCGAATATAAAATTTTGCAATTAAACTATCCTTAACTATTAATTTCTTTTTTCTTATGAAAATTGGAATTAAACAAAGTGTATTTCCCCTTGAACTGGTTCTCTAGTGCTATGGGTTATATATTATCCCTCGATTTAGGTGAAGCTGATATCGAGTCGAGTTCGAGTGGTTATGGCTCGGCTCGAAATTGATTTTGAGTTGAGTTGGCTCGGCTCGAAATGACTTGATTATGAATCGGCTCGAAATCGAATCGATGCGCCTCGAAATTGAGCAATTTTTCTCTTTATTCCGAGTTGACTCAAAATTAAATTGGGCAACCTATAAATTTAGCAAATGAATCACTTAAAACATTCTTTTTTTTTTATTTAGGTTTATAATTTATAATTTTTAATTTTAAAATAGGAATATATTAATAAATACATAATATTATTAATTAATTCGAACTGATTCGAATCATATTTCGAGCGATTCAGGACCGACTCGAAATCGTCTTGAAATCAGATTCAAGTCAAATTGAATCAACTCAAATTGAATCGAATCAATTTTAACAGATTACGGTTCAGCTCAATATTCAAGCGAATTTTGATTTTCGAATATTATGCTCAGCCCTAAATTTAGGTTGGGTGCATGTTTTTTTGGCCAGACGCGGGTTTTTCTCTGGGCGCACTATTACGGTTGAACACAAGTTTTCATTCTGGCAATCGTTTTCTGACAATAATGTTGTTGAAACCAAAAACTTGGTCTCTCGTGGATTCGGGGTCCCAAAAGAGGGGTGACCTCACACCTACTGCACTCGGGGGAACGTCACGGACCAAAGACTTAGGAAACTAGGAATAGACCCTCGGCTCTAGCGTGGAGGTCCCACCACACACCCAGAAGGTCACAAGAGCACTTCCCCTCCCTCACCAATGGCAGAGCTGGGCACCTTGGAGAGCTCTCTCAACTCAACCAAAAAGAAAACCAAGGGAGGAGGAGGCCAAAAAACTCATCCCTCCAAAGGCATCCAAGGGGGTCTATTTATAGTTTTTCCAAGTCCTGGAAGTAAAATGACCAAAATGCCCTTAGGAAAAATAAACTTCTAGCCAATAACAAGCCTCCACACCGGGGGATAGAGAGGTAATTTCTACCCCGGGGGTACAATAGTAAAAACATGGCAACATGAGGTCCGGGGGGAAGGTGGAGGCTGAACCGTGCCCCTCCCCCTTACCCCCACCTCGGACACCCGAGGCGAGTGGGCCGACCACGCAGAAGAACCAAAGGGGCGAGCCCCAGGCGCCGCCGCTCGCCCAAGGGCTCGCCGGGCGAAGGCCGGGCTCGCCCAATGGGCGCCCGGGCGAGCCCCAGGCCGCCGGCCGGGCGCGCCAAGGGGGCTGGGGCGCCCGGGCGAGCCCCAGGCCGCCGGCCGGGCTCGCCCTGGCGCGCCAGGCGCCGGGCTCGCCCGGCGGCCCGCGGGCTCGCCCAACTGGGGCGCGCGGACCCCAGCTGGCGCGCGCCGGGGCCTCGAGGCCGACCGGCCGGCCCGGGGCGGCTGCCCCAGCCAGGCCGGCCCGAGCAGCAGGGGGCTGGGCCGGCGTGCCCCCACGGCAGGGGGGGGGGGGGGGTCGTCAGCCAACCCACCGAAAAGGGGTCGGGGGGGGGAGATGCAGATTTTCCCTCCCCCTACTAGTATATTTCCAAGGCCAAGCCAAAATTGGCCACCAGAGTGCAAAACTCTCCAAAAGCTTAAAAACTCAAAGTTGGTCCTACGCCTGCCGGGAGGGCCCTACTCTGCGAATACGGGGTTGTACACAATCCCCACTCTTTTCGAGGTTGGCACAAGCTCGGAAAGAAACATCCAACCCAACGTATTCGCTGAGTGGCCTCTTCTCGCGGTAGGAAAGATTACTTAGCCTCCCGAGGGGTCAACCTGTCATGCCAGCTAATGGGAGCCTGGGTGACGAGACAGTCTCGGGGCAAGGGAACTTGGGCTTCCACGAGAGGTACGCCTGCCCTACCAACTAGTGAGAGCCTGACAGCGGGACCATCATCGGAGCATAGGAACTGGGCTTCCACGAGAGGTACGTCTGCCCTGCCAGCTAGTGGGAGCCTGACAACGGGATCATCATCAGAGCAAAGGAACTGAGCTTCCACGAGAGGTACGCCTGCCCTGCCAGCTAGTGGGAGCCTGACAACGGGACCATCATCGGAGCAAAGGAACTGGGCTTCCACGAGAGGTACGCCTGCCCTTCCAGCTAGTGGGAGCTTGACAGCAGGACCATCATCGGAGGAAAGGAACTGGTCTTCCACGAGAGGTACGCCTGCACTGCCATCTAGTGGGAGCCTGACAGCGGGACCATCATCGGAGCAAAGGAACTGGACTTCCACGATAGGTACGCCTGCCCTGCCAGCTAGTGGGAGCCTGACAGCGGGACCATCATCGAAGCAAAGGAACTGGGCTTCCACTAGAGGTACGTGTAGCACCCCCCCCAACCTTTGCCCGGGTCGGGCCGGAGGGGTACTACTGGCCCAAGACGCCCACCCAGTGCTTATAGGGGAAACGAACCACCCTGTCCAAGCACTAGATGGCCGCCTCGATTAGCTCGAATCATAACATTCACAACCCATCAGAATATAGCGGAAGCATTAACAGGAAACCATTGCAGATTTATATATATGACATATCAGAATCACAGCGGTTCTAGGGCCGAAGCCTAAGTACTTATATAAGCTTGTAGGCTATACATGTGCTACATATAATCCTCATATACTCTCTCTCTACGCTGCTCGGCGGAACTCACGTCTCTAAACTCTGGGGACGGCGGGGGTGCATCTGCTCGAGTAGACCTAGCTACTGGCGTAATCTCCTGCGGCAGCGGGTCACTACGGTGCTCCACCTCCTGTGAATGGTTAATCAAATAACCGTTAGTCACAGAGCTAAGTAGAGAGAGAGTATATGAGGATTATATGTAGCACATGTATAGCCTACGGGCTTATATAAGTACTTAGGCTTCGGCCCTAGAACCGCTGTGATTCTGATATGTCATATATATAAATCTGCAATGGTTTCCTGTTAATGCTTCCGCTATATTCTGATGGGTTGTGAATGTTATGATTCGAGCCAACCGAGGCGGCCATCTAGTGCTTGGACAGGGTGGTTCGTTTCCCCTATAAGCACTGGGTGGGCGTCTTGGGCCAGTAGTACCCCTCCGGCCCGACCCGGGCAAAGGTTGGGGGGGGGGGGGGTGCTACAAATGTATCAGAGGGAGGTAGAGAAGGTTCTACCTGGGTTTGGCGGGCTTGGGAGGGGCCGGCTTGGTCGGCCATGGCTCAAGGTGGTGGAGGAGGGGGAGGAGCTCCTTGGCTTGCCTTTTTCCGGCCACCAGAGCTCCGGCAGAGGCCTAACAGAGGGGAGGGGATTTGCTCAGAGAGCTGTGTGAAGGAATATTAGGAGGGGGCCTTTATATAAGCTTGGGGGGGGAGGGGATCTCCTCCCTTAGCCAATGTGGGATTAATCCCTCCTTAGGGAGGGATTAATCTCCACCCTCCAGCTGTCCATGGACAGCTGGAGGCTCAAACTCATTTCCCCATGTGGGAAATGAGGTTAGCCCCTCATGGGCTTGGGCCTTCAATAAGGGGGGAAGAAAGAGAGGAGAGGAGGGGTAGTGGGCTTCCTTGGTCCATGGCCCTCTTGGCTTCATGGTGTGGGCCGGTTTTAATAACCCAAGAACACACATATGATTAGCTCCTAATCATGTCATGAGGGGGGAGGTGGGTTCTTATTTGGAGAAAAATCCAAAAAATGGATTTTTAGGGGGGATTTGACCAAGTCAACCCTAGGGTGGGTCCCCCTTGCTGGTCAAAGTCAATGTGGGTCCAAGTCATCGGGGTCGAGTCAAGTTTCAGGTGTCGTGTCATAATTGGTGTGCGCACGCTTTTCGGTGCGCGACTATGCTTGATTTGACCATGGGTTGACCAATTATCGTCGAAATTAATCGGGATGACTTCCGTTGACTTTGTATTGACTATACGAGTCCAACGCCACTGACCGAGGTCGAATCGGAGTTCGTTTGGCGAAAGTCCGATATTTGCGCGTCGCAGCGTGCTAAAACGATCAAAATACCCATAATCATCGTTAGGCTTCGAATCGCGACGCAACGAGTTCCGATGCGTTCATATCAACTATACGAAGTCATGAGAATTGACAGAACTCAAATTGGAGTTCTCCATGTCAATATCCAAAAATCTCATTTTTCGCGACGTTCTGCGAGTAATGGCCAAATCCACTATATGACCTCTAGGTTCAATTGAACGAGTTCCGAAGCGCTCGTATGGACTATACGAGGCCACAGGAACTGACGGAACTCAATTCGGAGTCCTCTAGCTCTATTTCCTACCTTGGGTTACCCCTCACCGGATCATGGGTAGGGTCCGGGCCACTTTTATTGGGCCCACTAGGGTTCTGGTGGCCCAATAAAAGTCGGGATGTTACAGTACGCCTGCCCTGCCAGCTAGTGGGAGCCTGACAGCGGGACCATCATCGGAGCAAAGGAACTGGGCTTCCACGAGAGGTACGCCTACCCTGCTAGCTAGTGGGAGCCTGACATCGGGACCATCATCGGAGCAAAGGAACTGGGCTTCCACGAGAGGTACGCCTGCCCTTCCAGCTAGTGGGAGCCTGACATCGGGACCATCATTAGAGCAATGGAACTGGGCTTCCACGAGAGGTACGCCTGCCCTGCCAGCTAGTGGGAGCCTGACAGCGGGACCATCATCGGAGCAAAGGAACTTGGCTTCCACGAGAGGTACGCCTCAACCCATCCAGCCAGTGAGAGCCTGGCATGGGGAGGTTCTCTTGGGGGGGGACTAAGCATCTCAACCAAACCTTACCAAATCCAACATCCTCCAAAGGGGAAAACATGATGGGTTACATGACCCCCCCGGCTCAACTGGTCGGGGGCTGAACTCATTACAACATAAAAAAGAAATACAAGATTCTGCCGAGGCGAGGCTTCTTCAGGGGGTCTGAGCACGGTCTCTACTCCAACGTGAGTCGCTCATATGGTACCTCGGGTTCTTACATCGATCCGATCCTCACATATGTCATTCCCCCTCACTTGGGGTGGAGCTTCAATATGTGTCGGCGGCTGAGGCTGGGCAGGGCCTCTCGCCCCCCTCACCTCTAGGAACTCATGGCAGGTAGCCGTGGTGTGCCCTTCCACTTGGTGAAAGTAGCACTACAACAATGCTCTATCTCCCCTCCTTCGGTGGGCTCGGCGGTCTCTCCCGGTTCCTCTTCCTCCTTCACCTATTGTCAAGGCTTGCTGTGGTGGGGGTAGGAGCTGTCTCGGGGCTTGCCTATGGAAGTTGTACCTCCCTTGGCCCCCGTAAAATTTTTCCCCACCCTGGATGAGAGCTCTTCCTAGACCTTGGGCAGGTCCTCCCTGCTGCCTCCAGCCTGGTTCCGGGCCCTCCTGTCCCTGGAACTCTTGAGCTCTTTGCTCATCTCTTCTTCTTCCTTCCTGATGCCTTGAGCCACCTTGCTCCTTCGGCTCTGTCTCTGTTAGCTTTGCCAGCTTCTTGACGAATCCCGGATTGGCTGCCTCCATGGCTATCTCCTCTGTCGCCCTTTCCATCAGCTCCTCGAAGGAAAGGGGGGCCTTTTGGGTAAGGCTCATCTTGAAGAATCCCTCGCGCAACCCCACCATTAACGTCATCTGGAGGGCATACCCCGACATATCCTGGATATCCAGGATCTCCTCCTGGAACCTGTCAACATAGTGGGCCAGCGACTCCTCGGCCCTCTGCCTTATCAGGAAGATGGATTCAGGACTCTTCTTCCTCTTCTTGGAGGTGGAGAAGCGGAGCTGGAAGCTTCGACTCAAGTCCTCGAACCCATAGATCGACCTCGGAGGGAGTTGATGAAACCAGTCCCTTGCCTTCTCCTTCAACGTGATCGCAAAGAGGCGACACTTGAAGGCATCTGTCATTGGCCTGATGGAGACGGCATCCTCGAACCACTGTAGGTGCTGGACGGGATCATCCTTCCCGGTATAGTAAGCCATTTCTGGCTCTCTGAACCCCTCGGGAACGGGAGCTGAGACGATCAACTCGCTGAAAGATGACCCCCTGAGGGGTGCTCTCCAAACCTTTACCCGCGCGACTTGCTCGCCTGGAGGGCTAGCACTTGCCGGGATGGGGAACAACTCTCGGCCGAGGAGGTCTCGCTCGACCCCCTCTCCAGTCCTCTCCTTGCCAGGTCGCCTATCTGGTGCACTTCCTTCTCCCCCTGCTGGGGTCACCTCGCCTGTGCCCCTGGGAGGCAGCTCGCCGAGACCACTCTGGGCCAGCTCGCCGGGACCCCTGGGAGCCAGTCCCTGAGGGGTGGGGGTTGAGTTATCAGCCCGAGGGGTAATGCTTCTAAGCATCCCCATGATGCCTTCGATGGAAGCCATAAACTCCTCCCTTCCCACGAAGGGTCCGAGGTTTGGGAGCTCGCCGAGATCATCACTACCTCCCTGATCTTCAGCCATGACACTCTCCCGAGATCTTCTGTGCTGGTCACTCTCCACGCTCACCGCACCAAAATGTTGAAACCAAAAACTAGGTCTCTCGTGGAGTTCGGGGTCCCAAAAGAGGAGTGACCTCACACCTACTGCACTCGGGGGAACGTCACGGACCAAAGACTTAGGAAACTAGGAATAGACCATCGGCTCTAGCGTGGAGGTCCCACCACACACCCAGAAGGTCACAAGTGCACTTCCTCTCCCTCACCAATGGCAGAGCTGGGCACCTTGGAGAGCTCTCTCAACTACATCAAGAAGAAAACCAAGGGACGAGGAGGCCAAAAAACTCATCCCTCCAAAGGCACCCAAGGGGGTCTATTTATAGTTTTTCCAAATCCTTGTGGTAAAATGACCAAAATGCCCTTAGGACAAATAAACTTCTAGCCAAAAACAAGCCTCCACACCGGGGGATAGAGAGGTAATTTCTACCTCGGGGGTACAATAGTAAAAACATGGCAACAAGAGGTCCGGGGGGGAGGTGGAGGCTGAACCGTGCTCCTCTTCCTTACCCCCACCTCGGACACCCGAGGCGAGTGGGCGGACCACACAGAATAACCAAAGGGGCGAGCCCCAGGCCGCCGGCCGGGCTCGCCTAAGGGGGCTGGGCGCCCGGGCGAGCCCCAGGCCGCCGGTCGGGCTCGCCCAAGGGGGCTGGGCGCCCGGGCGAGCCCCAGGCTGCTGGTCGGGCTCGCCCAAGGGGGCTGGGCGCCCGGGCTCGCCCAAGGGGGCTGGACGCCCGGGCGAGCCCCAGGCCGCCGGTCGGGCTCGCCAAAGGGGGCTGGGCGCCCGAGCGAGCCCCAGGCCGCCGGCCGGGCTCGCCCAAGGGGGCTGGGCTCCCGGACGAGCCCCAGGCCGCCGGCCGGGCTCGCCCAAGGGGGCTGGGCGCCCGGGCGAGCCCCAGGCCGCAGGCCGGGCTCGCCCAAGGGGGCTGGGCGCCCGGGCGAGCCCCAGGCCGCCGGTCGGGCTCGCCCAAGGGGGCTGGGCGCCCGGGCGAGCCCCAGACCGCCGCCCGGGCTCGCCCAAGGGGGCTGAGCGCCCGGGAGAGCCCCAGGCCGCCGCCCGAGCTCGCCCAAGAGGGCTGGGTGCCCGGGCGAGCCCCAAGCCGCCGGCCGGGCTCGCCCAAGAGGGTTGGGCGCCCGGGCGAGCCCCAGACCGCCGACCGGGCTCGCCCAAGGGGGCTGGCCTCCATCAAGAGTGCCGCTCCTACCTCGCACCTAACAAGCCGGGGGGGGGGTCGGCCATCTTGCCACACCCACCGAAAAAGGGGTCGGGGGGGAGATGCAGATTTTCTCTCCCCCTACTAGTATATTTCCCAGGCCAAGCCAAAATTGACCACCAAAAGTGCAAAACTCTCCAAAAGCTTAAAAAGTCAAAGTTTGTCCTATGCCTGTCGGGAGGGTTCTACTCTGCGAATACGGGGTTGTACAAATGTCTATGCTATAAAACACCTAACAATATTTTTGTTATAAAATTAAACAAATTTTCAACAACTGTTCTACCAAATGGTTTAAATAAAAAAAAACTTTATTCAAACAACATCAAACAATCGATCAACGTCTTTCTCATCAGCTCTTTTCTGACAGTTCTATTCTCACAATAGCTTTTTCATCAACATTAGATGCAAAAGTAAAGTAATTGAGAATGTTTATCTTTCGCGCTGAAGAGCAATTGAAAGATCAAGATTATAAGACAGAGTTACTTTTAGGTGTTAAGATAATTTCCTCCTAAGTGTGAAAGAGGCTAGCCAACTTTGATCATACTTTTCAAGCATGTGTTTCATGACAAGTATGAAAAGGATTAGCCGTCTTTGACTTGAAATTCAACATGTGCTCTTAAAGGAAGCTTCTAGGAAATTGTCCAAAGGAAGTTTCATGACATGTGTTTTTGACCAAGAAAGCTTCATGGAAGCTTCATCCACATGTCATCTACCACACCTACCTCCTTGATTTTGGCCCTATAAATAGGGATGAAGGAGGAGTGGTAATGCATCCACTTCTCTCCAAACTCAAGCATTGAAAGATTTCTAGAGAGGCCTTTGCGGCAATCGTCTTAGTTTGAGAGAGCTTTCAGACGTTGTTGTACGACGTTGACAAGGAGTACTTCGCCTACACGGATTGGATCTGGAGCAGATATTGGCAAGGATTCGAAGAGGCATCTTGGAGAGGATTTATGTAATCTGTCTCATCCGCCGGTCGGTAACTTGCAATTTTTCTGTTACTATTTATTGTATTGTGTAGTGTGAAGCTGGTGAAGATCCTTTGTGGATCGGTAGAGGGAAAGCTTGTAATCCGTGCATGTGTTTTCACACACTTTTAGTGGAGGCTTTTCGGGTTGGACTCCGATCGTCCCGTGGTTTTTCACCCAATTGGGTTTTCCACGTTAAAATCTCTGTGTGCTTTTATTCTTTTTGCATTGTGTTATTTTGTTGCGATGGCATACCGCTCAATGCGGTCGCGCAGGTTGCTCGCCTAAAATTTAAAATAGGTGCTCTGGTCGGGATTGATTGCTCGCATTCCCAACAAGTGGTATCAGAGGGAGGTTCGTGATCGAGCAAGTTCAGTGACAGAGCAGTTACCGGGCTGACCTTTGGGGTTTCAGGACGAGTCGATCGGGATCTCGGGTGTGTAATTTGGAGTGGTAGTTTACGACCATTAGCCCGCTGGCTATCCTCTCTAGTTGCATACTTTGAGATAGTCGACTCAAAGATCAGTGGTCGGTCCGGCCAGTTGGCAGAGCGAGATGGAGTCCACATCAGGTTCTGGTTCGGATCAGATGGTAAAGTTGAATGGTGCTAATTATCACCAGTGGCATCTACTGATAGAGGATTTGATATATGTGAAGGGTTGGCATGCTCCTATCTTTGAGGAGATGCCAAAGGACACGGATCCTGCGAAATGGAAGGTGGAGCATCGGAAGCTGTGTGGGTTTATTAGACGGTTCGTAGAGCCGAACGTCTATAACCATGTGGCTAGTATCAATGATGCAAAGGATCTGTGGAAGACGCTCAAAACCTTGTATGCCAAGAGCACGGGCATCATGAACAAGTTGTATTTGCTGAAGAAGCTTGGAGAGTTCAGATACCGGGAGGGCTCTCCTATTTTGGATCATGTCAACGAGTTCCAGGGGATTATTGATCGTCTGACTGCTATGAAGGTGACATTCGAAGATGAGGTGAATGCATTGTGGCTACTCAAGTCACTTCCAGACTCTTGGGAGATGGTAAGAGTTTCTCTGATCAATTCCTCCCCCCAGGGGATTGTTTTCATGGAGATCGTCAAGAGTGGGATCTTGAATGAGGAGGTGAGACGAAAGTCTCAGGGAACTTCAGGCTCTTCTTCACGAGTCGACGTTCTCTTTACTGAGACCAGGGGAGAGGAAGGAGTAAGAGCCGAGGAAGGAAGGAGGACAGAAGTCAGAGTAGGGGCAAGTCGAAGTCACGTTATTAGAACGTGGAATGCCACTACTGCCATAAGAAGGGGTACATCAAGAAATTTTGTTATTCGTGGAAGAACGATCAGAAGAAGAATGAGATTGTCACTGAGGGCAAAGATGAGGGTCACACGACAGCCACCGTTTCAACTGAGGAGGACGACATCATTATTGTTGGCGACAACGTCACGGCTGGACTCTCGTGTGACGATCAATGCTGGATCGTTGACTCTGGAGCTTCTGCACATGTCTCCCACAACAGGGAGTTATTTGTCACTTACACCACTCATGACTGTGGGGTGTTGAGGATGGGCAATGGGGATACGTCCAAGGTGCTTGGGTGCGGAGACATGCATTTGAAGACGAGTATTGGAGCCTTATTAGTTCTGAGGGATGTGCGGCATGTGCCAGACATCCGCTTCAATCTCATATCTGTTGGAAGACTTGGAGATGAAGGACACCTGAGTGTCTTTGGAGGAGATTTCTGGAAGCTGATCCGAGGATCACTTGTGATGGCAAGGGGTTATAGAGATTCTGGCTTGTACTACATGGAGGGGAGGCCTGAAGCTGCTCAGGCCAACTCCATCAGGGATGAGGCATCCACTCCTTATGGCACAGGAGGCTGGCACATATTAGCCAAAAGGGGCTGGGATGCCTGGCGAAAAAGAAGCTGGTTTGTGATATGTCTGATGTTCACTTAGAGATGTGCGACCACTGTATGGCTGGGAAACAAAACAGGGTTTCATTCCACAGCCACACATCCACCATGAGATCGGAGCCATTGGAGCTTGTTCACACTGATGTGTGCGGACCACTGAAGGTCCAGACTAGAGGAGGAGCATCATACTTCGTCACTTTCATTGACGACCATTCGAGGAAGCTTTGGGTCTATGCCATCAAGACCAAAGATCAGGTACTCGATACTTTCAGGAGATTCCACGCTGAGGTGGAGAGACAGTCTGGGAAGAGACTGAAGTGCATTAGGTCCGACAATGGGGGAGAGTACATTGGTCCCTTTGATGAGTACTGCAGGGACCATGGCATCCGTCATGAGAAGACCCCGCCCAAGACGCCGCAGCTGAATGGCGTAGCTGAGAGGATGAATCGGACACTGATGGAGAGGATTCGATGCATGCTATCTGAGTCGAAGCTGTCAGGGATGTTCTGGGGAGAGACTCTTCTTACTGCAGCGCATGTCATCAATCTCTCTCCAAGTTCAGCTTTGTAGGAGGATGTCCCTGATAGGGTATGGTATGGGAAACACCCCTCTTACAGTCACTTGCGGGTATTTGGCTGCAAAGCCTTTGTGCACGTCCCCAGGGACGAGAGATCGAAGTTAGATTCGAAGACCCGGCAGTGCATTTTCTTGGGGTACGACTACAATGGAGAGTTTGGGTACAGGTTCTTTGATCCAGTTGAGAAGAAGCTTGTACGTAGCCGTGATGCTGTTTTTAGTGAGGATCAGATTGTTGGTGATCCTGAGGAGACTGGTGAGATTGAGGTTGACTCTCCCACTACTGCAGAGTTGCCTATAGTTGGAGATGATGACACTGAGGAGGTTGTTGAGCCTGAGCCGGCACAGGGTACTGATACCCTTCCGGATCATGATATCACCACTGATGGTGAACCAGGAGCCACTGAGGATATTGCTGATGATATACCTGCACCGGCCCCGAAGCCAGCCCTGCGGAGGTCTGATCGAGCAAGGCACCCACCCGCTAGATATTCTACATCAGAGTTCATATTGCTGACTGATGCGGGGGAGCCTGAGAGTTATGCCGAGACTGTGGAGAGCATCGAGAAGCGTCAGTGGATGGTTGCTATGCAGGAGGAGATGCAGTCGCTGTAGAAGAACCACACGTATGACTTGGTGAGATTGCCTAAGGGCAAGAAGGCCTCGAAGAATCGGTGGATTTTCAGGGTGAAGCAGGGTGATTTCTCCACACCTTTTAGGTACAAGGCCAGGCTGGTGGTGAAGGGTTTTGGACAACGACAGGGTGTAGACTTCGATGAGATCTTCTCACCTGTGGTGAAGATGTCTTCTATTCGTGTCGTCCTTGGCCTCGCTGCGAGGCTAGATTTGGAGGTTGAGCACATGGATGTCAAGACCGCCTTTCTGCATGGCGATCTTGAGGAGGAGCTTTACATGGAGCAGCCCGAGGGCTTTAGTGTCAGAGGAAAGGAAGGTCTTGTGTGTCGCTTGCAGAAGAGTTTATATGGCCTGAAGCAGGCCCCGCGGCAATGGTATAGGAAGTTTGATTCCTTTATGGGGGAGATCGACTTCAGGAGGACCACCCTTGACCACTGCGTGTTCATCAAGCAGTATGCTTCAGAGGACTTCATCATTCTGCTGTTGTACGTGGACGATATATTGATCGTCGGGAGGAACACTGCTCGCATTGCTGAGTTGAAGCGATAGTTGAGTTCCACTTTTGAGATGAAGGATCTGGGTGCTGCGAAGACCATTTTAGGGATGCACATTCGCAGAGACAGGGGAGCCAGACTACTTTGGTTATCCCAGGAGCGGTACATCCGCAAAGTACTGCAGAGGTTTGATATGGATCAGGCAAAGAAGGTGAGCGTGCCGCTTGCAGCTCACTTCAGGCTTACCGCTGATCAGTGCCCCAGCACACCCGAGGAGATCGAGGCGATGTAGAAGGTTCCGTATGCATCTGCAGTTGGGAGCCTCATGTATGCGATGGTGTATACTCGTCCGGATATTGCGCATGCTGTTGGGACCGTCAGTAGATTTCTCTCCAATCCTGGGAGAGAGCATTGGAGCGCAGTGAAGTGGATACTGAGATACTTGCAGGGGACGTCAGACTTGACGTTGAGATTTAGAGACAGTGAGCCAGAGCTGCTGGGCTACACTGATGCTGACATGGCTGGAGATGTGATTCAAGGAGGTCGACGTCCGGATACAAGATTCTGTTTGCAGGGGGAGCTGTCTCGTGGGCGTCGAGACTGCAGAAGTGCGTTGCACTATCCACCACGGAGGCTGAGTTTATTGTGGTTACTGAGGCTGGGAAGGAGTTGCTTTGGATGAAGATGTTCATCAAAGAACTTGGATTCACTCAGAACCGATACACACTCCTATGTGACAGTCAGAGCGCTATTCACTTGGGGAAGAACCCCACGTTTCACTCGAGGTCGAAGCACATCGACACTCGGTATCATTGGATACGAGATGTCCTGGAGCAGAAAGAGCTTGATCTTCAGAAGGTACACACCGATGATAATGGGGCAGACATGCTGACCAAGACCGTGCCAAGGGGGAAGTTCGAGCATTGCGTTAGGATCGTCGGCATGGCGGTTCTCTCTCCACATAAAGCAAAGGGGAGAATAAGTTGTTGGGTACAGTTCCCGTCCTTTGTGGAAAAAACTGTTGAGTTCGAGTCTCATTAACTCGAATTTGGTGTTGCTAATCGAAAGTGGAGACATATTGATGGAGGACATGGAGGGAGGCAAATTAAAGACTCTGGGGAAGATTGTCAGAATGACAGGATTTCTTCACTTAGTCGAAAAGGGGGAGATTTGTTAAGATAATTTCCTCCTAAGTGTGAAAGAGGCTAGCCAACTTTGATCATACTTTTCAAGCATGTGTTTCATGACAAGTATGAAAAGGATTAGCCGTCTTTGACTTGAAATTCAACATGTGCTCTTAAAGGAAGCTTCTAGGAAATTGTCCAAAGGAAGTTTCATGACATGTGTTTTTGACCAAGGAAGCTTCATGGAAGCTTCATCCACATGTCATCTACCACACCTACCTCCTTGATTTTGGCCCTATAAATAGGGATGAAGGAGGAGGGGTAATGCATCCACTTCTCTCCAAACTCAAGCATTGAAAGATTTCTAGAGAGGCCTTTGCGGCAATCGTCTTAGTTTGAGAGAGCTTTCAGACGTTGTTGTACGACGTTGACAAGGAGTACTTCGCCTACACGGATTGGATCTGGAGCAGATATTGGCAAGGATTCGAAGAGGCATCTTGGAGAGGATTTATGTAATCTGTCTCATCCGCCGGTCGGTAACTAACAATTTTTCTGTTACTATTTATTGTATTGTGTAGTGTGAAGCTGATGAAGATCCTTTGTGGATCGGTGGAGGGAAAGCCTGTAATCCGTGCGTGTGTTTTCACACACTTTTAGTGGAGGCTTTTCGGGTTGGACTCCGATCGTCCCGTGGTATTTCACCCAATTGGGTTTTCCACGTTAAAATCTCTGTGTGCTTTTATTCTTTTTGCATTGTGTTATTTTGTTGCGATGGCATACCGCTCAATGCGGTCGCGCAGGTTGCTCGCCTAAAATTTAAAATAGATGCTCTGGTCGGGATTGATTGCTCGCATTCCCAACACTAGGAAGGGCCTGAGTCATTTAGAGAAGAACTCTTTGAAGCAGCATTTGGGAGACCAAAATGTGTTGACAATGAGATGTCTATCATGGCTGATTTAAGACTTAGGCTCCGTTAGGAGGGACTTATTTTCACCGGTCAAGCGGTTCGACCGCATGAACCAGATCATAATTAAGGCATGATTCATGCGGTCGGAACCGCTTGACCGGTGAAAATAAATCTTCTCAAACGGAGCCTTAATTATACTTTATTTGACATTAACTTTTTTTCTAAATAATGATATGCTCTGCCATGTTCACATTATTTCTAACTGAGAGATGCAACACCAGCAAGTTATTTTATACCTTGAATGCACTCAAAATATATCTAAGTTCCAGTAGTATATGTACAGCTCCTTCTAAGACCAAACAACAACACTCAAGTCTTTATCCCACTATAGTCGGGTCGGCTATATGGATCCTTTGTCTCTATTGCTCCTTATCTTGTTATAATCTCACTAATGTCGAAGTACATCATGTCTTTCTTTATAGTTTCATTCCAAGTCTTTATTGGTCTACCCCTCCCTTGTCTAACATGCCTAGTGACTAGACTCTCACAATGCCTAACAGGTGCCTCTAATGGTCTCCTTTGTGCGTGTCTAAACCATCTTAGACGAGCTTCTCACATCTTCTCTGAAATTGGTGCTACTCCTGTCCTATCCCTGATACTTTCATTTCTAATTTTTTCCAATATGGTGTGTCCCTCTAAGACCAAACATTTCCGAAAAAAACAGTATGCTCCAAATGATTTTTGGTGGAGGAATTGGTTATGTTGTGTACATGCAAAAAATTTTAGACCTTAAATGCTTTAGAAATATAGCTAAGGCTCCGTTTGGCATGGTCGTGGCGGTTGTAAATGTTGGGTTTGGATCATACCCGATTCAAATGGGCCGGGCGCATTAGGAGCAGAAAACAGGTTGCAACGCAATATTTGAGGTTGCAACCTTTTTTGTGCTGTTTTTGAAATCTGTCCAAATTAAAAACTGTTTTTGAAATCTGTCCAAATAAAACAGTTTTCAATTTGGAATGTGCTCCGGTGGTTTTATTTGGGAGGTGGTAATGGGAATATAATATACCCATTATTATATTCCTTTCTCTCTCTCCCATGAATGGTAACCGCAGCCCCCCTCTCTCGCATTATAAAACTGCCGCTGCAGCCCTCTACCAAGGAGAACCGAACCCGAGCCACCCGCCCCTCTCTCTCTTCGACAACTTGGTGCAGGAAGCTGCTGTCTTGGGATCTCTTGCCAGAGTCGCCGCTGGAGGAAGGCAGCCGCCGGTGTTTGCCGTCGCTGATGTGAAGAGGAGGGCAGCCCGCCATCGCCGTCGCTGTCTGAGTCCAGTCGGCCGTTGTCGTGGAAGGAAGACGGAGACAGGACTGTTTTACCCGGCTGTTTGTGGAGGTTGTGGAGAGAAAAAGTTTGTGTTGAGGACGGGCTACTCATTCGTGGCAAGGTCCGGGTCCGAACTTGGAGTTTCTCTCCGGTGGTGGCGGTGGTTGCGGTTGAACGTTAGAAGTTGACGTTGAAGGTTCGGTGAACCTTGTGCGTCCGTTAGTCGGATTGCAGTACCAAATCTTCCATTTCCTGCGGATCGTGCGTGTCCGGCGCATCCGCGTGCGTTTAACCGGACGGTTATTTCTTCACTTGTTTCTCCATTGTAATTGATTTATAAATTATATTATAAACTGTCATTGTTTGCGTTCGTGATTTCTCCTGCAATTATTGGCTATCTCATCAAGTAGTATCAGAGCCAGGTTCGGTAGACGACCGTGATTGGACGTTCTAGGAAGGGTTTGACTGTGGTGGTGAACGACTAGGTCCTCTTCCCACTCTTTCAGATCCGACCTTTAAACAAATCAGGTCTTCTAGTTTGTCGGGGACAGTCATGGCAGGGAAGAACGCAGTTTTGGACAGATTTTCAGTGGAGAAGTTCGATGGTAGTGGGAATTTTAGCCTATGGCAGATTCGAGTTAATGATATGTTGGTTCAACAAGGTTTTATTCGAGTCTTGCGAGGGCGCGACAAATTATCCACGACGGTGAAAGATGAGGAATGGAAGGATCTTGACGAAAAGGCCACGAGCACAATCAGGATGTGTGTTGCTGACCAAGTGCTCTTCAACATCGGGACTGAAGAGACGACAGTCAAGCTTTGGGAAAAGCTTGAGTGACTGTACTTGGCAAAATCCGTGACGACAAGATTGTTGATGAAGCAGCGCCTCTATGCGCTGAAGATGCAGGAAGGTGGCAACCTGCAGGAACACTTCAATGTGTTCAACGGTCTTCTGAGCAAATTGCATGTGGTTGGATCGAAGGTAGAGGAAGAAGACAAAGCCCTCTTGCTTCTTACCTCGCTCCTAGCGTCATACAAGCACATGGTGACTACGCTCCTGTATAGGAAGGATACGGTGGGGCAGGAAGAAGTCACGTCGGCGCTGTTATCCAGTCAGATGTTAAAGGACCTCACTCCTAGGGGTGACCAGATCTTGGTAGCGCATGAACGTGGGAGGAGTTTTGACAGAGGATCGAGCAGTGCACGAGCTCGGTCGGCGTCGAAGAAGGCAGTGACGTGTTACCACTGCAGACAGGTTGGTCACATTAGGAGAAATTGTCCGCAGGGTGAGGGAAGTTCTAGAACTTCGAAGGATGTCCAAGATGCGAGCATGGTGACACTCGACCTGGACAGAGATGACGGATTTTATTACGTCACTGAGAGTCAGAGTGACTCTGATAGCTGGATTTTTGATTCTGGTGCCTCGCAGCCCATTTGCTCAGATGCGGCGATGTTCAGTTCACTGGAGGTGACGTCTGGATCGGTCTTTCTAGGTGACGGCTCAGCATGTGAGGTCACAGGGATTGGGGCGGTGAACTTGCGGATGCATGGTGGAGCTATGCGTAGACTTGAGCAGGTACACCTGGTACCGAAGTTACGCAGGAATCTGATTTCGTTGGGCAGATTGGATACCGGTGGGTGCAGGTTTGCATCGAGAGGTGGAGTTCTGACGGTGAGGCGAGGGCGCACCGTGCTCATGCAAGCTATACATCGCGGTAGTTTGTTCCGGCTGATGGGGACCACGATGCGAGGTGTTGCGCCCATAATTTCTGCAGCCAACGGTGTGGATGGTCGAGGTGGTGCAGGGGATCTCCCTTCTAGTAGTCTGATTAGGCGAGTCAGATTCAGCGATCCAGTTGCGTTGACATTCAGGAGTTGAGCCCGAGCAGGGACGAGTCGACTGGAGCAGGTCGGCTGACGCCTCAATTTCTTGAGGTGGTGCTTCGTGCAGACTGGTGCTTCGTGCAGAACGGTTGTTTCGCGCAGTTGGTGCCCAGTGCAGATGATGCTTCGTGCAGGTGGTGCCGGAACCAGGATATGAGCCAAGGTGGTGTTTGTTGGGTTTGGATCATACCCGGTTCAAATGGGTCGGGCGCATTAGGAGCAGAAAACAGGTTGCAACGCAGTATTTGAGGTTGCAACCTTTTTTGTGATGTTTTTGAAATCTGTCCAAATTAAAAACTGTTTTTGAAATCTGTCCAAATAAACAGTTTTCAATTTGGAATGTGGTCCGGTGGTTTTATTTGGGAGGTGGTAATGGGAATATAATATACTCATTATTATATTCCTTTCTCTCTCTCCCATGAATGGTAACCGCAGCCCCCTTCTCTCGCATTATAAAACCGCCGCTGAACCCCTCTCCCAAGGAGAACCGAACCCGAGCCACCTGCCCCTCTCTCTCTTCGACGGCTTGGTGCAGGAAGCTGCTGCCTTGGGATCTCTTGCTGGAGTCGCCGCTGGAAGAAGGCAGACGCCGGTGTTTGCCGTCGCTGACGTGAAGAGGAGGGCAGCCCGCCATCGCCGTCGCCGTCTGAGTCCAGTCGGCCGTTGCCGTGGAAGAAAGACGGAGACGAGGCTTTTTTAACCCGGCTGTTTGTGGAGGCTGTGGAGAGAAAAAGTTTGTGTTGAGGACGAGCTACTCGTTCGTGGCAAGGTCCGTGTCCGAACTTGGAGTTTCTCTCCGGTGGTGGCGGTGGTTGCGGTTGAACGTCGGAAGTTGACGTTGAATGTTCGGTGAACCTTGTGCGTCCGTTAGTCGGATTGCAGTCCCAGATCTTCCATTTCCTGCGGATCGTGCGTGTCCGGCGCATCCGCGTGCGTTTCACCAGACGGTTATTTCTTCACTTGTTTCTCCATTGTAATTGATTTATAAATTATATTATAAATTGTCATTGTTTGCGTTCGTGATTTCTCCTGCAATTATTGGCTATCCCTTCAGTAAATGCATAGGTTATACTGTCATTCGTTAAGAATCATCTAACAAACATCATCCCTTTGAACATAAAAGTGAATGAAATTCCTTACGTGAGCATTAACAAATAATATTTTAACCCCGTGTTCATGACCGCCACCACCATGCCAAACGAAGCCTAAGTTTCAATAATATATGTACAACTCCCTCTCAGATCAAACTTGTGCGAAAAAAGTATGCTCCAAATGATTTTTGGTAGAGGAATTGGTGGAATATGTTATGTGCACAATTTTTTAGGCCTTGCTCTAAAAATATAACCATGTGTAATGTCATGAAAGGTATAACAGATATATAATTGGCTTGCATGCATCAATAATAGAGTTCCAAATTAAGTTTTCATACCTATAATAATAAGATTAAGCTATGTGATTTATGTTAATAAATATACAGTTGATTCTCAAGTCTAGACACGAATGAGATACAAGCGAACTAGAGTGAAGCACAATAATTTTTTTTATATTATTATTTTACATATTAGGGGTTATCTGATACAAATACAACCATACAACATAAAATTTTGAAAATTAATCAAAAAGTTGCGCATTAAATATTTTTTACTTAAGAACCCTAATAAACTATTTAAATCCAATTCTTTTAAATAACTAATCTTGCACAAATCATATACTCCACATTACTTTTGAAAACTGAGAGCAACTTGTGGATTGTACCCTTTTAGCATAAGAAGTTCAAGGATGTTATTTTAATTACTTTTGATGATATCATTTTAAAAATTAACACTTAATTTTTAGTGATATTATGAAAAATACTTTACTGACATTGACGATAAACTGGTCACTTGAAATGATGACTATTTATTCAATTACATTCAATTGATTTGTTAAGAAATTAAGTTTAACTTGTACAAGTCATATCTCATCATATATCTAGTGTGACCACATAAATCGTGTTCGCTCAAACAAAAAATGCAAAACAAAAAACAAAAAAAATGATAGACATATCGTGAAGTAAAATATAGTGTATTTCATTTTGATTCTACTTCACGCAAATGATGGATACTAATAGATAGGAGATTTAGGTATCCAACTGCTGGGCCAGACCCACATGGCGGCACACCCGGGCACATGCCCGGGTCTAAAATTTTCGTGGATTGAAGAGGTATTGCATCTGCATCATCTTTATGCGGCCAGCGAACCGCAAACATGCCCTAATTCACGTCGCCGCTTCGCCAGTTGCCTCTTATTGCGGTAGTCGTTACTACCTAGGCACATCACGGCCCTTGGTTCTTCCCCAACAATATAGAGGAGGCCACAAATAATTTTTTTTCCAAATCGGTTCTTCCCCAACACTTGTTGCTGCATTGGCTAGGCCTACTGCTTTGCTTTCAGCTACTGATTTTATTGATAACAAATGGTCAATCGCTATTAATAGATAAAACGATCATATGTTTTTCTTCTTCATTCTCCCTAAAGAGAGGAATTTACAGAAGCTACAATAAAAACAGAGCTTTGTTAAAGGGCAGCGGGACTTCAAATCAATGGAGCTTTGGAATCAAATGCCGATCGGGGTGCTGGAACTCGATCTGAACCATCATCGTTGGCAATGGTGGTTGCTTGGCTTTGCTCGGCGATAATGGAGGATATGCTTATGGGACAGCAGCTGGGTGATAATGTCAGTGGGAAAGGCCCAGTTCACCCAAAATCTTAAGGGATGAGAATAGAAACTGTACTTCAGGTGTTTGTCATATTGTTTGGTCAAGTGAAACTCCTTGACAAGTTTGATAGGGACTATGACTTTGTTTGGGACAGCTCTGCCGGATTGAAAAGCTGCTCTGGCGGATCTCTGGGGAGTAATTTTGAAAAGTTGCTGAGTGTTTGGGTGTTCTGTGCATAAGTGCGCTTGTAATCGCCGGAGGAAGGACGTCGGGGGCTCGGAATTGCCGGAGGAAGGCCGTCCGAGGCTCGGAATCGCCGGAGGAAGGCCGTCCGGCCTCTGAGCATGTTCCAACTGAAGAAACCATTAGATTTTCAAAACCTGTGAGAGAGAAAGCTATTTTGCGGGAGCTGAAGCTGAGGGAGAGATTTCTGAAAAGCTGCAAAACAGCTTTAGATTTTTGAAAAGCTCTTCATAAGGAACTGTCCCAAACACATATAAAGCAGCTCTGACGGCTGGAATAGAGATTTTCCAGCCGCCAGAGCCGCGCCAAACAAACCCTATATTTTCATGACAAATCTCTATGATTTATAATGATCACCTCTTCTATTTTTTCATGACTTCTTACATTGAATTTTAAAATGTTTTTTTTATTTAACTTGCATCAAATTAAAAGATTTAACCTAAATTAAAAATGGCTAAAACTAATTTATCACTCCAAAAGATTTACCAAATAATTATCTTATCAACACTGTTCTTGAAAAGTCATATCCATGTTAGCAAATTTTGACGCCTTCTATGACCCCGTGGGACCGAAGATTGGAGACGAAAATTACAGCAACAATTGCCAGAAACAAAAAAGACAATGGGGCCAAAATCAAGAGAGAAGTTTAGAGAGAAAATGCCCCCTTAAAAAAACCTTGTGGCCGTCTGCCACTTCACGGGAGGGAGAGCTTCGGATTAGGGCTTTTTAGTTGGTGCCTGTGTCGGACAAAAACTCTGGGTCCGCCACTGTCCAAGTGAAACCTAAAACTATAACTAATCATCTGTTTGGCACAATCGTGGCGGTCGAAATTCGTTTTTTCGCTCATACGTGTTTTTTCGCTCAGACACGTTCTTTCGCTCAACCTTATTTTTTGTCTGGGCGTGCGTTTTTTGCTCGGGCACGAATTTTGTCGTCCAAAAGTGAATTTTTCACCAAGACGCACTTTTTTCGCCTAAACGCATCTTCTCGCCCGGGCGAACTTTTTCACCGAGGCGCATTTTTCTCCCGAGCGCGTATTTTTTGCCCGAGCGCCCTTTTTTCATCCAAATTAAATTTTTTCGTACAAGTTTTATTTTTATTTGTGTTCTTATGAAAAGAACTGACTCTTACATTTTAGATTATGTCTTTTAATATAGTTTAATCTTTACTGCTTAGTGCTTATCCCATTATAGAGAAATGCTGGTATTAATTGCCAATTGTAGCTTATCTCTTAAATGGTTGTCGAAAAAAATTTGTAATTATTATTAATAAAAAAGAGTGTTTATAATAACGTCGTACTTTTGCTTATTCACAATTAAAATTTGAGTTTTTTTTTACTTTTAGATTTTTTATTAGAAAACATTGCACAAAAATTATTTCTTAGTCGCATTTGACTCTCTCGTGCTTTCGTCTCTCCTTCAAACCGTGATTTTACCGGCGACCCTTCCTTCTCTCTTTTCGTCCGGCCTGAAGGGCTTCAAATCCGGCAAATGCTCATCCTTCATTTCCCGAGCGCGTTCTTTATCTTGAAGCGGTCTCCTTCACGTATGACGGTCTCTCTTCCTCTTGGCGACGGTGCTACTCTATTCCGAGATTTTCGAGCATCAATTCCTCCTTCAGGCGGTGGTAATCTGCTCCTCCCCTTTTTTTTCTAATTTTTGAGTGTGGATGGCTTTCATGTTTCCGGATAGCCAATTTTAAAAAATAATATTTGCGAATAGTTAAAAATGTTAATAGCCAAAACTGCGGGACTAATATCAACAATATAAAAAAAGAAAAAGAAAAATACGGACTCTTATTTGGAAGAACAGTTTAGGGGCGACTTCGTCAGACAGTTTAAGACAAATAATAACACAAATGGATGGAAAATTACAAATAATAAACACATTTAGTTAATTTTTATTTATTTATTTAATATTTTTTAACACTTATTTTTTCCTCAAAAATTCATAGCTCCCCATTTGGAAGTTGAACTGAAGAAATTTTATTTAAATTTTTAATCCGATTTATTTAGAAATTTTAGCTACTCCAACATTTTGTTTTGATTCAAATGTGAAGATTCTTCTTGAACTTAGTGGAAAATTACAAAAAAAAAAAAAAAAATCTTTGGCAAGAAAGTTTTTTTATTTAAAATTATTTGAATCAAAATAAGAATTTTCATTTTAATAGATATATAATTCCTTTCGAAGTAGGGCTGATATCGAGTCGAGTTCGAGCGATTTTGGCTCGGCTTGAAATCGAAATTTTCGACTCGAACGCGGCTCGAAATCGAAATTGATTTCGAGTCGAGTCGGCTCGATTCCGAGTCGGCTCGAAATCGAATCGATTCGGCTCGAAATCGAATCGAATCGGCTCAAAATCGAATCGAGTCGGCTCGAAATTTATCAATTTTTCGTTTTATTCCTAGTTTGCTGAAAATAAAATTGGGCATCTTATAAATTTAGCAAATGAAACACTTAAAGCCTTCATTCTTTTCATTTAAATTTAAATTTTGTTATTTTTACTCTTAAAATAAGAGTATATTAATAAATACATAATTTTTTAAATTAATTCGAGTTGATTCGAATCATATTTCGAGCGATTCAGGGCTGGCTCGAAATCGACTCGAAGTCAGATTCGAGTCAAATTGAATCGACTCAAATTGAGTCGAATCAATTTTAACCGATTCCGATTCGGGTCAATTTTCGAACGATTTTCGAGCGATTTTCGAGTTTCGAATAATATGCTCAGCCCTATTTCGAAGTAATTTAAATTTAGGGTTCATTTGGATGGGCGGCGATAAGGAAGGGAGTAGGAGCCACCTGCAATCGGGGTTAGAGGGAGAGGGCTGGGTTTCACAATAGATTTTTTTTCTCCATTTTGCTTGTGCAAACTGGTGCAAACGCCTGCGGGCCGAACACCGGTGGCCCGACGCCTTCCCAAGCTAAACCCTAAACAACTTAGGATTCGTTTGGCATAGTGGTGGGGGTAGTGAACGCTGTGGTGATGAATTGTCGTTCGTGAACACCCGATCTCATCTTTAAAACTTTTGCCTTGTTTGTTTGGGCATTTTTTGCTCTATCTTCATTCGGGGAAAACGCTAACGTTTTAAAAAAACGTTTGGTAACCCTCCAATTCTCACAGACACTGTTCTAAACCATCGTTTTTTTAACTTTTTTTGAGACCGCATTCATGCCCCTCCAAGTCCCACCACTCAATTGTCGACGCACCCATTCCCTCCGCTCGAGAAATAGTTTTTTTCCTTGGTAATAGTCGTAATCATTGTTATTTCAAACGTATATTTCATGACAGTGATGTTTTGATCCAAACTCGCTCGAACAAAAATATCGCCCCAAGCATATAACAACTCATAACAATGTGTGATACATTTTATAATGTGTGGTAAATTTTATATACCTGTATAAATAATAAATACTATGTATATATTTTAAAATAATCCGAGATAAACAAATAATTTACAAAATTGCAAAACATATAATTTGAGCCAAAAAGTACGGGCTTTCCTTGTAAATTCAATTCCACTATAAAACAATCAAGAAATGCATTTGTAGAGTTTAATCCAATAAAAACACTTAACGTTCATGGCAGGTTGGATTAAACTCGGTTGTCTTAGTCTGCAGAGCGGTCAAGCGCGCACACAATCATGGAACAAGAGAGGTAGTACACACAATGATTTTAGCGTGAAAAAACCCCTCAACCGGGTAAAAAACTACGTGACCGGATCTGTGCCTGTCAAACTCCACTATTAGCTTCGGGTTATAAATTTATTGTAGAATCGAGGGCGACAGGCCGTTGCTCGTTACAAATGGGGATGAGAGAGAGTACACTTGTGCTCAGTATGCGACAGACTGCCTCACGTGAAGCTTTAAGCTAGTGACCTTTGGCGATGAAGAGCGCTCCTGGGCGACATGCGGGTGCTGATCACGGTCGCGGAGCGTGCGGAGTAATGTTTGCGAGGACTTGCGGGACATTGCGCGCAAAGAGGTTTCTCTGATCGGCTCACGAAACTGGCTATTGGCGGACTTGCGGTGGTCAAATTCATGATCCCACTAATTCAGCGAGGATCATGAGGAGTGGGCTAACCACAACCCAATTCGCTATAAAAAATATGACGGCCTCATCAATTATGAATCACTACTAAATAAAAGAAGGAAACTCTAAATGCAAGAAGGAAACTCAAGGTGTGGAAATAGTGTTTTCAAGGAAAAAGGAAGAATGAAACATGAAAATCCAAAAGATTTTGATTTTTTTTTAATGCCGCCTTCATTGGATAGGAACTGGAGGACAAAATTGTGGGGAGAAATTTCTAAGGGTTGTTCGTTTCGCAGGAATTGAGCTGTAGGAATTGGAATTGAATTCAATTCCCATTCTCGCAGGAATTGGAATTGAATTCAATTCCAATTTTACTGTTCGGCTGAATGCAGGAATTCTGTCACAGGAATTGGAATTAGCAATTCCGATGTTCGGCTGTATCCTGGAATTCAAAGTACAGAATTCAAATTTGTTCGGTTGATCTACAGGTTTTGATCCAAATTCATAGCAAGCAACTGATCGATAGGCATAAAACCGACATAGAAATAACACATGACAAATAAAATAATCAACAGAAATCAATACCTGATAAACTGAAATCAACAAATCTACTGAAATCAACAAATCTACATCTCAAAGCAATTAGAAGAAGAAGAAGAAGAAGAGGATACCAGCGGAGAAGCCGGAGTAGATCGGGAGAAGCGGGATCGGCCAACGACGGGAGGAGAGGCAAAATCGCGGGATCGGCCAGCGACGGGAGCAGGAGAGGCGAAATCGCGGGATCGGCAGCAGGATTTGCGGCGATGGGAGAAGGAAGCGGAGCGGAATTGCGAAATCTGACCTAGCGAGGTCGGAAATGCATGTCGCGCATTTACCTTATACCCAATTCCGACCAAATTGCCGCAAAATTCCGATTCCCACGTTTTATTTTACATACCGAACAGCTGTAATTAGAATTGGTAAATGAATTTCAATTCCAACCGCCCAATTCCCGCGAAACGAACGGGCTCTAAGGGTTTTGTCCCATAATGAAGCTCTCAAAGAGAAGCCAACAAGATGTTAGGAAAATTGGCTAAGTTCACGAAGCATCGCCGTTCGACGGTCGGAGATCACTCGTCGGATGCATGAGCGCCGATCGAAGTCTCGAAGCTGATTCGATGTTTGCCGGTCGAATACCTGAATGCTGATCGAGCTCATATTCACTCCTTTTGTGTTTGCTGAGTGAGGACTTGTTTGCCGGGCAAAATTGAAATCATTCACTCAGCATTCCCTCACTGAACTCAAGAATTGCCTACCGTTGGCCGTCCCTATAGCGGTCCCATAACTCTTCTATTGCAGCTAATCGAACAAAGATCTATGATCGTCATTCACCGATTGTATGATCAGTGATCACCGGCTGCACGATCCGCTTATCAACGGTCATAATATGAAGTTGAACTCTTTAAAGAATTGTGATATTTGATCGTCGTTTGCCGACCAAGACCCTGATATCGCCAATCGAGCATTCCTTTATCAGCGCTCATAGAATGAGGCTCACTTATCCTGATGAACTGTGATTTGTAATCACAGTTTGCAGACTGAGGCTCTTTAATTGCGGATTGAGCCATCGCTCCCTCAATGCTCATAGAAAAAAGACTTTCCTTAGCCGAATAGTGATCTCCGTTTGCCATTCATCGGACATGCTCTCAGTAATCGTTGAATGAAACTAAGGCTCCGTTTGGGGAGACTTATTTCCACCGGTCAAGCGGTTACGACCGCATGAACCGGACCATGCGGTCGTAACCGCTTGACCGGTGAAAATAAGTCCCCTCAAACCGAACCTAAATTTTGTCGGGTGTAACACATAACCTGCATTAATTGTCATATTAAAAAGTGATATAAAAAGCTACTTCAATAATAAGACAGGGTTGATTGTAGTAAGCTGATACTCCAACTTATACAACACAAGCTTGTATAACCGGCAATTCACTTCGGCCTGATTTTGAGTCTTATTTGTCTCTTTATATCCCTCACTTTGCACCTCTAGCAAAATTAACATTCCTCCTGTTTAGGGTTTAGGGTTTAGGGGTTATCTTGTTCACTTTTCACTAGATGGAAGAGTCATTCCTATGTCAAAGCCATCTTTCATTTCAAATCCTTATTCAAAATATCTTTTTATCCTCATAATCAGACAGTCCTAACCATATTTCTACTCTACCTGCTCCAACAAACAGTCCATCTTTACTAATTCCAACCACTTCACCTGTGAATGTAAAGCATTGTGGCGTCACTCTTCAAAACCATTCAGTTAGGAGAGGAGTGACCGCCCCACTTATACACTCAGAATCAAGGAGCACGTTAGACGGTGCGGGACTAAACCGCCACTTTTAATGGGTTGCGGTACACGCTCGGATATCACCATTCATTTCATGTGGTGCACTCAACAGTGGCTTCACAGAGAATTCCACAAACTTCTTCTGTGTCTATTGACATTCCATCTTCGTTCATTGCGTATCAATTTTGTATTTGACACTATATTTGATCAAATAGATTTTGTAAAAAATTATGGGAAGCTTAGAAAAAGGTCGCATGAACACTCAACCACAACCAAAGCCAAGTAGAATTCAGCACAACAAAAGCACAATAGTCTTAATCTGGAATTCACAAATCTGATTACAGGACGAGACATATATTACGAGACATGATTTCGCAAAGTACCCGATGAAAATAGAAAAGTACAAACAAGAGAAGTCGCGCGGTCTGCAAATTCTAACCGCCCAGGACGCACAACTGCTAACCGCAAGCCCTGTCCGCCGAAACCGCCCAAGTCGCCAAACCGCAACTAGCCGCGCGGACTGCTTGTTATTGAATGCTGATGAACTTGAACAGAACCCGGTGATAGACCGGGCGAACTGCTCGACTTAACCGTAACCCCGAAGAAGAGACGTCAGGCCGCTGAGACCGCGACCAGCTGTATACCGTTGACTGTTAACCGGGAACTGTTCCACACCAATCTTTCACTAGTTGTGTAGCCGTCTGATGCTAGCCGCACAGTCTGCACAGAGCCAACTTCACTTAATCGCGCTAGTTAGAAAATCTTAACCGCAAGATTAAAGTGCGAGCAAATTTCTCACTGTTCTTTTTATTTATGACGAGCCAGAGACTCCTATTTATAGGCGCGAGGAGGAGTGTCGTCACCGCCCATAATGATAGGATAACCGCCTGTCAATCTGCGACTAGCCTTACCTAACCGCACAAAACGCAGACACAACATCAGCCCTCCATAAACCAACTATCCGCATAGGCAGAAAGAAGGACCAGTCCGCCAAGCCGAGCTGATAACAAAATCAGTACGTGTAGACTTAATCAATCCAACCACGCGTCCTGAACCACCGTCCTAATGTCGAACTGTTGATCTCTGGAACAAGACCGCACAGTTCAGCGGACACTGACCAAGGCCGCTCATCCCAACAACCAAGCCACGTGAACTGATCCAATCACGCTAGTGGCGGACTGTCGTACTCAGCCACTAGACTGCACTGAGCAGCGGTCTCCGCATCCAGTCCGCGCAAACTGCAGCCAACGACTAGAACAAAATTTATCTAATCGATCTGCCGAACTCGGCGAACTCCAGAAGCAGACCGCTCAACACCGACGGTCTCGACAAACTAGGCAACAACCCGGACTTGTCACAAACCTGTGACCAAGTCCACTACACCAGCGAACTCTGGCTATCCGCCAAAGAAGGCTCCAGCGAACTGTGCGGTTAGACTCCACAGACCGCGCTAATCGTTAGCCTTCTTGCAAGCCAGAGATCCTGATAAGCTTCAGCAGACTGTGCGGTCTCACATCCCAGGCCGCCACAGCCACGGTTAGACATGGCTAACCGCCCGGTTACATCCCAGGGTATTTGCTAAACCAGACCGCAAGAGAGGAAGGAACTAGCAGAAAACCGATTATCCGCCAATAGTTATCCGCGGTCCGCGGCATACTCTGTGGTCTGCCCAAATCAGACCACCCACCTCCACTTCACACCCACTTCAACAATTTCAACAGATTTATTGTCACAACATTTTAATAATAAATGTGATTATCTTCAAAAGTAACTTTTTGATTTATGTGCACCTTGCATTACTTGCAAAGCCAACCACTCAATTCTCTGTTCCTAGAAGTCTTGGCTTCTTTGTTAAACTAAAGTCAGTCAAGAAGGGGGAGAATAAGGGCCCTCCTGATAGGCTCCCTAGTGCTACTATAGCCGATAGTTTCAAGCATACAAGTAATAATGTTGTTGGAGATAGTGTTCATTGTGTTGATGTTGAGAAGGGTGGTGGTGCTGAAATGTGTTCTTTTTGCATGGCAGGTGTCTTTGTACGTTTAGGGCATTGCAAAGTTTGCTAAAAAAAAAACAGTTGTTGAGAAATTGTTATGTATGGAGGCACCCTTGGTATTTTGTTTAGTCTATGACACACGATATGCGCGAAGTATATGTCGGTGTAGGATGACACTGTAAGGCGCGAGCCCTAGTGGTTGCTTCTTGCTACGGCGCCTAATTTGTGCATTTGTAAAGCGATCAATCGTTTACTTTTCTTCCACTGCATTCGACTATTGTGATTCAAAGGGTTAGTTACATTGTTAACTCTTTTGTTAGCATTTTTTGGTGTTTTTGATGGCTATGGAAGATTGCATGTTTTTTTTTAAAAAAAAATTGATTTTGGGTTTGGAATATTGGGTGGATTGCAAGAATCAATTGCAGGGTCCTTTTAAATTTTTGTTTAGGGTTATTTATCGGGACCTCCCCTCGAAGTTTGCATAATTACAGCTTGGGCCCCTCTAATTTTCAAAATGACAATTAACTCCCCTCAATGTTTATATTTCATAACATTGAGGTACAAAAAGTCTACCTGAATTACTCTAAAGGGATTTACTTTTCTGCATGAATACTATGAAATGTAAATATTAAGGGGAGATTTTTGTAATACCAAAAGTTAGAGGGGTGCAAGCTGTAATTATTCAAATTTCAAAGGAATGTGGTCATAAATCACTTTTTTTTGAAATGAAATGAACCTCCATGTGGGACTCGGGGGAGTAAAGTGAGGGCATCCAATGGCCGTGTGGATGTCTTCACACTTCTCAAAGCAAGTACATCTTAGCTCGCTTTGAGATGTGTGCGGACATCCAAGGCTGGCCGTTGAATACTTGGATGCCCGCAGTTTACCTCCCCCAAATCCCTCCATGTGGGCTTCTCTGCTGGACTCTCATCTCTCTTCACTGCCTTTAAAAACCTCTGCCTGCAAAGCATCCATGGAGAACAAAACCATTAAGAAGCAAAAAAACCATCCAAGATGAGTTTCTTCCGCCACCACCGCCACGGCGACAACGAAAACCGGAAAGACGAAAATCCTCCGGTCTACTCACAGCCGCCGGCCGGCTATTCTCAGCCTCCTCCGTCGTGCACGCAGCCTCCCCACAGCTACACGCAGCCTCCTCCGTCGTACACACAGCATCCGCCGGCGTATTCCCATCCTCAGCCGGGGTACTCTGCTCCCCCTCCAGCGGCATACTCGCAGCAGCCATACCCACCGACTTACACGCAGCATCCGCCGCCATATTCACAGCAGCCTCCGGCATACACGCCGGCAGCCCCTGCCGCCTCTGGCTCCTACGCCGGCAGCAATAACGCCACCGTTAGAGTCTACACGAAAGCAGGGGAGAATTACTCCCTCTCCATCCGCGATGGCGCCGTCGTTCTCGCTCCCACAAATCCCCGGGATGAATTACAGGTTCCTTCTTCCTCCTCAATCTCTCCCTTTTCTCTAAAAAATTCTTCCTTTGAAGTGTTTTATAACGAGGGAATTGGTTTTGTCTAAAATAAAAAAATGTGTGGGTTTTGAAAATGGGTCAAAAACAAATATTTGTGGTGATTTGGAGAAGATTTTGATGTAGAAAGAATTCAGAATTGATTTTTTTTGGGGGGAGGGAGGATTTATTGTTCATATTCTTTGTTCATGTTCTTTGTTGATAGAACAAAGAATTCAAAATTGATTCTAAAATTGATGTTTTTTTGGGGATAGAAGGATTTTCAAAGACCAAAAATCAATGCCTTTTGGACTTTTGGGCCAAAGCCAATCTCGTCCCTTAAAATAAGGGCGCTCTTATTAACACCGCAGTTTTGGCTAGTCACACCGCATTTTTTCGCAATTTTTTGCACCTTTTGGAAATACGCCGTGTACATGCATTTTTAAGAAAAGTGTTCAACACGAAAGTTGTAGATCTACAACTTTCGCGTTGAACAATTTTCCTAAAAATGCATGTACAAGACGTATTTCCAAAAGGCGCAAAATCAGAGCATATTTCCAAAGTACGCCGTATACATGCGTTTTTAGGAAAAGCGTTCAACACAAAAGTCGCGAACACTAATGCATGTATAAGGCGTATTTCCAAATGCGCAAAAAAATTAGGAGAACGTGCAGTGCACCTAGCCAAAACTACTGTGCTAATAACAGCGGCATGAAATAAGCAGCTGAACACTCATAATTGATTTTGATCAAGCACCTTCCTCCCAAAACCATCAATTACATCCTTTAAAACAGCCAAACTAACACAAATATTGATTTTCAAATGAATAAAACCAATTCCCTCCTAAAAACTACCAAAAATAAATAAAAATTTAATTTTTCCGATTTCATTTCATCATTATTAAAAAAGGCCTAACATTTCTGCATCAAAATCCCAACTTGCAGCACCGATATTGATTTTCAAATGAATAAAACCAATTCCCTCCTCCTAAAAAGTAAAAACTACCAAAAAATAAATAAAAATTTAATTTTTCCGATTTCATTTCATCAGTATTAAAAAAGGCCTGACATTTCTGCATCAAAATCCCAACTTGCAGCACTGGTACAAAGATTTCCGCTGGGCGACGCAGGTGAAGGATGACGAAAATCTCCCCGGTTTTGCCCTCATAAACAAAGCCACCGGCTTGGCCATCAAGCACTCTCTCGGCCCAACCCATCCTGTAATTAATTCTCCACTTTCCATTTTAGACTGCCTCTTTTTCTCAGGGTGATTAAGCACTAACACGAGTGATTAACGCTTGCATTAAGGTTCGTCTGGTTCCATACAACCCTGATTATCTCGACGAGTCTGTTTTGTGGACGGAGAGCCATGAAACAGGGGAGGGATTCCGCGCAATCAGGATGGTGAACAACACCAGGCTCAACTTCGACGCTTTTCATGGAGACAAGAAGCACGGCGGCGTTCATGATGGCACCACTATTGTGCTTTGGGAGTGGGCCAAGGGGAACAACCAGCAGTGGAAAATTGTGCCTTATTACTGTAAGTTTTCTAGGGCACATGCACCTTCGAAATATAGGATTTTTGCAAAATGTGCCTACAATTAGAAAAAAGGCCGACACTTTGCACCATGGTGAGATTTTGTTTTGCCAGCTTTTTTTTTAATTGGGAGTGTATTTTGTAATATTTAACAATTTGAGGTATATTTTGCCAAAATTCCACAATTAGAGAGTGCATCTTGTCAATAAATTTGGCATTTTGCACCCCCAAAATACGGGATTTTGACCGTCTGCACTTCAAATCTTTAAAATTGGCACTTTGCATCCCTCAAATACTAATTTCTGACACTTTATACTCCATGCCAAGTTTTCGAAGGTATATAGATCTGGGCAGCACAAAAAATGCTTATTTTATTAGTGCTGCCTGGATCTAAATACTCTAAAATAATCATTTTTTGTTCTACCTGAACCTAAATACCCTTGAAATTTCAGTGCCAATTTTCAAGATTTGAAGTGCAAAGTGTTAAAATCCAATATTTCAGGAGTATAAAGTGCCAAAAAGCCCCCAGTTTTCTAATTACCTCTAACATTTCATGAAAGGTATCTGATTCTGCAAGTGTTGCTCATGTGCTTTCTTTTGATTACAGAGAAAAAAAAAGAGAGGATCAGATGCTTCTATCCATCAGTATCTTGTATTGGAATAAGCCCTTGTTCTGAGAGGCGCTGCTTTTGCAGCTGTAATCTCATGGAGTTGTGTTTCAGAGTCTGCTGTTATGTTTTTTTTTTTGTTACTGATGAGTTTGGAGTAGACTTCAATGTCTTCTTTTAGTTACAAGATGTAATTTTAATCTTTATTTATGAGAACTTCTTCATTCAGTTTCTTGGAAATTAGCATAATTATGGATTACATCCCTCTTTTTTTTTTCTTACAGTATCCTTCTTACTTTTGAACTTAAAAAATCTGTCTTGTAAATTTGTTTTTCATATCATGATGCACATATAAGATTTGCCTATATACCATCTTTGTGGTGGGATTCTTCTCCTGACAGGGGCGGATCTAAGGGGGGGCTGGCCTAAGGATTTTCACAAAATAGATGATGAATTTGTGTTTCTCTCGTCGAGCCAATGAATTTTGAGTACTTATACGTCAAAAACGGTGCCCGAATAAGGGAGAAAAGTATCCGGAAAGGTAGAGACGTTTAAATTTTTTTTATTGGAAGATGAGAAAGTTGAAATGAGAGGTAACTGATTTAATTTATTCTTCGCATTTTGATTTGGCCCCCAGTAAACCTTCCGGGATTTGCCCCTGCTTCTCGAGACCCTTGCTGTGCGGGGTTGCCTTTGTGCATTGGGCTGCCCTTTTATGCATAGAATATCCTCTTAGGGTAAATTTTCATAGGAATTTTTATGTATGGAAAATTTATTGAGTATTTTTGTGATTTAGAAGTAAGAGCAGTTCTACCTGTAATTTAGAGGGGACTAGGGGAGGTTCCTATAAATCACCCTTATAATTTATAGAAATCTCACTTTTAAAATAAACAAGGCAACACGCATTAAAAAATCGATTGTTAATCGCAACCGTCTTTGACGAACTACACTCCAAAATTTAAAAAACACATGTTTTTGTGTTTTATCGCAACCCGATGCAGAGAATGATTGTATGAACACACGAGACTGGATAAAATTAGGAATGAACGTATCAGGTTTAAGACAGGAGTAGCACCAATTGCAGAGAAGATGAGAGAACCCGGACTAAGATGGTTCAGACACGTACAAAGGAGACCATTAGAGGCACCAGATAGGTGTTGTGAGAGTATAGTCACCAGGCATGCTAAAAGAGGGAGGGGTAGACCAATAAAGACTTGAAATGAAACTATACAGAAAGATATGATGTACTTAAGCATTAATGAGATTATGACAAAAGATAGGGCACAATGGTGACAAAGGATCCATATAGCCGGCCCCACTATAGTGGTATAAAGGCTTGAGTGTTGTTGTTGTAATTGCAACCCGATGCATCCTTCCTCCTGCTGAATCCTTTCCTCCCGCTGAAGCCGCCGGCCTCTTCCTCCCGCTGAAAACATCGACTTCTCTTCTTTAGCAATAATCTTGTCGTTATAGATTTTGCCAGGTACATTCGCTCCAACTTCTCTCAAAGCCCGAGTGCCGTCTCTTCAGTCCCAATGTTGAAGTGCACCTGATCAGCAACTCATATCTTGATTATGCTCGTGGCTATTTCATCAAGATCTTTCCAGTCCTCATCTTTTATTGTCGCGGATAATTTGTCGCATCCCCGCAAGACTCAAATCACACCTTACTGAAACAACATATCTTTTACTCGAATCTGTCATAGGCTAAAATTCCCGCTACAGTTGATTATGCTTGTGTTAGATCTTGGAAGAGTGGACACACCTTGATGTGTTTGTTAGAAGGACTACACAATTCTTCAAGGATAACAATATATATAACCATTCTTCATCACAGGTCATTTCAGCTATTCTATTTGTTTCTTTTAGTTCAATGTTACTAGCATAATACTTTTTGTTCATTAATTTTACTATCTGCAGCATGAGTCATTGGGTCTGTTTGACATGTGGTTTTTGCATTTTTGCTCCCATGAGTTTGGACAATAACGCTGTTGAAATTGTTGAAGTGAAAGTGGGGGTTGATCAGGCAGACCGTGTGGCCTGGGCGGACAGTCTTGCGGACTGGTGGTGCGGCCTGAGCGGTCTGATGTTGCGGCCTGGTGGTGTGTCCTTAAGAGGTAGTCGTGTGGATAGGTTGTATATCCGCGGTCTGGTCGGACTGGTTTGGAGTCTGTGGAGTTCGCTCTATGCGGACTGTTCTTGGAGCTCGGAAAATCGGCATTGGTCTGTGTCCTTGATCTCCTGTCTTGGTGGTGCGGTTAGGAGGTAATCACGGAGTTCGCTGTTAGGCGAACTGGATTTGAGCTGGCGAACTGTTGTTTGTGTCAGCGGAGCTCGCGCCAGAGGTTCACTGGTTGGGGACTTGGTCACGATCTGTGACAAGTTCAGGCTGTTCACGGAGTCCGCATTATCCGCTGGTTGACCGAGCGGTCTGTGCCTTTGGTTGTGGACATTATTGTTGCGGGCTGGTGCGGTGTCCGCTGAGATGCGGACTGGCTTCTATCCGGCCTCCTTGATGGCAGGCGGATAGGCTGGGGTCCGGCCTTGTCCATGTGGACTAGGTAGACTGTTCTGCGCTAGCTGCATGCTGGGGTGGTGTTTCTATCTACTATGGTGGTGACCGCACTCCTATTCATTCCTATAAATATGACCCCCTGTGACATCATAATAAACTGAATGAACAGTAAGTTGAGCGTGGGTTAATTGCTGCGACCTCGGATTTTCTGTCCACTTGGTTTGAGAAGGTTAACCGGTTTGCTGTTTGCAGGTTGTGCGGCTAGCACTGAGAAGCCAGATTTTTGGTGCTGACTGCGATCAGGAATCAGTGGAGCTTGCGGTTATCAATCAGCGGTTTGCAGCAGGTCGCGGTTGCAGCCAGCCGGTCTTCTCTTCTTCAACTTTCCCAGTTCTATAACCTGTCCGCCGGTCTCGGCAGCATGTTCTTCAGTTCGGCAGCGGCTTGTTCGCGTACTCTGGCAGATAAGAAACTTCAGCGGTTCGCCGGCTTGCAGAGAGCGTACAAAGGTGTTCAGCAGAATAACGGGTTGTTCGCGATCTACGGGAACTCCGTAGTTCAGTTCGGTGCAGTAGAAGCTTGGCGATCTCCGCGGTCTCAGCGGTCTCGGCGGTCTCTGAGACAGTCCGCCCGACTTGTTGTTCTTGATTTGTTTGTTTTCTCATCCTTTGTACATCGGCGAATCATGTCTCGCCATGTATGTCCTGCCTTATAAAAAAGATTGTTGATAATACAAGACTTGTTGTTGTCTTCTATTGTTTCTGATTATTGAGCTTGGTTTATGGCTGAGTGTTCCTGCGTCTGGTTCCCGTTTTCCGCTTGATCAAGGAATCATCTTGATAACTTTGAAAGTTTTTACTTGGTATCAGAGCTATCTCCCTGATCATCTTGAGAAATTTTAACATGGTATCAAAGAAAACAGAGGTTTGAGCATTGATCAACCACCAGTTGTGCTCGGTGCTTCTGGAAGCTAATAGATCAGTTGTTATTGCAATGGAAGGTGTATTAACAAGATGTCTTGGTATTGAGCTTTTAACGCCGACCAACTTTAAGAAGTGGAGGTCGTGCATGAAAAGCTATCTTCTGGGTGAGGATCTTTGGGAGGTCGTCTGTGGTGACGACAAGCAAGAAGTTACTGCTGCAACTGGGTCTGCTGAACAAGTGAGAACTTGGAGGAAAACAAATGCAAAAGCTGAGTTTACTCTGAAGCGGGCTATCTCACTAGAGATCTTTGATCACATCCTTGGATGTCAATCTGCTGCTGAGATTTTGACTTCCCTTGATGGGTTGTTAAATAGGAAGAATGTAGCATGACTACAGTTCTTTGAGAATGAGTTGGCGAGAGCCACTCAGGGAGACTTGTCTATCTCGTCGTTCTTCCTGAAAATGAAGAACATGTGTGCTGAGATATCAGTGTTGGACCCTGATGAGCTTATTTCGGAGGCGAAGCTCAAGAGGCACATCATTCGTGGCTTACGGAAGGAGTATGTGGCCTTCGTGACCTCTGTTCAAGGCTGGGTCACTCAGCCATTGTTGCTAGAGCTGGAGAACTTGTTGGCTTCACAGGAGAGCCTAGCAAGGCAGATGGCTGGTATGACTATCTCTGGAGGAGACAGTGAGGCTCTTTTCTTAGGAAAGAAGAAGAGATGGGACAAGAAATAGAAACTTTCTGGCGATGGTCCATCAACTTCATATCAACAAGATAATAGTTACTCTTCTAAGCGTGATGAGAATAAGAAGGAAAGACCAAGGTATTATAGGTGCAATCAGCCGGGTCACTTCAAATGAGACTGCAAGTTGAAGCTTCAGCCGGGTCATGTTGCAGGCAAGGAGGAGGCTTGTTCCAGTGCTGAGGGAGCTGGATGGGGGAATGCTTTCAAGACGGGCATGTGTGTCCGTGCATTGTCCTCCATCAACTACCAAGATGACTGGATTATCGACTCTAGGTGTGGTCATCACCTCACTAGGGATGAGTCAAAGTTCTCTTCGCTGCAGGCTTACTCAGGTAATGATGTTATTATTACTGCTGATGATTCTGTGCATGCAGTCGAGAAGGAGAGATTTGTGTCTTTGGGTAGTGATAAGGGCCCACTCACGTTAATGAGTGTTTATCATGTACCGGGCATGAAGAAGAACCTCTTCTCTGTGACCAACGCGGTTGATGCGGGCTATCACGTTCTGTTCGGCCCAACAGAAGTGAGATTTCTCCGGAGCGTATCAGCGGTAAAGGCTGATGTTACTCACGTTGAAAGGAGAGTAAATGACTTGTTTGTTCTATCAACAAGCTCCTATATTGATCGGATGAGGTCCAATGATAGCGCAACTATCTAACATGAAAGGCTGGGGCATGTAGGGATGGACAAGCTGAAAGCCATGGCGATGAGGAGCCTTGTGAAAGGCTTGTCTAAGTTGTCATCCTACGACGATGGTCATGTTTGTGCTGGATGTCAATTTGGAAAGACACATCGTCTTCCATTTGACAAGTCACAAACCAGGTCTAAAGCACCATTGGAGTGTGTTCATGGTGGTCTGATGGGACCAACCGTCACTGCCAGTTTCGGAGGGAGCAGGTATATGCTCGTGTTGATTGATGACTATTCGAGGTACACGTGAGTGTACTTCATGAAGGAGAGGTTAGATGCTTTCCGGTTTTCGTGGACTTCAAGGTGCTGTGGAAGGCCGGCTTGGCCTGCGGATCAAGAAATTGAGAATGGACAACGAAGGTGAGTTTGTTTCAACCGAGTTCTCTAACTTCTGCAGGAAGCAAGACATCCAGAGGGAGCTTACTTGTGCACATACTCCACAAAAAAATGGAGTAGCGGAGAGGAAGATCCGTCATTTGAAGAAAACCTGCAAATGCTGACTTCATGCAAAAGGCATTGTTAGAAACGAACTAAAACAAACCGGAAAGAGTATAACTGAAACTTTATTATCAGAAAAAGGTGTCTATTACAAAGGTATGCCCTCCCTTATATAGAATGGAGGAGAGATGAGAGAATACAAATAAGAGATGTGGGACTAAAAATTTACAGGACTAAGCAGACTGTACAGAACAAACCGCACAAGCCGCGCGGTTAGACAGAAGGGCTAACCGCACGGCTACCACCAGAGAGAGAGACCGCAAGGGGAGGCCGCCTGAGAGCTCGGCAACCAGACAGCAACAGCACAGCAATCAAACCGTTGAAGGGAAACCGCCAGACCGCGCGGTCTCTAACCCGCCAAGACAGACCGCCAGACCGCCTGGTCTCTAACTTCAACACTCCCCCTCAAGCTGGAGCATATATATCGATCATGCCCAGCTTGTCACAAATATGATGAAACGAGGCGGAAACTGGCTTGGTGAAGATGTCAGCCAGCTCTTTATCAGAAGTGACAAAGGGAGTGCAAATTTGTTCCTTTAAGATCTCTTCACGAATGAAATGACAGTCGACTTCAATGTGCTTGGTTCTTTCATGGAAGACCGGATTTTTGGAGATGTATATGGCAGCCTTGTTATCACAGAACATAGGTAGCGGATGGTTGTAGACCTCTCCTAAATCCAGCATTAGAGCCCGTAGCCATTTTAGCTCACAAGTGGTTGACGTCATACTCCGATACTCTGCTTCAGCACTGGATCTGGAAACAACAGACTGCTTCTTGCTCTTCCAGCTTACCAAATTACCCCCAACAAAGGTGCAGAAACCGGAGGTAGACTTGCGATCCCCTTTGTCATCAGCGTAACTCGCATCTGAGTAAGCTTCAACCCTCAGATGACCATTCTTCTGGAAAAGCAATCCTTTCCCAGGTGCGGCTTTGACGTAATCCAAGATCCGTAAGGCGGACTGCAGATGACACTCCCTGGGAGCTTGCATGAATTGACTTACCTTGCCAGCAGCATAGGAAATGTCGGGTCTGGTCACTGTGAGATATATGAGCTTACCAACAAGACGTCTGTACCTCGTAGTATCTGAAAGAAGAGGCGAATCATCTGTCCAGGTTTTGTCTTCTCCAACAGCCATGGGACATCGAGCAGGTTTGGCCCCAGTCAATCCTGCATCTTTTAAAAGATCAAGGGCATACTTACGCTGGGAGAGGACTAAGGAATTGGGCTTCCGAGAGATTTCGATCCCCAAAAAGTACTTTGGAGAGCCCATATCTTTCGTGACCAGATGTTGACGAAGATGCCGCTTTGTCAAGGCTACCCCTTCCTGGTCATCGCCAGTGAGAAGAATATCATCAACATACACTGCAAGAACCACCAGTCCCGAGGAGGTTTTGCGAGTAAATAGAGAGTGATCGGCAGAGCTGCGCACAAAACCAACGGCCGCCACGATGCCGCTGAACTTGTCAAACCAAGCTCGAGGGCTCTGCTTGAGGCCATAAATTGCCTTCTTCAGCCGGCATACTCGTGTCTCCCCCTGAGCAACATACCCAGGAGGTTGCTCTATGTAGACGGCCTCCTGAAGATCACCATAAAGGAAGGCATTCTTTACATCCAGCTGGGAAATCGGCCATTCTTTATTGACCGCCACAGAGAGAAGAACCCGTATAGTGCTGAGACGAGCCACGGGAGAGAAGGTGTCAAAGTAATCAACCCCATAAGTCTGAGTAAAGCCCTTAGCAACAAGGCGAGCTTTATAACGGTCCACAGTGCCATCCGGGGCAAATTTCACCACAAAGCCCCAGCGACAGCCGACAACATCAGTACCGAAGGGAGGAGGAACAAGAGTCCAGGTACCCCGCTCCGTTAGGGTGGCCATTTCCTCATCCATGGCCATCTTCCAGTGAGGAATAGCAAGGGCCTCCTGGTAGGAGCGGGGCGTGGCAGTGGCGGAGATAGCTAGAGCAAAGGCCCTGTGAGAAGGGGTGAGACGATCATATGAAACAATAGCAGTAAGAGGGTATAGGGTACACGTCCGCACCCCTTTGCGAAGAGCTATAGGAAGATCCAGGTCAGCAGGTTCCTCGGCATCCGGAGCATCCGTGGCAGAGAGAGCTGGCCCGGGAGTAGAGAGCGACGGCGGCGGAGATGCGGGAGACGGGAGTGGAGAAGAGGGAGAGAGAGGTGGAAGAAGAGGAGTGGACAGGGGCGGAGTAGGGGTGAATATCGTAGTGGGAGACGAGAGAACAAAGGGAACAGCAGGAGAATCAGAGGCTGAGAGAAGAGGAGGGGAGTCATCCGAGAAGTAGGAGGTATTCTCGAAGAAGGTGACGTCAGCAGAAACGAACGACTTATGAAGGATGGGATCAAAGCAACAATAACCTTTCTGAGTGGTGGAGTACCCCAGAAAGATACATTTGGTGGAGCGAGGAGATAGCTTATCACGGGTGGCAGAAGGGGCATGCACAAAGGCAGTGCATCCAAATATTTGGAGAGGGAGAGGAAACGGCTCCTTGCCCGGATACAAAATGGAGAAAGGGGTTTTTCCGTGGAGAACGGTGGAGGGAAGGCGATTGATGAGGTAACAGGCAAGAAGAACAGCATAGTCCCAATAGGAGCGAGGAACATGCATCTGGGTCATCAAGGAGCGAGCGACATCCAGAAGGTGACGGTTTTTGCGTTCTGCCACACCATTTTGTTGTGAGGTATAGACATAACTCGTTTGATGAATAATCCCATTTTGCATGCAGAAGGCAGAAAAGTCATGACTGATATATTCTTAGGCATTATCAGATCGAAGAACTTTAATAGAAACATCAAACTGAGTTTTGATCATGAGATAGAATGACGTCCATACAGAGAATAATTCGGAGCGATCTTTTAACAGATACACCCACGTACAGCGAGAGAAATCATCAATGAATGTGACAAAATATGAACTACCCCGACCAACCGTAAGAGTAGGAGAAGAACCCCAAATATCGGAGTGGATGAGATCAAATGGACGGGTGGATCCACGAACGTGCTTTGGAGGGAAGGAGGAGCGGTGATGCTTGCCAAGCTGACAGGCTTCACAGTTGAGCGGAGGACTTTGGGGAGGAAGGTGGGGCAGAAGTTGACAAAGAAGATGAGGAGGAGCATGACCAAGGCGGAGATGCCATTGGAGAAGATCTGTGGAGGTGGAGGAGAAGGTGGAGAAAGCGGACATGTTGTCCAGGAAGTATAGGCCGCTACTCTCAGTCCCAGTAGCAATCGTCCGTTGGGAGTCCAGATCCTGAAAAGAGCAAGTAGTAGAAGTAAAAGTAACAGAACAGTGTAATTGCTTGCAGAGAGAGGTAACAGATAATAAGTTGCACGGGAACTTGGGCACGTAGAGAGTATCCTCCAAGCGAAGAAACGGAGTGACATGAACTATCCCCGTCCCATGAACCGATGATGAAGAGCCGTCAGCGAGAGTAACCGGGGGCAACCGACCATGTGTTTCTAGGAGAGAAAAACACTGGAGATTGCCGGTCATATGATTAGTAGCACCGGTGTCGATCAACCATTTTCCTTGAGTAATAACGTGGGCACTACCAGAAGACGTGACCACCGAGGCGAACGGCTTTGAAGAGTATATGGAAGCCATGAAGGGAGGAACAAAAGAACTACAGCGGTCACGGTGACAGCACACCAGCGGCAAGAAGGGCCACGACCAAGATGCAGAGCAAGACAAAAGGGGACAAAGAGGGAAGTACAAGCCGCGCGACTCAACAGGAGGTCGCGGCGACTAACAAGCGGGAGCGGCTAAAGGAGGAGCCGCACAGAAGAGAACAAGCCGCTGCGACTTAGAGACAGGTCGCGGGGACAAGAGAGAGAGCGGCGAAGGAAGAAGGGCAGAGAGGCCGCCTAAACAAGGAAGAACTCGCGCGAACAGAGAGAAATCGCAGCGGTTAGGAGAAAGAGATCTGTCGCGCAAACAACAGGAAGCCACCCGGTTAGAAAACTATCCACGCGGATAGGAAGAAGAAGATCTGCAGCGGTCACGATATCAGACACCAGCGGCCAGAAAAGCCACGACCAAGCCGCAGAACCAAACAGAGGGAGAGAAGTCGGGCGGCTAGCAGACAGACCGCGCAAACAGAAGTGGAGGATAACGGGAGGCAAAAGGCGAACAAGGCAAAAGAGGCCGCGGAGATAGGTCGCGGCGACTAGAGAAGAGAAGGAGGAAGCGGCGACTAGAACAGGTCGCAAGAAAGAAGCAAGCAACAGAAACAGGCCGCGCGAACAGGGCGCAAGCAATCAGGCGGAAGAAACAAGCCGCAGGAGACAGGCCGCGAGAAGAAGAGGCAGGTCGCGCGGACAGGAGAACGCACAGAATCAGGAGTTAAAGATCGAATCCTCTGATACCATGTTAGAAACGAACTAAAACAAATCGGAAAGAGTATAACTGAAACTTTATTATCAGAAAAAGGTGTCTATTACAAAGGTATGCCCTCCCTTATATAGAATGGAGGAGAGATGAGAGAATACAAATAAGAGATGTGGGACTAAAAATTTATAAGACTAAGCGGACTGTACAGAACAAACCGCACAAGCCGCGCGGTTAGACAGAAGGGCTAACCGCACGGCTACCACCAGAGAGAGAGACTGCAAGGGGAGGCCGCCTGAGAGCTCGGCAACCAGACAGCAACAACACAACAATCAAACCGCTGAAGGGAAACCGCCAGACCGCGCGGTCTCTAACCCGCCAAGACAGACCGCCAGACCGCCCGGTCTCTAACTTCAACAGGCATTCTGAGGTCATTTTGGGCGGAAGGAATGACATGCGCTACCTATATCATTAATCGGAGCCGGAGGAGGCAGGGGCTGTCGGTGAGTATGCCGGAGGCTGCTGTGAATATGGCAGTGGATGTTGCGTGTAAGTCGGTGGGTATGGATACTGCGAGTATGTCGCTGGAAGGGGAGCAGAGTACCCCGGCTGAGGATGGGAATACGTCGGTGGATGTTGCGTGTACGATGGAGGAGGCTGCGTGTAGCTATAGGGAGGCTGCGTGTAGCTATGGGGAGGCTGTGTGTACGACAGAGGAGGCTGAGAATAGTCGGTCGACGGCTGTGAGTAGATCGGAGGAGTTTCGTCTTTCTTCGTTGTCGTCGTGGCGGTGGTGGCGGAAGAAACTCATCTTGAATGGTTTTTTACTTTTATTTGGTTTTGTTTTCCATGGATTCTTTGCAGGTGGAGGTTTTTATAAGCAATGAAGAGAGATGAGAGTCGAGCAGAGAAGCCCACATGGAGGGATTCGGGGGAGGTAAAGTGCACTCGCTGTACTTTACCCTAAAGTACGGGCATCCAAGTATCCAACGGCCCGCGTTAAATGTCCGCACACATCTCAAAGCGAGCTGAGATGTACTCGCTTTGAGATGTGTGAGGACATCCATATGGGCCGTTGGATGCCCGCACTTTACTCCCCCCTGTTGAAATTTGTGAAGTGGAAGTGGGTAATTGGGCAAATCGGGCGGTCTGGGCGGACTGTCCATGCGAACTGATTGAGCAGGCTGACGGTCTGGTGATGGCGGCCTGATGTGTTTTGGAGGTAGCCGTGCGGATAGAAATGGAGTTCGACATGCTGGGTGGACTTGGATTGGAGTCTGCCTGCTCCTGTTACCTGGCTTATTGCCAGCTTGATTTGCGGGATTGGAGCTTATCTGTGGACTTTGCGGACTGGTTGCGAGTCCGTAAGTTGTCTGCTGGCTTGGCTGCTGTGCGAGTTGGAGCTTTTGGGTTTCGCCTTGCTCTGGTGGAGCATTGGCAATCTATCTTGAGCGTTGGAGGACTGGGCCCTTGTTCGTCGAGCCCACGCCAGGCTCTTGGGTTGTTTGATGGACTTGGTCACAATCTGTGACAAGTCCAGGGTGTTCGCTAGTCCGCATAGTCCGTTGGGTGACCGAGCGGAGTGCCTATTGGTCGTGGACAGCATACAGACTGATGTGTTGTCCGCCAGTTTTTGCGGATTGTCTTCGTGCCTTGGTGCCTAGCAGTTTGGCTGGTGCTCAGCACACCTTGCGATCTGAGCGGACTGCCTTGCGTGGACTGGCAATCTGGCTAGCAGGACAGCTGAGGCTGTGATCTTGCGCTTGATGGATGGCAGGCTGGTCGCGAGTCCTGCATTGTTGGTGCGGACAATGAGGACTCGGCGGACTGTCTTGTTAGCTGCAATCAGGGGGAGGTTAGCCTATCTCATAAGGCGGTGATCATACTCCAACCCGCTCCTATAAATAGGACCCACTGGCACCTCATTTGTAACTGAGTGAACAGTCATTTGAGATTTGGTTAATTGCTGCGGACTCGGTTTTCTTGTCCGCGCGGATTGAGAAGAGTTAACTGTTTATTGTTTGTAGGGTGCGCGGCTAGCACTGTGGAGCCAGGAGTTTGGTTATGACTTCGGTCAGGTTCAGTGAAGCTTACGGTTTGCAATCGGTGGTATCTGTAGGTCGCTTCTGCGGCTTGCCAGTTTTCTCTGCTTCAACTTTTCCAAGTTCAATAACCTGTACGCCGGACTCGGCGGTTAGGCGGTCTGTTCTTCAGTTCAGCGGCAGCTTGCAGCAGTCAGCGAATAACGGTGTGTCTGCATGATCTCGCGGTCTCGGTGGACTTCGTGTTCTATTCGTCATCTAGCAGCAGTTCGGGTGGTCTCGGCGACTTCGGCAGACTGGGTGGTCTCGTCGGTCTCTGATTCTGTCCGCTCGGATTGTTCTTGTAATTTTTTCTGTTTTCCATTGTGTACTGGCAAAATCATTTCTCGCCACGTATACCTCGCCCTGTAAAGAAGATAACAAAAAAAATATTCCGCTTGTTCCTTCTGTTTGCATCTGGTGTGTGAGCTTACTTTCCCAGTTTTCGCTTGATTAAGGTGTGATCTTGATAGTTCTGAGAATATTGATTTGGCGTCAGGCTATCTCGTTGATCATCTTGAGTGAAAATTAAACATGGTATCAGAGGGAGGTTCAGTTGCTTGAGCAGTGATCAACTTGTGTTGTGTTATGTGCTTCTGAAAGCTTGACCAGGGTTTTTGCAGTGGAAGGGGGTTATGCAAGAGGTCTGAGTATTGTACTCTTAACGCCGACTAACTTTAAGAAGTGGAAGTCGTGCATGAAGAGTTATCTTCTAGGAGAGGAGCTATGGGAGGTCGTCGGTGGTGACGACAGGCAGGAAGTTACAGCTACGTTTGGGACTGCTGAGCAGGTGAGAGTTTGGAGGAAAACAAATGCAATGGCTGAGTTTACCCTCAAGCGGGCTGTTTCACCGGAGCTGTTTGATCACATCATTGGATGCGAGTCAGCTGCTGTTATTTGGACTTCTCTCGATGGGTTGTTCAACAGGAAGAACGTAGCTAGGCTACAATTCCTAGAGAATGAGTTGGCTAGGATAACTCAAGGAGACCTGACCATCTCTAAGTTCTTTCTGAAGATGAAGAGTCTGTATGCTGAGTTATCAGCGCTTGATCCTAATGAGCCCATCTCTGAGGCTAAGTTGAAAAGGCACATAATCTGCGGCTTGCGGAAGGAGTATGTGGCCTTTGTAACCTCTATTTAAGGCTGAGCAACTCAGTCATCTCTACTGGAACTTGAGAACCTGCTTGCTTCGTAGGAAAGTTTGGCCAGACAGATGGCTGGAGTCATTATCTCTGAAGGAGGTAGTGAAGCGCTCTTTACATGCAAGAAGAAGAAGAAATGGGAAGGGAAGAAGAAGACCGCTGTTGAAGATGAGCCTTCAACCTCTTATCAGCAAGAGAGGAGCGCTGCTCCTAAGAAGAACTAGAAAAAGAGTTTGAAGTGCTACATATGTCATCAGCCGGGTGACTTCAAGTGTGACTGCAAGGTCAAGCTGCAGTCTGGGCATGCTGTAGGCAAGGAGGAAGCTTGCTCTAGTACTGAGGAAGCTGGATGGGGTGGAGCTTTCATGACGGGCACTTGTGCCCGCGCCTTGTCCGTCATCGACTTCAAAGACGACTGGATCGTGGACTCTGGGTGTGGTCATCACCTCACCGGAGACAAGTCAAAGTTCTCCTCGCTGCAAACTAACTCAGGTAACGAAGTTATTATTACTGCTGATAATACTGTTCATGCAGTAGAGAAGGAGAGGGTTGTGTCCTTGGGTAGTGATAAGGGGCCACTCACGTTAAGGAGTGTGTATCATGTACCAGGCATGAAGAAGAACCTCTTCTTTGTGACCAATGTGTTAGACGCAGGCTATCATGTTCTATTTGGGCCAACAGAAGTGAAGTTTCTTCGCAATATATCAATGGTGAAGGTTGATGTTGCTCACGTTGGGAGGAGAGTAAAGAACTTATTTGTTCTTGCAACAAGTTCCTACGTTGATCAGATGAGGACCAATGATAGCGCGTCTATCTGTCATGAAAGGCTGGGGCACGTAGGGATGGATAAGATGAAAGCCATGGTAGTGAGGAGCCTTGTGAAAGGCTTGCCTAAGTTGTCATCTTACGGTGATGGTCATTTTTGTGATGGATGTCAATTTGGAAAGGCACGTCGTCTTACATTTGACAAGTCACAAACCAGGCCGGTTTAAAGCACCATTGGAGTGTGTTCTTGGTGATCTGATGGGACCAACTGTCACTGTCAGTCTCGGAGGGAGCAGGTATATGCTCGTGTTGATTGATGACTATTTGAGGTACACGTGGGTGTACTTTATGAAGGAGAAGTCAGATGCTTTTCGGTTGTTCGTGGACTTCAAGGAGCTGGTGGAAGTCTGGCTTGGCCTGCGGATCAAGAAGTTGAGAACGGACAACGAAAATGAGTTTGTTTCAATCGAGTTCTCTAACTTCTGTAGGAAGCAAGACATCCGGAGGGAGCTTACTTGTGCACATACTCCACAATAAAATGGAGTAGCGGAGAGGAAGATCCGTCATTTGAAGTAAACCTGCAAATGCTGACTTCATGCAAAAGACATTCCGAGGTCATTTTGGGCGGAAGGAATAACCTGCGCTACCTATGTCATCAATCGGATGCCTCTGAGTCCGATCAACATGAAGTCTCCTCATGAGCTGGTGTTCAAGGAGAAGCCCATTGTTGAACACCTTCAGATGTTTGGATCAACATACTACGTATATGTCCCAGATGCTCTGAGGGCCAAGCTTGATGCAAAAGCGAGGAAGCTTGTCTTCGTGGGCTATGATGAGCAGAAGAAGGGATGGAAGTGTATGGATCCTGCGACAAAGAAGTTTGTTGTATCAAGAGACGTTATCTTTGATGAACTGACGTCGTATGGAGGTAGCTCTGTTGAGCTGCAGGAGAGCAGGTCTGATGATGGGCGGGTGGAAGATGCTAATGATCTTCTGGTGGAGCTACCGGTGACACCCAGAGCTCTAGGAGCTTCAAGCTCTGGGGCGGAGGCTTCTGGTTCAGGAAGTTGGGGGAGCATTGCTCCAAGTTTGCCCGAGAATGGAGATGATGCCGAAGGTGCAGCGGAGGTGGTCAGTAATGGTCAGGCCCTTCGAAGATCGAAGTGGATCATTAAACCACCAGCTCGTTATAATGAAGGAAATATGATGAGCTTTGTCTCTTATTTCTTCGCAGGCCCCCTAGATGAGCGGGAGCCTTCAAAGTTTGAAGACACCACTGGTGTCAAGGAGTGGGATGATAATATGGATGAGGAGATGACAACCCTTAGAAGGAACGAGACTTGGGACCTTGTGTCTAAGGTCGTTGGCATTACTCTTGTGACGTGTAAGTGGGTGTACAAACTGGATAATAAGACTGATGGAAGTATCGAAAGATACAAAGCTCGTCTGGTTACTCGGGGGTTCTCGCAATAGTACGATGAAGACTATGAAGAGAAGTTTAGTCCAGTTACCAAGATGACTTCGGTGCGAGTGGTGATCGCATTGGCTGCTTGCCAAGGGTGGAAGATGTGGCAACTTGATGTAAAGAATGCTTTTCTTTACGGGGAAATAGATAAAAATATCTTCATGGATCAACCACCAGGTTACATATCTGAAGATCATCCAGAATATGTCTGCAAGCTTCGGAAGGCTATTTATGGGTTGAAACAGGCTCCACGGGCATGGTATGGGAAGATCGCAGAATACCTCAAGTTCTGTAGATACTTTGCCTCTGATTCAGATTCAAGTATGTTCATAAAGAAGCAAGGGGAGCTTCACGTCTTGGTGCTATTGTACGTGGACGACAAGATCGTCATGGGGAACTCTGAGGAGGAGGTAGCTAGGCTCAGGGCCGAGCTAGCTATTCGGTTCGAGATGAAGGATTTGGGTGAGCTCCATCACTTTCTTGGACTCAAGGTTGAGATGAAGAAGAGCGGGATACTCGTCTCTCAAAGGGGCTATGCTAAGCGGATCGTTCATCGATTCGGCTTGAGGGAGGGAAAGAGTAGCTCTACTCCTCTAGATTATGGCTTGAAGCTTCGACGAGATGAGGGGAGGATTCTTCCTGATCCCTTTGTGTTCTGAGCTTTGGTTGAGAGCTTGATTTAACTGACGATTACAAGGCCAAACATTGCTTATGTTGTAGGCCGAGTTAGTCGTTATATGGCGGAACCAAGGAAACCTTATCTGGTAACAACAAGGAATATTCTGAAGTATGTGAAGACTACTTTTGATATGAGACTCCTGTATAGGAGGGACACGGGCTTTTCTCTGCATGGCTACACTAATGCTGATTATGGGGGAGACTCAGACTATCGGAAGTCGACGTCTGGTTATGTTTTCACATGCGGATCATCGGGTATTTCATGGTGTAGTAAAAAGCAGGACTCAGTGTCCGTCTCTACTACGGAAGCGGAGTACAAGGCTTCGGCCTTAGCAGCTCGGGAAGCCATATGGCTGAGGAGGCTAGTAGAGGACGTCCATGAAGAAGTGCAAGGTCCAACTCTGCTTCGCGGTGACAACGAAAGTGCCCTGAAACTGGTTAATAATCCAGTTTGTCACGCGCGGACCAAGCATATAGAGATTGAGCACCACTTCATTCGGGAGAAGGCGTTGGAGGGGTCTCTTATGGTTAAGCTTGTGTGGAGCGAGGACAACATCGCGGATATCTTCACTAAGCCCCTGTCAAAGGGACCATTTGAACGGTTACGGGGACTGCTAGGTTTGGTCACCACTTCTCACTTAAAGGGGGAGTGTTGAAATTGTTGAAGTGAAAGTGGGGGTTGATCAGGCAGACCGCGCGGCCTGGGCGGACAATCTTGCGAACTGGTGGTGCAGCCTGAGCGGTCTGATGTTGCGGCCTGGTTGTGTGTACTTAAGAGGTAGCCGTGCGGATAGGTTGTATATCCGCGGTCTGGTTGGACTGGTTTGGAGTCCGTGGAGTTTGCTCTATGCGGACTCTTCTTGGAGCTCGGGAAATCGACATTGGCCTATGTCCTTGATCTCCTGTCTTGGTGGTGCGTTTAGGAGGTAATCACGAAGTTTGCTGTTAGGAGAACTGGATTGGAGCTGGCGGACTGTTGTTTGTGTCCGTGGAGCTCGCGCTAGAGGTTCACTGTTTGGGGACTTGGTCACGATCTATGACAAGTTCAGGCTGTTTGCGGAGTCCGCATTGCCCGCTGGTTGACCGGGCGGTCTGTGCCTTTGGTCGTGGACATTATTATTGCGGGCTGGTGCGGTGTCTGCTGGGATGCGGACTGGATTCTATCCGACCTCCTTGATGTCAGGCGGATAGGTTGGTGTCCGGTTTTGTCCATGCGTACTGGGTGGACTACTCTGTGCTAACTACGAGTTGGGGTAGTGTTTCTATCTACTAGGGCGATGACCACACTCCTCTTCGTTCCTATAAATAGGACCCCCTTGTGATATCATAATAAACTGAATGAACAGTAAGTTGAGCGTGGGTTAATTGCTGCGGCCTCAGATTTTCTGTCCGCGCGGTCTGAGAAGGTTAACCGGTTTACTGTTTGCAGGTTGTGCGACTAGCACTGAGAAGCCAGGTTTTTGGTGTTGACTGCGGTCAGGAATCAATGGAGCTTGCGGTTATCAATCATCGGTTTGCAGCAGGTCGCGGTTGCGGCCAGCCGGTCTTCTCTTCTTCAGCTTTTCAAGTTTTATAACCTATCCGCCGGTCTCAGCGGTCTGTTCTTCAGTTCGGCAACGGCTTGTTCGCTGACTCTGGCAGCTAGACAACTTCAGCGGTTAGGCGGCTTGCAGAGAGCGGACAAAGGTGTTCAGCATAATAACGGGTTGTCTGCGGTCTATGCAGACTCCGTATTTCAGTTCGGAGCAGCAGAAGCTTGGCTGTCTCGGCGGTCTCTGAGACAGTCCGCCCGACTTATTGTTCTTGCTTTGTTTGTTTGCTCTTCCTTTGTACATCGGCGAATCATGTCTCGTCATGTATGTCCTGTCTTGTAAAAAAGATTGTTGATAATACAAGACTTGTTGCCTTCTATTATTTCTGATTATTGAGCTTGGTTTATGGTTGAGTATTCCTACGTCTGGTTCCCGTTTTCCGCTTGATCAATGTGTCATCTTGATAGGTTTGAATGTTTTTACTTAGTATCAGAGCTATCTTCCTGATCATCTTGAGAAATTTTAACAAATGCTATTATCATAAAATATGATAATTGTTATTAGCACCGCAGTTTTGGCTAGTCACACCGCACTTTCTCCTAATTTTTCGCGTCTTTTGGGAATACGTCTTGTAAATGCATTTTTAGGAAAAGTTTTCAACATAAAAGTTGTAGATCTCGACGAGACCTACAACTTTTGTGTTGAACACTTTTCCTAAAAATGCATGTACAAGATGTACTTTGGAAATACGCTCAAATTTCACGTCTTTTACAAATACGTCTTGTACATGCATTTTTAGGAAAAGTGTTCAACACCAAAGTTGTAGATCTCGACGAGATCTACAACTTTTGTGTTGAACAATTTTCCTAAAAATGCATGTACAAAACATATTTCCAAAAAGCAAAAAAAAAATTAGAAGAAAATACGGTACGACTAAAATATATATTTGACAAAACAACAGTTGTGACATTGAAACTACCAAATTGTAATATTAACACAAGCCTCTAAAAGTAACCAATTCACCTTGAAGCCACACTATTGAGAAGAAAATTATGAATATAATCTTCAATGGACTCTCAACATTAGCTATTTGTAAATTATCTCATTTCAGCATGGAATAAAATTATGAATACAATCTTATAAGCCAAATAAATTTGTTTTCATTTTATTTTATCAAATAACCAGTGTAAGTTTCCTACATAATTTGAGTTTGAAATCTAATATAGAGCTAAGAGTCTATTTCAAGAAAACAACAACACTCAAGCCTATATCCCACTATAGTGAGGTCGGCTATATGGACTCTTTGTCGCCATTGTGTCCTATCTTTAGTCATAATCTCTCTAATGCCTAACTACATCATGTCTTTTTTTATAGTTTCATTCCAAATCTTTATTGGTCTACCCCTCCCCCCGTTTAACATGCCCAGTGACTAAACTCTCACAACACCTAACAGGCGCCTCTAACAGCCTCCTTTGTACGTGTTTGAACCATCTTAATCAAGCTTCTCCAATCTTCTCTACAATTGGTGTTACTCCTGTCTCATCCCTGATATACTCATTCCTAATTGTAAGAAAACCGGCGTGCCGAGAAGAGGCAAAGTCGAATACAGAAAACACAAATAGATGCAGAGCAAACACAAGCACAGAACACAACACCACAAATACAGAGGTTCACCCAAAACCGGGCTACGTCCTCTCTCCCCTTCTTCTCCTCCTTCTTGTATTCACCAAAAGGTTACAGGTTACAAAAGGTTACAAAGGCCAAGGCCGACCCTACCTTCACCTTGTTCTGGACAAGAAACTACCCGAGGGAAAATCTCCCCTGAACGACGCCTCCAACGATAAACCTCGTATACGTCTTCTTCTGGAAATACGACGCCTCCAATCTCTCTGAAATTGCTTCGCTTGCCCTAATCCCGGAAAAAACGGGATATAAATACTCAGGAGAAAAAAAAACAACTCAAAACGTCGAACGCAGAACCGAGCTCGACGATCGGGCGTCGACCGGAGGTCGACGATCTCACCCGAGGTCGACGCTCGACGATCCAGCGGAGGTCGACGCTCAAGCGTGAGCTCGACGATCGTCGACCTCTCCTCAAACAGAGGAACAAGAATGCATACAGGGGCTGCTTCACACTCCCTTGCCTCTAAGCTCACTTGGGCTAACCCGGTGTGAGAAACAAGAGGCCCTGAAGTGATTCACCACCCCAACATTCTCCCACTTGGTGGAAACCTTCAGCACATGAGAGCAGCTCCTCCAGACTTCCTCTTCAAACCCACTGCTGTAGCACACCATTCAAACTTGGCAACAGGCACAGCCTTGGTTAAGAAATCAGAACTGTTCTCCTTAGTGTCAACCTTCTCCAGTTGCACTACCTGCTTCTCCACCTTCTCCCTGATGAAGTGAAACTGGATGTCAATGTGCTTGGTCCTAGCATGGAAAGCCGGATTCTTGGCTAACTGGATAGCCCCTTGGCTGTCACACCACAACTTCACAGGACCCTGCTCAAAACTGAGCTCCCAGCACAACCTCCTCAACCATATGGCTTCCTTACAGGCATGTGTAAGGGCCATATATTCAGCTTCTGTCGACGAGAGTGCAACCACTCCTTGCCGTCGACTCATCCAACTGACAGCACCACCAAACAGGGTAAAGACATACCCACTGGTGGACCTCCTGCTGTCCAGATCACCACCCCAGTCAGATTCCACGTGTCCAACCACGTCCAGGACTCTCCCATCAACAGCACCTTCAAAGCAAATAGAGTAGTTTGAAGTGCCGCGAAGATACCTGAACACCCGCTTCACAGCGTTTCAGTGCTCCTTCCCAGGTTTGGCCATGTACCTACTCAACACTCCCACTGCCTGTGCGATGTCAGGACGAGTACAAACCATGGCATACATAAGGCTCCCCACAGCACTAGCATATGGAACCTTCTCCATGTCTTCCATCTCCTCATGTGTCTTGGGACACATCTCCGCAGATAATTTCTCCCCAACCGGCATAGGGGCACCAACAGGTTTACAGTCAGCCATGTTGAACTTCTTCAACACCTCTTCGACGTACCTTTGCTGCCCCAACCACAGCTTCTTCTTGCTTCGATCTCTGGTAATCTGCATCCCCAAGATCACACTTGCTGGCCCCAAATCCTTCATTTCAAACTTGGCCGAGAGCAGCTTCTTCACTTGTTGGATCATCTTAACACTATTCCCTATGAGCAGCATGTCATCTACATAGAGTGTCAAGAAAGTGTAGTGCTCTCCCTTCCTTTGGATATAAATACAGTGGTCCGAGTTCGACCTTTCAAAACCTGATTCCAGCATGTAGGTGTCGAACTTCTGGTACCACATCCTCGGAGACTGCTTCAGTCCATAGAGGGACTTCTTCAATCTGCACACCTGATCCTCCTTGCCCTTGGCCTCGAATCCTTCAGGTTGCCGCATATAGATCTCCTCCTCCAAATCCCCGTGAAGGAATGCCGTCTTCACGTCCATTTGCTCAATCTCCAAATCATGCACAGTGGCAATGGAGAGAACTATCCTGATAGAAGTGAGCTTGGCTACCGGCGAGAAAATCTCATCGTAGTCCACACCTTCAACCTGCGAGAACCCCTTGGCAACCAACCTTGCCTTGTACTTCTCCACAGTGCCATCTGCCTTCACCTTCTGCTTGAAAACCCATCTACTCCCAATGGCCTTCCTCCCCTTTGGAAGCTTGCACAGACTCCAAGTCTGATTCTTCCTCTGGGAAACCATCTCATCCTCCATAGCAAGCTCCCACTGATTTGCATCAGCCCTCGACCTTGCATCCTTGGCTGAAATGGGATCTTCTCCAAGCATGTTCAGACAATATTGTGCTCCAACAGCACTAAGGGAGTACCGGAGTGGTGCCCTCCTCTCCCTTGTTGAGCGTCTCAGAAGTGGAACATCGGCAACTTCCTCTTCTGACTCATCACTAAAGTTCACTTCCTCCAAAACATCAGATTCAGAGTCAGAATCTGAACCAGCTGTAGTAGTTACCCGAGCATCCTCCAGAGGGGCCTCCTCTATGCTCCCTTACACTACCAACCTCTCTGCAACTTTCCCTTTGTCCGCTTGTGTAGTGACTTGAGGACGGGCTTCATGAAAGACCACATCCTTGCTATACGTCACCGTCCTCGTCACCGGGTTCCAAAGCTTGTATCCCTTGATGCCCTCTTTGTAGCCCACAAAGATGCATCTCTCGGATTTCATATCCAGCTTCCCCCTTTTCTCCTTTGGAATGTGCATGTAAGCATCACACCCAAACACACGAGCATAAGCCAAATTTGGCTTCTTCTTGAATATGGCCTCAAAGGGGGTACACCCCTTCACTGCAGATGTGGGGGACCTGTTCTTCAAATAATTAGCGGTAGCCGCCGCTTCAGCCCAGAAATCCTTCCCCAAACCAGCCCAACTGAGCATGCACCTGGCTTTCTCCATCAACGTCCGATTGAGCCTTTCCGACACTCCATTCTGCTCTGGAGTATACGGCGTGGTCTTCTGTCGTACAATCCCCTGCTCAGTACAGTACTGCTCGAAAGCGTCCGAGCAATACTCCCCTCCGTTATCAGACCGGAGAACCTTCACATTTCTCTCCAACTGGTTCTCCACCAGGTTCTTAAACTCCTTGAACCTGTCCAGAACCTCCGCCTTGGACCTGAGAAAGTAAAGCCAAGAAAACCTGGAATAATCATCAATGAAAGATACATAATACCTAGCTCCACCAAGGGATGGAACTGGAGTAGGTCCGAATACATCAGAATGGATCAAATCAAGAGGGCCAGTGGCCCTAGTCCCTGCTCCCTGAAAGCTAACCCGGTTCTGCTTGCCGAGTAGGCAATGCTCGCAGAATCCAAAGCTCGAGGTGCACATGGGCACACCCTCCACCATCTGGCCAGATGCCACAGCCGACATCCCCTTCTCACTGATGTGTCCAAGCCGCTGGTGCCACAACCTGGACTGCTCCTCCTAGTCCTCCTCTTGGCCTTCAGAGATGAAGGCCCCACTAGGCACCACTGTATCAGCAAGTAGCTTGTACAGTGTTCCATGCCTAACACCTTTGGCGATCACCATCGCCCCTCTGGTCATCCTGCATGAGTGCATGTCACAGCTGAAGCAAACTCCCGCATCAGCCATAGATCCCACCGAGATCAGATTCCTGCTCATCCCAGGAATGTGCATTGTTGAAGCCAAAAATGACCTCAACAAATGTTCACGAACCAAAGTGCAGTCAATGCCTACTTCTCTCAAACCTCGACCCCTGACTGGCTGCTAAGGCCCTAACACAGACCCAAAGCCTCAGCTGGGAGGTCCCACCACACACCCGGAAGATCTCTGAGAGCTTCCCCTCCAAAGCCAAATGCTGGGCTGGGAGCTCTTCAGAAGGCACTAGGGTTAGAGGAAAATGATCAACTTGCCTTCCAAAGAGCCCTTATGGGTCTTTTTATAGTCTTCCTTTGACCTAAAAATACTGAAATACCCCTGAGGGGTCTGCCAATAGACAAATCCCGCTGTCCTTCAAAGGGCATTTGGGTAATTTTACCTCGGGGTAATATATTATAAAATAATCCTCTTTATGAGCGCCGGGCCCCACCACGTGGGCCCACTTGGCGAGAACCCTGGCCGTGAAGGCTCTCGCTGGACCCCCCACTAGGCCAACCTTGGCGAGACCCCTTGCCAGGGAGGTTCGCGCCCCTCACGGTCTTGAAACTATCGCGACTGAAGGCTTACTTAGAGCCTTCTCGCCTGCCCTGGGCGGGAGCTTTCCCTAAGGCGGGAGCTTCCGTAGTCAGGCCCTCTGCTTCGGTCGGTCGACGATCTCTCCTGCCGAGAGGTCGACTATCTGCCCTGGTCGGTCGACGATCTCTCCTGCCGAGAGCTCGACTTTCTGCCCTTGTCTGTTGACGATCTCTCCTGCCGAGAGGTCGACCATCTGCCCTGGGCGAGAGCCCCTTCAGGGCGAGAACTCTATAAGTATGTCTTAGGGCTGACCCAGGGCTAACCTGAGCCTAGCCCAATTCCTCAGTGGTGTCTCCGGGTCCCACCCAGCGAATATGGGGTTGTACACAATCCCCGCTCTTTTCGAGCTAGCCCTGCGCTCGACAAGACAAGTCCAACCCCCAAAATATTCGCTGGACACGTGCCCGCCTATCGAGGGAATCTTTTGGTGGGTCCCACTGCGGCTATAAATATGTACTGATGGACGTCCATACGCCCTGCCCTTAAAATACGACTCTCTGACTGAGCTCTCGCCTCCAGGATTCTCGCGCGAGCTCACCATGCATCCCAAGCGTGCTGCCAAACCGCTTCCGCAGGACCTCCAAGACCGGTTAGCCGCTGCCCAAGCGCGGGCCTTGGCTAATTGTGCGGCGGTGGCTCCATGGTTAGCGAAAAAGACTTCAACCGCCGGGCCTTCGGAGCCGAAGAAGAAGGAAAAGAAAAGGGCGAAGGCGGTCCGGCGGGACCTCTCTCGCGAGAACAGGGATCCTCCTTCTCCCACTCCCAATCCTGCCGGAGATTCTTCCCTACAGAAGGTGAGCTTTTCGCCCGTGCCTACCGAGCTAACTGTTCATTGGATTCGATGATTAAAGTATGCTTTCGCAGGAGTCCGCTCCCGATAATGACGCCGAAATTCCGCCCAGCTCTTCGAACCTACCCGCTCATCCCCCCGAGGGCCAAACACGGGTCTCGGAAAGGATTCCTCCCGCCGAGACCGGAACGATAGGTACATTCTCCCTTGTCAATATTTCAACCAGACCCTTTCTTTTCTGAACCGTCTTCTCGCAGTGCCAGCTCCCGCCGACCCGGGTCTATCCACCCGGGAAGATGAAACGAGAACCGCCGAAGTGTCTCCCGCGGTGGCCAATCCTCTCCTGCAGGCGGGGGGGGGGGGGGGGGGGCGGCTTCTAAACCTTCCGCTACTCTCAAGGATGCTGATCGCCCCTTGAGAGAAGACCACTCCCCTCATGCTTCCGGCCAGGCCGGGATCATCGTGCGCGAGCCCTTCCGCCCGGGGCTGGGCAAGCCTCTTCACCTCCTTTACGGAACCAACGGAGGGGCCGGGCCTTCTCGTCCAACTTTGGCTGACGGATCTCGCCCAGCCGCAGGTATGCGAAAACTTTGTCGGACTGTCGATCGTCATGTCTTAACCAAAATTCTCGCGTGTTTCTTCCGCAGGTGATCCTGGCTTGGAAATCAATGAGGAAGGAGAGGAAGAGGAAGAAGAAGACGAGGAAGAAGAGGATGAAGAGTCCCCCCTCCCTTCGTCTGGCGAGATAGAGGAAACCCTGAACAGTGCAGGGAGCGCGAAGGGGAGACGGAGGAAGATCTCGGCCATCCTGGCCAAGCTTGTCCGGCGAGACCGTGCCCATGCTGCCGCGGCGAAAGCGTTCCGCGAATCCGTGGAGCAAAGACTGGAGGCTCTGGAGCGGGACTTCTTCTTGGGCGAGACTGATTGCCCGCGCGGGCCTTCCGCCGAGTCTTCGCCAGGGAGGTGCATCTCGCAGATCCGGGACTACGCCAGGCGGATCAACCTTGGGTGTACCACGCTATCATCTTACTTCAACCCGTTGGCGCCCCCAAGGACTAGGCGGCGAGAACGGGGACGATGGAGCTGGAAACCCTACTAGCCTTCACGCTCTGAAACTTAATGTATCTCTTTTTTCTTCTCCCCTTCTCTTTTTCAATGTCTGTAATAAACATTATTATTAATTAAGTTTTTATCCAGCTTGCGCTAGCGAGAGTCTCGCTTCTACCCATGTCTCTCTTTTCCCTTTCCTTTTTATCGTTCTGCGGGGCTTTTTAGTCAAGGCGCTTACCCCGATCTAGGATGCTTGCGCTGATCTAGGAGGTTCGCGTTAACCCAGGAGGCTTGCGCCAGTCTAGGAGGCTTGCGCCGATCCAGGCAGTCGCGTCGAAACCCGAAGCGACCGTTGACTGCCGTCATCCTGAGGGGGAGAACCGAGGCGCCGTTAGCCCGGATTCTGACAGCTGTACTCCGCTGTCACTTTCTCTCTCCGCCGGATGAACTCATGATGACTTCGATTCCCTATAAATTGAGAAGCCCACCAACCGCATTTATTTCTCCGATCCGGAACCTCAGCCTTCCCTCCGCGCTCTCGCGTTCTTGCTTCCGCTTCGACTCCCCTACAGCTCTCGCTCTTACTCACGAACTAGCCATGCCTGGCGAGAGCAAGGGTCGCGCCCATTGCGCGGAAGCCTTCCAAAAACATCTCTTCCCTTCCTGCAAGCTCACCCTCGACGAATACAACGTGATCGTCGACCGCTACGTTCCCGCCGGCTTCTCGGCGCGGAACCCGGGGAATCATGACAGGGTGAATACCCCCGGGGCGGGAGAGCTTGCCATCCCCCTCGAGCATTTCGAGGTGGGCTTCCGCCTCCCCCTGTGGCCGGAGGTTCGGTTAGCTCTCCGCTATTATGGGGTGGTGCCCGCCCAGCTAAACCCGAACTCTGTCGCGATCCTTATAGCATTCATATGCTATATGCGATCCGAGAGGATCGAGTTTAGTCTGCCCATCTTCCGGAAGCTATTCAACTTCCGTGCCAAGGGGGGGGGGGTAGTTTTCTTCTCCGGGCAGCAGCTCGAGGTTACCGGTCTCGCCAATAAGCACCACCATTGGGGCGAGAAGTTCGTTTACGTCAGCGGGGACTTCGGCAACGTCCCGCTTCAGCCCGTCCAGTATGAAGACGCTGCCTACAAGCCGCCCGCTCTGGGATCGCGCGAGAGCGCAATCCTGGAATTCTTCGGGACCAAGGAGTTCGACGTCCCCTATCTTCTGCGGGACGTCGACTCCCTCCCACTTGTTCAATCGGGCGAAGGTACGGTCTCGCCTCAGATTCCCTTTTTCTATCAAAGATTTTCTTGCGCTGAAGTGCTAAAGCGTTTTTACTTTGCAGGAGAGCGGGAGGTCCCTCTGCGCCAACCCTTCGCCGCAGGCCGGGGTGTCGAGGGTCTGGCAGCGAGAGGCCCCCTTGCGCTCGCGGAGGCTAGCGCCAGCGCCTGCCGAGAAGATCGAGTCCCTTCCCTGCCGCCAGCGGCCAAGAAGCGGAAGGCCACCCTTCCTCCTCTCCGCGCGTTGAAGAGGCCCAAGCCTTCTGCCGTCGACAAGGGGAAATCGTTGGCGGTCTCGCCCGTCCAACCTCCTCCTGAGGGCAGGTCCTTTGAAGCGATCCTTCAGAGGGCCAGTGAGATGGATGCCGCCGCCGCCGCCAAGAGCCGTGCCGAGGCTTCCGCCAGGAACACATCGGCCGTAGGCGAGGCTGGGGGAGAAGTGGTTGCCGCCGAGACCTCCGCCAACGTCCCGCCCCAGGAGGTGCCGAGAGGGCACCGGAACTTTGGTTTGGGCGTCAGGTACGCCGACTCGGAGGGGAAGCCCCAGATGGAATGGGACCCCAAGACAAACTCAATCAGGGTTTCGACCCTCCTTCCCCGATGGGCGGAGGGGGAAAATGTGACCGGCGAGGCCTTCTTGCTTGGGTATGGTCTATACAGCCGGGAAGATGCCAGCGTGTTCGACCAGACGCCTACCCGCCTTCTAGCCTTCGACGCCACTCGGGCCGTAATGCGCGGGTTCGAGCTTACACATATGTGTGCGCGTCGAAGCATCACCATTGACAAGAACTTCACGGATATGCGCAAAGCGAGGGAGGACGCGATAGCTCGCGCGCATGTCGCGGAAGAAGAACTCGCGAGAGCTCAACAGGAGCTCGCGGATGCCAAATTGGCGCTGTCTCTGCGCCCCGCGACCGAGGTAGGCGAGACCTTCCTGAGCCCTTGCCCCCGTTTCCTCGAAGTTTCTACGATGTAATGCGTCTAGACTTAAATCTTTTATCCCTTTTGCAGGATTCCGCCCAAGTCAGGGAGCTTCGCGCAGAGCTGGCCAACGCGCGCTGCGAGAGCGTCCTCCTGAGGGAACAGCTCCGCGCAGAGCTGGCGAAGGTCCCGCCCCCGGAGCTAGATGAGAGGTTGCGGAGTCGCTACCTCTCGGAGTATGACGTCGATAAGCTGCTTCAAGCCAACGCTCAAGCGACCGTCAGGCTGACGCTCGAGACGCTGCGAGACGTCGAGCTGCTCCGGGAGGACGGCGCGACCATCGACGCTCGCCAACTTCTCCCTTGGCTTTACGACCCGGTTCCCAAACCCCCGGGCGCGCCGGACTCGCCGCTCTCAGACGTCCCGAGGTTCTCTACCGCTGTTGACGAGACGTCCGGGGAAGGCTCTGGCGATGATGCAAGCGAGAGCACCAGTGGGGACTACAGCGCGTCCCCCTGAGGTGTCTTTTATTTTGAATATCTTTTTGTAATGAGCGAGAACCTCCTTCTGTAATTAACTTTTTTATAAAGTAATGTCTCATTTTCATTTTTCATTTCCCCTTTTTTTTTTATTATTATTATCCCTGCGTGCTTTGAAAGTATATTATTCTGCCGAATGACCTCCGCGCGAGCTTCCGCCGAGACCCTTAGTCTCTTTAGGGTGACCTTCCTTAGAGATCAGCTAGGCGGGAACCTCGCGTTGTCGATTGAATCTTCCTGCCTAGGTCCGCCGGGGGCTTTCTTTTGCGAGAACCTCCTTTAGCCGAGACCTTTGCTGGTCGAGACCCCTGGGCCGGGATCCTTACTGGCCGAAACCTCCGGGCCGCGATCTGCCGAGACCTCCAAGCCAAGACTTTTACTGGCCGAGACCTCTGAGCCGAGACCTTTACTGGCCGAGACCCCTGAGCCGAGACCTTTACTGGCCGAGACCCCCGAGCCGAGACCTTTACTGGCCGAGACCCCTAAGCCGAGACCTTTACTGGCCGAGACCCCCGAGCCGAGACCCTTTAGGGATTTGCCCCCGGTCTAGGTCAGGGTCCTGCCCACATATTTTTCCGACCAATCAAACCCCTACCCCGCCGGCGAGCCATTGGACCTGCTAGCTTATATGGGCGCCTGCGCAGCGGGTCTACCGGGGTTTGAGCCGAGCTCGTTGTAACGTAGTAACCACCAATCAAGAACCAAGAATCAAAAGGTCAAGGACTCCACCTATCCCCCGCAGGCGAGCCTTCGGACCTGCCAGCTTGGTGGGAGCCTGCGCAGCGGGTCTGCCTGGGGCCGAGCCGAGCTCGGGGTGTCGTAGAAGTGGCTAAGAACAAAGTATCACAAGGGCCAACCTATCCCCCACAGGCGAGCCTTCGGACCTGCCAGCTAGATGAGAGCCTGCGCAGCGGGTCTACCTGGGGCCGAGCCGAGCTCGGGGTGTTGATGAAGATAACCAAACCTCTCCCCCACAGGCGAGCCTTCAGACCTGCCAGCTAGATGAGAGCCTGCGCAGCGGGTCTACCTGGGGCCGAGCCGAGCTCGGGGTGTTGATGAAGATAACCAAACCTCTCCCCCACAGGCGAGCCTTCGGACCTGCCAGCTAGATGAGAGCCTGCGCAGCGGGTCTACCTGGGGCCGAGCCGAGCTCGGGGTGTTGATGAAGATAACCAAACCTCTCCCCCACAGGCGAGCCTTCGGACCTGCCAGCTAGATGAGAGCCTGCGCAGCGGGTCTACCTGGGGCCGAGCCGAGCTCGGGGTGTTGATGAAGATAACCAAACCTCTCCCCCACAGGCGAGCCTTCGGACCTGCCAGCTAGATGAGAGCCTGCGCAGCGGGTCTACCTGGGGCCGAGCCGAGCTCGGGGTGTTGATGAAGTGGCTAAGAACAAAGTATCACAAGGGCCAACCTATCCCCCACAGGCGAGCCTTCGGACCTGCCAGCTAGATGAGAGCCTGCGCAGCGGGTCTACCTGGGGCCGAGCCGAGCTCGGGGTGTTGATGAAGATAACCAAACCTCTCCCCCACAGGCGAGCCTTCGGACCTGCCAGCTAGATGAGAGCCTGCGCAGCGGGTCTACCTGGGGCCGAGCCGAGCTCGGGGTTTTGATGAAGATAACCAAACCTCTCCCCCACAGGCGAGCCTTCGGACCTGCCAGCTAGATGAGAGCCTGCGCAGCGGGTCTACCTGGGGCCGAGCCGAGCTCGGGGTGTTGATGAAGTGGCTAAGAACAAAGTATCACAAGGGCCAACCTATCCCCCACAGGCGAGCCTTCGGACCTGCCAGCTAGATGAGAGCCTGCGCAGCGGGTCTACCTGGGGCCGAGCCGAGCTCGGGGTGTTGATGAAGATAACCAAACCTCTCCCCCACAGGCGAGCCTTCGGACCTGCCAGCTAGATGAGAGCCTGCGCAGCGGGTCTACCTGGGGCCGAGCCGAGCTCGGGGTGTTGATGAAGATAACCAAACCTCTCCCCCACAGGCGAGCCTTCGGACCTGCCAGCTAGATGAGAGCCTGCGCAGCGGGTCTACCTGGGGCCGAGCCGAGCTCGGGGTGTTGATGAAGATTCCTTCTACCAGGCCCATTCTATCACTGAGATGAGGGATCATAGCCAGTTGAAACAAAAAGCATAAAGATTGCATACTTAGAGATAGTCAATATTCTGAAATAAACTTATTGAAAATGCAATAGTTATTTACAACATTACAATCCTTCTTTCCCCTTACGGGTAGAAGCGCTTCAGGTCATCACCACTCCAGGTGTGACTCAAGGTCCTTCCCTCCGCATCCTGGAGATAGTAGCCTCCGTTAACCAGAGCCTTCTCTACTATATAAGGCCCCTCCCAGCTAGGGTTGAGCTTACCAACAGCGGCCGACCTCCCTGCAGCGTCGACCTTTTTCAGTACCAGATCCCCCTCGGTGAATTGCTTGACTCTGATGTGCTTATCGAAGTACCGAGCCATTCGCCGTTTTATTTCTTCTTGTCTGATGGCAGCAACATCCCGCAGCTCTTCCACCATATCTAATGAGAGGCGCAACCCTTCCTCATTCTCCAACCTCCAAGCTTCGCTTCCCTCACCTGCGGCCGTGACCCTTGGGGACCGAACCTCGAACTCCACCGGGAGGACAGCCTCGCACCCATGAGAGAGCTTGAAGGGGGTCTCTCCTGTGGCCGTGTTCGGAGTTGTTCGCAAGGCCCACAGGACGGAAGGGAGCTGTTCCACCCAGTTACCCTTCAGGTTCTCCACCTTCTTTTTGAGCAAGTTGACAATGACCTTGTTCGCCGCCTCCACCTGGCCATTGCTCCGAGGATGATGGACAGAGGCGAACCTGAGATCGATCCCCAACTGGGTGCAGAAGCTGATGAATTCTTCACTGGCAAACTGAGGTCCATTGTCTGTCACTATCGCTTGGGGCAATCCGTGCCTGCAAATGATTTCCCCCCAAACGAAGTTTCTGATGACCTGGGAGGTTACCTTGGCTAACGGCTTGATCTCCAGCCATTTGGAGAAGTAGTCAATCATCACTAGGAGGAACCTCCTTTGCCCGTTAGCTGGAGGGAAGGGTCCAACCAGGTCCATCCCCCAAATGGCGAAGGGCCATGGCGCCGTGATGCTTCGAAGTCTTTGGGCGGGCAAGAGCTGGAGAGGAGCATGTACTTGGCACTTCCGACACCTTCTTGCGAATTCAGCTGTATCCCTCCTTATGGTCCGCCAGAAATATCCCTGCCTTATCACCCTTGCTTCCAATGTCCTTCCCCCTGAATGGCTGCCGCACTCTCCAGAATGTACCTCTTCCAAGATCCTCGGGACTTCCTCTTCGGTTACGCATCTCGCGAGGAGCCCTGACAACATCTTCCGATGCAAGCTCCCTTCCAGCATCAGGTAATGAGCCGCCTTGTGCCTGAAGCTCTTTGCATCCTTGACTTCTTCCGACAGTTCTCCTGTGGTTAAGAAAGTCACCAATGGATCCATCCATGAGGACCGCCGATTCACCTCCATCAACTCCCCCTCTTCAATGGCTGGTCGGAATAGTTCGGTTAGGGTACCTCCTCCCCGAGGCCCGAACTTCGCCAGTCGATCAGCTGCCATGCTTTCCTCCCTGGGAACATGTTGAATAGAAAAAGAACGGAAACCTCCAATAATAGTTCTTACCTTTGATAGATATCTTGCGAGGGTAGGCTCCCGGGCCTCGAACTCGCCTCGGATCTGCGATGCTACCACCATTGAGTCGGTGAAGGCCTCCACATCCTGGATTTCCAGCTCCTTTGCCAAGCGGAGGCCAGCTATCACAGCCTCATACTCCGCTTGGTTATTGGTTACAGGGAAATGGAAGGTCACTGCTTGCTCTATGGTAACTCCCTGGGGACTTACCAACACCACACCTCCTCCCAGGGAGTGCCTTCCTGAGGCCCCGTCGACCACCATCTTCCACGCTTCTTGCGGCTTCGGTTCTTCAGCCTCCGCCTCGGTAACATAGTCCGCCAGGAAATCCGCTACGGCCTGGGCCTTGATGGAGAGCCTCGGGACGAAAGAAATGTCGAACTCGCTTAGTTCGATGGACCACTTTGCCAACCTTCCTGAATGTTCCACCCCCTCCAAGACCTTGCGAAGGGGATGGTCGGTTATCACCCTAATCGAGTGTGCTTGAAAGTAAGGGCGAAGCTTCCTAGCTGAGATGACCAAAGCATATGCTAGCTTCTCCAGGATGGGGTATCGGAGCTCCGCCTTTTTTAAGATTCGGCTGACATAATAGACAGGTAACTGCTTCTTCCCCTCTTCCCTAACCAAGACGGAGCTCACCGCCTCTCCTCCCACTCCTAAATACAAGGCTAGGTCCTCCCCCTCCTTCGGGCTTTGAAGTAACGGAGCTTGGGAGAGTTGCCTCTTCAGCCCCTGAAAAGCCTCTTCACACTCGGCCGTCCATTCGAATGCTTGGTTGCCACGAAGTACTTTGAAGAAGGAGGAACATCTATCCCCTGACCGAGAGAGGAACCTGCTTAACCCGGCCAACTTCCCGGCCAAGCGCTGGACCTCCTTGGCGTCGCGAGGCGATTCTAGGTCTAGAATAGCCTTAACCTTATCGGGGTTGGGTTCTACCCCCGCGGGAGTCAAGAGGTGCCCGAGGAATTTGCCGCGACTAGCCCCGAAGACGCACTTCAAGGGGTTCAACCTCATCTTGAACTTCCGCAGGGTGGCAAACGTTTCCTCCAAGTCCCGCAAGTGGGAAACAACACACTTGCTCTTGACCATGAGGTCGTCCACGTAGACCTCCAGGTTCCTTCCCCTTTGATTTCGAAAGATTCGATCCATCATGCGTTGGTATGTTGCCCCTGCATTCTTCAATCCGAAGGGCATCATCTTATAGCTAAAGCATCCCTCTCTTGTGATGAAGGAAACATCCTTGACATCTGGAGGGTGCATCCGGATCTGGTGGTAACCTGAAAATGCATCTAAAAAACTCATAAGAGAAAAACCGACGGCTGAGTCAACCAGCGCGTCGATTCGAGGCAAAGGGTAACAATCTTTGGGGCATGATTTATTCAATAAGGAAAAATCAACACACATGCGCCATTTTCCTCCTCCCTTCTTCACCATTACCACATTGGAGATCCAGCCTGGATACTGGATCTCTGAGATGAAGCCTGCGTCCAGGAGCTTTTGGACCTCCTCTCGGATGGGGGCTTCTAGCTTGGTGGCGATGGCCCTCATCTTTTGGCGTATGGGGCGGGCTCTGGGATCCAGGTTCAAGCGATGACAGGCCACGTCCGCGTCGATGCCTGGCATGTCTGCCGCGCTCCAAGCGAAGATGTCGACGTTGCTTTGGATGCAGGCTCGCATCCGCTCCTGATCCTCGAGGCTCAAGCCTCCGCTGATCCGAATCCTTTGCGCCTCCCCTGCTCTTGTAAGCACCTCCATCTCCACCACTTCTTCGGCCGGCTCCAGCCCCGACCGCTCCCAACTTACCCTTGCCTCTTCCTGCTCAAACTCGAACTCTTCTCCCCCAACCTCATCAACTTCCATCGCCTCCTCCAGGCTCTCCTCCTGCCTCTGCTCTTCTTCATCCACCACTCCTCTCGCCTCTTCCGGGCTGATCTCCCCCAACTCCTCTGCCTCCGCCATCTCCTCAGCAACTTCCATCGCCTCTCCCAGGATCATCCCCCCTTCCTCAACTCCTTCCTGCCCAGCCATCTCCCTCTCCAACTCCTCTGCCTCCTCCATCCACGACACGGTGTTAACCGCCGTCACATAGCACTGCCTTGCCATCTTCGGATCCCCCCTGATCCTAACCTGCACCCCTCCATTGTTGAACTTGAGGCATTGGTGGTACGAGGAGGGTACACAGCGAAAGGCGCTGATGAGGGGGCGCCCAAAGATGGCATTGTAACTACTCGGGGCGTCTACGATCACGAACCGACAGTTCCGTGAGACGCCCCCAAGCCTCACATGCAGGCCCACTCCCCCTTCCACTTCTTTCCTTTCTCCGGAGAAGCCAAAAAGCGGTCCATCAGAAGCCAGGACCCTTTTTCCTTCCACCCTCATCTCATCGAAAGCCTTCTTGAAGATCACATTCACCGAGCTCCCATTATCCACTAGTATCCGGAAGACAGTGTAGTTCTCCACCGCTGTCTGGATCACAAGCGCGTCGCAGAACGGGTCCTCGTAGTCTGGCATATCCGCGGACGAGAAAGTGATTTTTTCCTCTGGGGGGGGAGCCTGGGAGGTCGAGGCGACCCCTCGGCGGAACATGGTTTGAAGGCTCCCCTTGCGGGTGGCCTCGATCCCCACCCCCCCCCCCGTGGATCACTCCGATCCCTCCTCGGGTCCCCACGTCAATCCTGTCTTCACATCTATCCTCCACCTCTTCCCGCTGTACTTCCACGATCCTTACGGGCGGATCCTGCCTTCCGGCCCCTCTGGCCCCTCTGATCTCCAGAAACTCTGGGCAGGTGGCCGTTGCGTGGCCTTCCTCCTGATGGAAGTCGCAATAGGGCAACGCCACCCTGCCCCCTCTTCCTTCTCCTCCTCCCCTCCTTCCGGCTCCCCGAAATCTTCTACCTCTTCCCCTTCCCACCTCCATGGCCTCCTGCGGCGGTGGGAAATGACCCCTTGGTCCCTGTCGCCATCCTCCCTGCTCCAGCCTTCTGGGCTCCCGAAAGTTATCTCTTATCTGGAGTCCTCCCTGGCCCTGGGGGCGACCCTCCTGAGGCCTCCAACCCAGTCGGTTGTTTGGCTCCCTGGCCCCCCCATGCTGTTGCCCCTGCCCTCGGGGCTCTTCTCTTCTCCTATCTTCCCTCGGCTCCCTCTGCTCCCTCTGCTCCCTCTGCTCTCTCTGCTCTCTCTGCTCTCTCTGCTCTCTCTGCCTTCCCGCCACCGGCTCCTTCACATCGTCCTCGGCCAGCCTGGCCAGCTTCCTCGCAAACGCCGGGTTTGCCCTCTCGAAGTCTATCTCCTTCGCCGCCCTCTCCATGAGCTCCTCAAAAGAGAGAGGGGGCACTCTCTTCAACTCCATGCTGAAAAACCCTGGCCTCAGCCCCAGGGTGAAGGCTAGCATCAGCGCATACCCCGGGACCTCCTGGACCAGGAGAACCTCCTCTTGGAACCGGTCGACATAGCGACCCAACGTCTCCTCCGGCCCTTGCCTCACTGCAAACAGGCACTCAGCCTCCTTCTTCCTTTTCTTCGAAGTTGAGAATCTCAACAGAAAACCCCTCCGCAGATCCTCAAAGCTGTAGATGGAACTCGCCGGCAACTGGTGGAACCAGTCCCTGGCCTTTTCTTTCAGAGTGATGGCAAAAAGCCTACACTTGAAGGCATCCGACATTTGCCTGATGGACACCACGTCCTCGAACCATTGCACGTGCTGGACCGGGTCATCCTTCCCGGTGTAGTAGGTCATGTCCGGCTCCCGGAACCCCTCCGGCACTGGAGCCGAGACAATGAGCTCACTAAAGGGGGTCTCGCCCCCTGCCTGGCGAGAAGGCACGTCTCGCGACCTCGGTTGGCTGGACCGATCCGCGAGACCCTGCCCAGGGAAGAGCTCCCGCACCGTCGCCTCCTTCTCGCCCAGATCCGCCGGAAGCCCCTTCTCGAGACGCTGGCCTGGGAAAAGCTCCCGCGCGGCCACGTCCCTCTCGCCTGCCTCCACCGGGACCTCCTTCCCGGGGCGCTGCCCTGGAGCGTTCTCGCCTAGCAGCGGAACCACCTCCACCGGAACCTGCGGCGTCTCCCACTCGTTCCTTGCCGAGAAGGCCAAGTTGATCGTCTGCATGACTTCTCGCCTGAAGTCCTCAAACATTTTCCTCGTCGCCTCGTCCACCCGGGTGGGGATCCTCCCGCGCCTGATCCTTCACCCTCGCCTCCTGCCATGGGACTTAACTCAAGATTTTCTTGCACCAACTGCTTCCACGCTCACCGCACCAGAACTGTTGAAGCCAAAAATGACCTCAACAAATGTTCACGAACCAAAGTGCAGTCAATGCCTACTTCTCTCAAACCTCGACCCCTGACTGGCTGCTAAGGCCCTAACACAGACCCAAAGCCTCAGCTGGGAGGTCCCACCACACACCCGGAAGATCTCTGAGAGCTTCCCCTCCAAAGCCAAATGCTGGGCTGGGAGCTCTTCAGAAGGCACTAGGGTTAGAGGAAAATGATCAACTTGCCTTCCAAAGAGCCCTTATGGGTCTTTTTATAGTCTTCCTTTGACCTAAAAATACTGAAATACCCCTGAGGGGTCTGCCAATAGACAAATCCCGCTGTCCTTCAAAGGGCATTTGGGTAATTTTACCTCGGGGTAATATATTATAAAATAATCCTCTTTATGAGCGCCGGGCCCCACCACGTGGGCCCACTTGGCGAGAACCCTGGCCGTGAAGGCTCTCGCTGGATCCCCCACTGGGCCAACCTTGGCGAGACCCCTTGCCAGGGAGGTTCGCGCCCCTCACGGTCTTGAAACTATCGCGACTGAAGGCTTACTTAGAGCCTTCTCGCCTGCCCTGGGCGGGAGCTTTCCCTAAGGCGGGAGCTTCCGTAGTCAGGCCCTCTGCTTCGGTCGGTCGACGATCTCTCCTGCCGAGAGGTCGACTATCTGCCCTGGTCGGTCGACGATCTCTCCTGCCGAGAGCTCGACTTTCTGCCCTTGTCTGTTGACGATCTCTCCTGCCGAGAGGTCGACCATCTGCCCTGGGCGAGAGCCCCTTCAGGGCGAGAACTCTATAAGTATGTCTTAGGGCTGACCCAGGGCTAACCTGAGCCTAGCCCAATTCCTCAGTGGTGTCTCCGGGTCCCACCCAGCGAATATGGGGTTGTACATGCATCACCCCTGGAAGGGTCTTCGTAGTCCCGTTGGCCATCTTCAGTCTCACCTTGCCACGACCAATGATCTGCACTGCAGTATCATCCCCAAGCATGACATCACCACCCGCAAACTCCTCATACTCACAAAACCAGTGCCTGTGAGGGGTCATGTGGTAAGAGGCTCCAGTATCAACACACCACACATCCGCATCCTGATGAGCAACACATGCAGCTGCGATGTACATGTCACCACCGTCAGCCTCCTTCTTGGCACCCGAAGTTGACCCTCCATCCTTCTGAATGGGCTTGTTGGGGCATTGGGATTTCACATGCCCAACCTGATTACACTTCCAGCACTTGATGGGCTTCTTTTCTTTCTCTCTTTCTCTGCTCTTGGATCTACCCCGAGATTTATCTCGAGATCCACCTTGCTTTGTGTCCCTCCATTGAGGGCGAGATCTGGATACGCTCAATGCACCCTTGTTGGTCTTCTCAGAACCTGCTCTCCTGGTCTCCTCAGAAAGAAGAGTAGCACACACCGACTCACAAGTGAGTGCCCTGTCTCTATTACCCCCAATAGCAACAATAACGTTGTCCCAAGAATCCGGCAATGAACAAAGTAGTGTGATCGCCCTGTCTTCATCCGAGATCTTCTCACCAATAGAGATCAACTGACCCACAACCGTGTTGAAATTGGTCAGGTGTTCCGAGAAGGAACCACCCTCCTGCATCTTCAGATTGTACCACTTCTTCCTCAATAACAGCTTGTTCACAAGGGACTTGCTCTGATATAGGGTTTCCAACTTCCGCCATAGACCTTGGCCGGAAGTCTCCTCCATCACATTTGTCAAAACAGAGTCTGTGAGAAAGAGTCTGATAAGACCTTTGGCTTTTCGATCTGTCTTTGTCCAGGCTGCAACCACATCCACCGCAGCCTTCTCGGTTGGTGGATCATCAGCTATTGCCCCCCACAAATCACGATCCACCAGAAGATCCTCCATCTTCATCTTCCACAGATCAAATCTGCTTCCATCGAATTTCTCTATCTCGATCCGCACACCTCCTGAACTCATATCTGAGAATCGAGCGAACCTGGCTCTGATACCAAATGTAAGAAAACCGGCGTGCCGAGAAGAGGCAAAGTCGAATACAGAAAACACAAATAGATGCAGAGCAAACACAAGCACAGAACACAACACCATAAATACAGAGGTTCACCCAAAACCGGGCTACGTCCTCTCTCCCCTTCTTCTCCTCCTTCTTGTATTCACCAAAAGGTTACAGGTTACAAAAGGTTACAAAGGCCAAGGCCGACCCTACCTTCATCTTGTTCTGGACAAGAAACTACCCGAGGGAAAATCTCCCCTGAACGAAGCCTCCAACGATAAACCTCGTATACGTCTTCTTCTGGAAATACGACGCCTCCAATCTCTCTGAAATTGCTTCGCTTGCCCTAATCCCGGAAAAAACGGGATATAAATACTTAGGAGAAAAAAAAACAACTCAAAACGTCGAACGCAGAACCGAGCTCGACGATCGGGCGTCGACCGGAGGTCGACGATCTCACCCGAGGTCGACGCTCGACGATCCAGCGGAGGTCGACGCTCAAGCGTGAGCTCGACGATCGTCGACCTCTCCTCAAACAGAGGAACAAGAATGCATACAGGGGCTGCTTCACACTCCCTTGCCTCTAAGCTCACTTGGGCTAACCCGGTGTGAGAAACAAGAGGCCCTGAAGTGATTCACCACCCCAACACTAATTTTATCCAGTTTCGTGTGTCCACACATCCACCTAAGCTTTCTCATCTTCGCAACTCCCATTTCAAGAAAACAATCTCAAGTAAAATTACTAGTTAGACATGGTAGCAAATAAACATTCATTTAACCATAGTAAAAAATCAATTCCCCTCAAATATTTCCCATAATATATGGAGTTGCACAATGCTATATAAATCTAGCACAATATAATAATAAATAAGTTAATTTTCATTTCATAAAGTCTAATAAAATATTACCATACAATTCACATGTTAATTATATGTTTATGCTTGTAGAGTCCAATTTCCTATGCAAATTTCCACCTAATGACAGTTCCTTAAAACTCTCTCTTTACTCTAATATATAATATATTAACAGTTCAAATTGCTGCAAAAGCAAAACTCTTTGAATGAATCCAAAGCCCTGTCTTGCTTCCCTCCTATAAAAATCTCATCTTGAGGGCACAGCCAAAACAAGGTCATCCATAATTAACAAATTCATCCACCATGAGCTTCTACGACAACCACCACCGCCCCGATCACCACCACGAAAATCACGGCCACCACCACCACGATCACCACGACCACCACCACGATCACCATGACCACCACCACGATCACCATCACGATCACCGCAACCACGAACGCGAACAGCCAGTGTCAGCGTACTACCAGCCGCCGTCGACATACTACCAGCCACCGCCAACATACTCCCAACCGCCGCCCATGTACTCTTATCCACCACAGTACCCTTATGGCGAAGGCCAGATGAGTAACTCCAACAGAATCTACACCAAGGCTGGGAAGAGCTACTCCCTCTCCATTCGTGATAACACCGTCGTCCTCGCAATGACGAACCCCCGAGATGAATACCAGGCACCTTAATCCTCCGCAATCTCCTTTTATTTATTGTTGCATTCAGGGGCGGAACTATTCACAGGCATACCCGGGCACGTGCCCGGGTTCAATTTTTGGGGGAAAAATACAGTTTTTTTGCCCATACGAACTTATAAACTTTAATAATTAATTTTTTCATAATCAGTTAATGAAATTCAAATCCAAAAGTGACGTTGAACTCATATCGAAAAATACATAAGATAAACCATTCAATAAAATGTTTTGATGAAGATTTGATGGGATTAGCAATTTGACAATTAAAATTAACATTTTATAGCTAATTGCTAGAAAAACGATAATTAGATCAAACATTTTCTAAAATTATATCTCAATCAGCAATAGTTATATTTATATTTTCAAAAAACTTGGCCTATTTTATAATGAGTTTTTCATATTTTTTAAATATATATACACAAACAGTATTTTTGCAATGGGTGTGACCCTTCATTTTTTTTCTATTTCTAAAGTTTTCTCGTTAAAAATATTATTCGATTTTTTAAAAATTGCGTGCACCTGATTCTGTTAAGATTATGACTTCTACTTACTCGTGTGAATGTTGTAATCATACGACAAAATATAAATTTTTACTTGGTTCTCAGGCTAAGTCAAAATCCTAGTTCTGTCACTGGTTGCATTCCTATCTTTCTCTTCAAAATCTCACCTTTATATAAAACTCCGGTATTGCAGCACTGGTACAAGGATTTTCGCTGGGGAAATGAGGTGAAGGATGAAGAAGGCCACCGCGCATTTGCCCTTATCAATAAAGCTACTGGTTTGGCCATCAAACATTCTCTCGGTGCAACACATCCGGTATTTTTTCACATTGATTGGATTAAAAACTTAGGCTCTGTTTGGGGGGACTTATTTTCACCGATCAAGCGGTTACCATTGCATGAATCGGACCTTAACCGCTTGACCAGTGAAAATAAGTCCCCCCCAAACGGAGCCTTTGTCTTTGTGAATGTTTTAAGAGTATGACGAAGAAATAAATATGAATCAAGGTTCGTCTGTTGCCTTTCAATCCTACTTATCTGGACGAGTCGATTCTGTGGACGGAGAGCCACGACACGGGGAAGGGTTACCACAGCATCAGGATGGTGAACAACACTCGGCTCGGCTTAGACGCCTTCCACGGTGATAAGAACAATGGCGGTGTTCACGACGGCACCGTAGTTGTGCTGTGGGAATTTCTAAATGGAAAGAACCAGAGGTGGAAAATTGATCCCTATTACTGTGAGTATTCTTCTCCCACTAGCTAGCTAACATTTTCGATCAAATGCTTTCTTCTTCTGTTCTTGTTTTCATTTGATGTAGTTTGAATACAGAGGGCTATCACAACATTTGGAGGAAAAGCATGTGGGCAGAGTGGAATTTTTAGCTTCTGTTTTATGTATTACTGGAATTTATGTTTCTGAGTGTGTTGTTGTTTTCTTACATTGTCTTTAAATGAGCATGTTATTGTTTGTAATGGCATTTGTGATTTGTATTTTGAAACTTTGTGAGTTTATGAAGTGAAGTCATTTAATTTTCTGAGCAAAAGGAGAAACATTTGTTTTTTGTTTTTTGTGAGTATGAGCTCGAGTACTCTTTTTATATTTTTCAATTCTTTTTTTCCTCTAATGTAAAATAGACGTTATGAACAGTTTGCGAATGCGGGCTCACTCTCTCTGAGCCGTGCCCAGGATTAGGTTCAAAATTGGGTTATTCTATCACCGGAGTCGCGGCCATGATCGTACCAAATGGTAGTTTTGTAAAGGTGAAGGTTTGGTTCCAACACGTCCGAGAAAATTACGGTGTGAAACAGTGAGTTTTGACTACTTTGAAAGTATAAACTATGATTTGTGAATTTATAAGGTCATTATACTGTATAACTCGTAATTTGTTTAGATCAGAGATGTCTGAGGACGGCTCAGAAGAACTCGTTCACCTGGGGCGAGTTGAGAAGGTCTTGCCCACCAGGGGCGAGTTGAGAAGGCCTCGCTCACCTGGGGCGGGTTGAGAGGGTCTCTCCCACCTGGGGCGAGTTGAGAAGGTCTCGCCTACCTGGGGCGAGTTGAGAAGGTCTCGCTCACCTCGGGCGAGTTGAGAAAAACTCGGCCACCGGGGGAGAGGTCTGTGAATATCATTTTGGTTGGGGTAGGGACGATTATTCGCAGATCATACCCCCTCCCCCCTTGGATTTGTCTATAAATAGGACCTCAAGGTACAAGTAGAAAAGACATGAATCCCCCCTGATGAAGGGCGAGTTCACAGTCAGCTTCACTTGTGCCAAGCTCAGCAATGGCTTTAGGAGGGGAAGTTACTATTGACTTCCGGGTGTGTGGCGGAACCTCCTCGCTGCAACACACGGGTCTTGTTTGTAGGCAGTCCAGAGCTATTCTTTTGTTTGTCACCTTCTGCTCGTCAAGTCTCCCGCGAGGCGACCACTAAATCAGTAAGTTTTGATCACCCCAAGGTCCGAACAACGGGGACTGATTTTCTTGGTTTCAACATATACCTTATGCTTTCATTCAACGGTTGCGATACGACCTGTTCCAAAAGCCCGTTTGGGCCAGGCTGGGCCTGGGCTTGACGGGTCGGGCTTTTGCAGCTCAGACTCAGGACTGGGCCTGATTTTTATCGGGCTCGGGCACCAACTCCAGCAGGGGGCCTGCCTGCCAAGGCCCCCAAGGCCGGGTCGGGCCCGGGCCGGGACCGGCTTTAATTTTTTTTTAATATATATATTTGAAATAAATTATTAAAATAAAAAAAATAATTAAAAAAATAAAGTCGCCCTTACAGGCGGGATTTCTGATTCTCGGCGAGAGGGATTTCCGAAATCTCCAAATTATTTCATTAATTAATCCGCCTAAGGCAAGATTTCATTAATGAAATCCCGCTGGGCCGGGCTATGTCTGGCCCGGGCTCAGTCCGGACAGGAAAATCGGACTTTGCCGGGCCCGGGGCGGGCTAGCTCGATCCCGTGTATAGCCGGGCTTTTTCCAGGCCAAGCCCGTTTTTTTGAACACCACTAGTTGAGATGAAAGTGGAGATAAATTAAAATTAGAAAGAGCTCAATTACATGAAAATTGGTCCTAATTGTTCCAACCTCCCCCTCAAGAAATTTCACTTTCAGAACTTAGAAATATCGGCCTAGTTAGTTTGGAGAGCCTTTTTGGTCCCTCTCCCATTTGTAATAAGGAGATATCCAGGCCGTTAATATACACATATAGGGAATGGAGCCCGATAAATCAAGTTCGTTCATCTAAAAAACACTTTACAGGCGACGCTCTATTAATATTGGCTCGGTTTCAACCAGGCAGCGGATCGAAATATCGGGCGTTCATTTGGGCAGAATTGGAGAAAAGAAGTTGGAATTCAATTCCCAATTCCAACTAAACAAATCCATATTTTCTTAGCATTTACCAAATCACTTAGTTACCAAATCCTCCCTTCAAGAAACTAGGGCACCTAGAGTTAACTAGGTTCTAGGGAATGTTCTTTTTTTTTTTCCAAATAATTTGAATGGAATTATGTGGCATGCAAGTTAGAGAAATATCTTTAATCTATGTATAAATTTCTGTTTGTGAAACAAGTAACTTCTTTTTGGTTAGTTCATCCCGATTTTTGAGGTCCAATTAGGGGCTCTAGTTTATTGGATTGTATGTGTATGTGTGGTTAGTTCATCCCTATTTTTGAGGTCCAATTAGGGGCTTTTAATCAATAATACAACAAAATATGATGGTATGGTTAAGACCTATGCACGTGTTGTGATCACGCTCTAGAAGTGTAAACATTATGATTGTAACAAAATAGCCCGTGAGACAAGGAAAATAAAGTTTGCAGCACAAGAAAGACTGTACAAGGAAAAAACCAACTACCAACGCGAGACAATTTGGCGTGGTATTGGACAATTACAATAAAAATAACAACACACTTGTAGTTCAATTACTTCAGGCCGATTTGATGCGCTTCACACAGCTAGCCGTACCAGCACATGACTTACCGCATACTACTAACCGCACTGCAGGTTGTTGATCTTCTGGCCGCAAAGCTTCGTGAAACAAAGCTTCTAACCGTCATGCTGCAGGCTTCTAACTGCAAAGCTTCTGTAACTACTTCAGAGTGAGGACATGGAACTGCTCGTGTACAACTCTAAACAGAGGACAATGAACTACTCCGGCAGACTCCAAACAATGGATTGATCACAACTCCGGCGGACAAGCTCCGACGAACAACTCCAGACAGCAGGCTGCTAACTATTCTGGCGGACAACTCTAGACGGGGATTGATAACAACTCCGGCTAACAACTCCAAACAACGGGCTGCTAGCAGTAAAAAAATTGTGAACTCAGGAAGGTCGCAGGAACACTCAACCAACCAAGTCAAATAAATCAGAAGCAGTAGAAGAACAAGAGCTGAAATTGCAATAACTTCTATCATCTTTACAGAGCGAGGTATACATTGCAAGACATGATTGCACAATGCACATGATGGAAACAAAAAATATAGACAAGACAAGAACAAACTGATCGGATAGAACATTGTGACCGCCTAGCCGCAAACCGCGACTTGAAGCCTTCTATCCGCCGGACTGCATATTCTCCCGAACAAAACCTGGCGAACAACCTTATTGAGTAACTGCTAGAGAACAACCTGTTGGCAACTCTGCCCGCCTGACTGCAAGGATCAGCTAACCGCAGAAGCCGCATGAACAAATGTCGTTGAACTGAGCCGAACTGGGAAACAGTCAACACACTAAGACCGGGAGAAATGCCTTATTGAAGAATCTGTGAACTACCGAGGAAGTAGAATTCTAGCCGCACAAACCGCAACCTGTTAGCAAACCGCAAACTGCTATCCACGAACTGCTATCCACGAACTGCTATCTGCGAACTGAACTACACTGAGCCTCCACTGACAAACAACCAGTACTAGTTGCTTAGTCACTTGATACTAGTCGCATAGCCTGCACAACATAATTCAACTTCACATAGTTGCGGGGTTAACAAAGTCCAACCACAAGTTCAAGAAACGAGCTAAGTTCTCACTGTTACTGCTCAAAATGTCAGGTCGGGGACCCCTATTTATAGGCGATCAGGGGAGTTTGGTCACCGCCCATAAGCGATAGGGTAACCACCCGAAGATCTGCGGTTAGCGACAATAACCCGCTCACTTGTGTGAATACCAGAGACAAGCCACAAGGCTGGGTTGCGAAGAACATCATATCGACTTGAGAAACAAACTGCACAACCCATGCGATCTCATGACTCAAGCAATCAACAAAGACTTGACACAACACGACGTGACTAAGTCAACAACCCAGCGGCCTCTGGCAATAGACCGTGTTGTTCCACTTTAACCAGTGAACCCGCGGACTGAGCGATCTCGGCAGTTTGCCTAGACTACCCACACAGACTGGCAACAAGCTGGGCGGCTTCCCACTTTAACAATTCTAACACTCCCTTTTAAAGTTGGAAGTGGAAGTCACGCCGAGAAAATACCGCAACCGCTCAAACGATCCCTTTGACAATGTATTCGTGAAGATGTCTGCAATATTATCCTGTCTCTGCACATACTCTTCCATCAGATATCCCTCCAGCAACTTCTCTGGAATGAAGTGATGCTTAATTTCAATTTGCTTTATCCGCGCATGACAAATTGGGTTTGTAACCAGCTTGAGGGAACTCTTGTTGTCACCGCGTAGCAGAGTAGGACCTCGCACCTCCTCATAGATGCCCACCACCAACCTCTTCAGCTAGATGGCTTCCTGAGCTATCAAGGTAGACGCCTTGTATTTCGCTTCAGTGGTGGATAAAGACATAGAGTCATGCTTCTTGCTGCACTACGAGATAGTTGTCGAACCACACATGAAGATGTAATTAGGCGTCAACTTTTGATCGTCAGTATCTCCCCCATAATCAGCCTTCGTGTAACCATGCAGGTTAAAACTCGTGTTCCTCTTATAAAAGAGACTCATATCTGAGGTGAACTTCACGTACTTCTGAATGCTATTTGTTGCAACCAAATGAGGCTTCCACGGCTCCTTGATATACTAAATTACTCGGCCCACAACATAAGCAATATCCGACCTCGTAATTGTCAGATATATCAGACTCCCAACCAAATTCCGGAACACCAAGGGATATGGAAGAACCTTTACCTCATCACGCCGAAGTTTTAGACCGACCTCCAGTGGAGTAGAGATGCTCTTTCCTTCCTGGATGTCGAATTGCTTCACGATTCTCTCTGCATGTTATTTTTGGGAAACGAGCACACCGCTCTTTTTCCTCTCCACCCTGAGACAAAGGAAATGATAGAGATCTCAAGATCCTTCATCTCGAATCTGATAGCTAGCTTTGACTTGAGCCTAGCTACCTCCTCTTCCGAGTTCCCGATGATGATCATATCATCAATATATAGCAGTGTCAAGACTTGAAGCTCTCCCCTCTTCTTTATGAACAGGCTTGAATTTGAATCTGAAGCAACGTAATCGCAGAATTGGTTATATTTTGTGATCTTCTCGTACCACGCCTAAGGCCTCTACTTTAAGGCATAGAGGGCTTTCCTCAGTTTACAAACATGTCATGGATGTTCTTCAGATACAAATACAGGTGACTGAATCATGAAGATATCGTTGTCAATCTCTCTGTAAATAAAACCATTGTTCATGTCAAGCTGCTAAATCTTCCATCCTTGACAAGCCGCCAAGGAGATCACTACTCATACTGAAGTCATTTTGACCACTAGACTAAATATCTCCTTGTAATATTCTGCATACTACTGGGAGAACTCCTGAGCTACAAGGTGAGCCTTATACAACTCGATGTTGCCGCCAGCCATTTTTTGAGCTTGTACACCCACTTGCAGGTTACAGGAGTAATGTCATCGATCGTGGACACAAGATCTTAAGTCTCGTTCTTCCTGAGGGCGGTTATCTCCTCATCCATGACATATTTCCACTCCTTAATCCTAGTGGCGTTCTCAAAGCATGTTGGCTCTTGCTCGTCTAAAGGGCCTGCGAAGAAATATGAGGCAAAACTCAACATGTTCCCGTCCATGTATTGAGTTGGTGGAATAATGGTCCTCTTTAACCTCTATAGAGCTTGACCATGATCCACCAATTTTGATGCTTCTTTTATACCAGCTCTTCTTTTGGGCACACTTGGAGTATTGATCCCCCTGCTTCAAGATCCAGAAGCACTTTCCCTAGAGCTAGATATTGCTGGAGTTCCTGGAGACACATGCAGCTTTACTAGAAGATCCTGAGCAGCTTCCTCTTACCCTCTGTCTGACTTACTCTCCTGTAATTCCACAGATGAACTATCTCGGTATGACGTCAATTCGTAAAATACCACATTCCTAGAGACCACAAACTTTCATGCCTCGGGATCCATGCACTTCCAACTCTTCTTCCTATCATTATAGCCGACAAAGACTAGCTTCCATGCTCTCGCATCCAGCTTCGTCCTGAGAGCATCTGGAATGTGTATACAGTAGGTAGACCCGAACACCCGAAGATGTTACATGATGGGCTTATCCTTAAACATTAGCTCATGTGGAGACTTCATATTGTTGGGACTCAGGGGCATCTGGTTGATGACAAATTCCGCACAAGCCATTCCCTCTGCCTAGGAAGCCATGAGGATGCCTTTGGCATGAAGCCAGCACTTGCAGGTCTCCGACAGATGATGGATCTTTTGCTCTACAACTCCATTTTATTATGGAGTGTGCGCACAAGAAATCTCTCACTGGATTCCATGCTTTCTACAGAAGTTGAGAAACTCATTTGAAGTGGACTCCCCTACATTATCTATTTTCAACTTCTTGTTCTGCAGATTTAATCAGTCTTCCACAAGCTCCTTGAACTCACAAACTTCTTTAACGCTTTTGACTTCTCCTTAACGAAGTATATCCAAGTATATCTAGTGAAGTCATCAACCAAAATCAGCATATATCGGCTTCCTCTAAGACTGGGTGTGATGGTCGATCCCATCAGGTCACCGTGGATACACTCTAATGGCGCTTTGTACCTAGTCAGTGACTTCAAATAGAAGATTATGAGTCTTTCCATACTGGCATCTCGTACATACATGACCGTCTCCCAAGGATGAAAGACTAGACAGGCCTCCACCATATCCTTTAACTTATTCATACTAACATGCCCCAACCTTTCATGGCATATAGTTGTGTTGTTGTTTACCCTCATTTTCTCAACATAGGGACTTATCGACAAAATGAACAAGTCTTTTACTCTCCTCCCAACATGAGTCAAATCATCCTTCACAGCTGACACATTATGGAGCAACTTCACTTTTGTCGGGATGAACTGAAAGTGATGCCCAAAATCAACAACGTTGGTCACCGAGAAGAGGTCCTTTTTCATCCCAAACACGTGATACACACTCCTCAAAGTAAGTAGACCCTTATCACTTCCTAAGGAGACCGTCCACTCCTTCTGAACTACATGCACACTATCATCAGCAGTAATGATAACATCGTTACCTATGTACGCTTGTAGAGAAGAGAACTTTGACTCATCTCTGGTGAGGTGATGACCACACCTTGAGTCAAAGATCCAATCATCCTTAAAGTTGATAGAGGCCATGACATGAATAGTTATTGTGAATATATTTGCCATGAATACACTCCCATATCCATCTTCATCATTCATGAATTCAGCTTCTTCTTTTCATGCATCTTGCCCTAACTGAAGATTAACTCTACAGTCCTTCCTGATATGACCAAGCTTATTGCACCTATAGCATCTTAATACTCTCTTCCTTCCTCCATCCTGCTTAGGAGCCTTGTTCCTTTCCTTCTGTGATGAAGTTGATGAACTATCTTGTACAGGTGTCTTCTTCTATCTATCCCATCCCTTCTTCTTCCTAGAATAAAAAAACCTCACAATCTCCTCCTGAGATAGTGCATCCAGCCATCTATCTTGCCAAGCTCTCTTGCGAAGCAAGCTGATTTTCCAGATCCAGCAATAATGGCTGATTAGCCTAGCCCTGCACAGATGTAACAAAAGCCATATTTTCCTTACGCAAGCTGCGGATAATGTGTCTCTTCAGCTTCACCTTTAAGATAGGCTCATCCGGGTCCAATGCTGAAATCTCAGTGCATAGGTTCTTCATCTTCAAACAGATGAATGATATGAATAACTCTCATTGAGTTATTTTTGTCAACTAATTCTCTAGAAGTTGTAGCCGAGCTACATTATTTTTATTGAACGGGTCATCCAAGGCCGTCAAAATCTTAACAGCCGACCTACATCCAATGATATGGTCGAAGAGCTCCTGAGAGATCGTCTGCTTTAGAGTGAACTCTGCATTCGCTTTTTTTCTCCTACAAACCCTCATTTCCCCAGCATTTCCTCCAGCAGTAGCTACCATTTATCTGTCGTCTCCACAGACGACCTCCCAAAGTTCCTCGCCCAGAATACCATGCAATACCTCCACTTCTTAAAGTTAGTCTGCGTGAGAAGCTCAATTCCAAGACCTCTGGCATAGCCGGCTTCCATTGCTATAACTTTGGTTCACTTGAAACTTCCAAAGGACTAGCAAATCTTTATGGGTTAACACTACTAACTTCTTTGTCCCTCTGATATCATGAAAAAAAATTGTTATTCCGAGAAGTTCGCAGGTGTACAACCCCGTGTCCGCCGAAGGGGCCCAAGCAAGCAGGCGGGCTGGGTCCCAGCCGCCTCTCCTAGGCGGGCCGGGCCCCAGCCGCCTCTCTCAAGCAGGCCAGCCCCAGCCGCCTCTCCTAGGCGGGCCGGGCCCCAGCCGCCTCTCCTAGGCGGCCCGGGCCCCAGCCGCCTCTCTCAAGCGGGCCAGCCCCAGCCGCCTCTCCTAGGCGGGCCGGGCCCCAGCCACCTCTCCTAGGCGGGCCGGGCCCCAGCCGCCTCTCTCAGGCGGGCCAACCCCGCTCGCCTCTCCTAGGCGGGCCGGGCCCCAGCCGCCTCTCTCAGGCGGATCGGCTGCAGTCCACCTCCCTCCAGATGACAGGGGGTGACCCGACGAGAGGTGCGTATAACCAGCCAGAACAGCGGGGTTTGGCTGTTGGCAGGCCAATCCGAGGGGCTCTTTAGTAAATTCAGACCACCAGAGGCGGGTTATTCGCAGACCGTCCAAGGTTATCTATAAATAGGACCCAAGGGGTACTTCAGAAGGCACGCTTGGGTTTCTCAAGTCTTATAGCGCTTTCTGAGGTACCTTAGCCCGGCAACTGGTTAAGGAGGGGAAGCGCTCTAAGATCTTCCGGGTGTGTGGTGGGACCTCCGAGCCGGGCCCTTGGTCCTGTCCCTTGTTTTTCTCTCCCTTGTTGTTTCTCTTGCAGGAGCGAAGTAAGTGCGAGATCACCCCTTCCCCAAGGGTCGAACTCCACAGAGGCCGGTCTCCGGTTTCAACATTTTGGTGCGGTGAGCGTGGAAGTGGTCAGCAAGGAAAACCTTCAGCAGGCTCGATGACTGGAGAGGAAGGACAAGGATCAGGCAGGGGCAGCTCGCCACCCCCTCCCCCACCCCCAGTGGCGAGCGTGTCGGCGGAACTTAGGGAGGAGATCCTCGGGCTCGTTAGGACCGCCCTCGGCATGCGAGCGGAGAGCGCGACACCGGTAGTTCCAGTAGTTGCCGCTCCCGCACTCGGCGACGACGCGCCGCTCAGGCGACCTGGGAAGGAACCCGCCGAGAGAGGCGAGCGCGAGTTCCAGGGGCGAGTTCTGTTCCCCGGCTCGGCCGCAGAATACCATTTTGGCGAGACGGCGGGGAGAGAGTTCCCCCCTCGCCCCGTTGAGGGAGGAAGCCCCTTCAGCAAGTTCGTCTCCTCCGCCCCAGTTCCAGAGGGGTTTCGTGAGCCGGAGATGACCTACTACTCCGGGAAGGGAGACCCCGTCCACCACATCCAGTGGTTTGAGGACATGGTCTCTATTCGACAGATGTCCGACGGCTTCAAGTGCCGACTCTTCGCCATCACCCTCCGAGAGAAGGCGAGAGAATGGTTCCACCAGCTCCCGACTGGGTCCATCTACTGCTTCGAGGACCTGCGTCGGGGGTTCATGTTGAGATTCACCACTTCCAAGAAGAGGAAGAAGGAGGTGGAGTCCTTGTTCCGTGTCAAGCAGAGGGTGGGAGAGACCCTGGGGAGTTACCTGGATAGATTCCAAGAGGAGTTGTCCCAAGTGCAGGAGATGCCGAGGCACACCATGATGGTGGCCTTCACCCTGGGTCTCCAATCTGGGTTCTTTGCAATGGAACTCAAGAGGTCCCCCCCCCCCAGTATCTTTTGAGGCGCTCCTGGAGAGGGCAGCTAGGGAGGCCGATATGGAGGCGGCGCATCCGGAGTTTGCCCGAAGGTTGGCCAGGTGGGCCGTGGAGGAAGAGAGGCCAAGGGGTGGCCGAGGGCAGGAAGAGAGAAGGGCTGAGCCCCGGCAGAGGGAACAGCCGCCGCCGCAGCAGCATCAGTAGCAACCCAGGCAGGGGCGACATGAGCCGAACTTCCGGCTGGGGTGGAGACCCGAGTGGCAGGAGCCCGGGGCAAGGAGAGGGTTCCGTGGAGGGGACTACCGTCAAGGAGGACAGGGCCAGTTTTACCCTCCAGTCGGGATGCAGGGCCAGAGGCCGGCCCTTCCCGACCAGGAGCAGGCTATGGCCATAGCACTGGGGGAGAGGAGAAGAGCGATACGGAGAAGGAGAAGGGAGGTGAGGGTGGAGTTGCCTTACTGCGACTTCCATCAAGAGGAGGGGCACGCCACGGCCACGTGCCCAGAGTTCCTCGAAATGAGAGGCAATCGGGAGCAGCAACAACCACAACAACGCCCGGAAGTGCGGATTGAGGAGATCCGGCCTCGGGCGGAGGAGGGTCGGTGCGAAGACCGGGTAGATGTGGGCTCCCGAGGGAGGATCGGAGCGATCCACGGGGGGGCTGGGGTCGAGGCTTCCCGCAAGTCGAGCCTCCACACCATGTACCGCAGGAGCGTTGGCTCCACGTCTCAGTCCCCGCCCCCGGATGAGAAAATCACTTTTTCCAGGGAGGATATGCCGGGCCACGAGGACCCCTTCTGCGATGCGCTGGTCATCCAGACAGCCATCGAGGACTTCACCGTCCCCCGGATCCTCGTTGACAACGGGAGCTCGGTCAACGTCATCTTCAAGAAGGCGTTCGATGCAATGAAGGTGGAGGCCCGAAGGGTGTTGGCCTCGGACGGACCTCTGTTTGGCTTCTCAGGGGAGAGGAAGGAGGTTGAGGGAGGAGTGGGACTCCATGTCGTCCTGGGGGGACAGTCCCGCAACTGCAAGTTCGTCATCGTGGACGCCCCCAGCAGCTACAGCGCCATCTTCGGGAGGCCTCTCATCAGCGCCTTCCGCTGCGTCCCCTCATCCTTCCACCAATGCCTAAAATTTAACGTCGAGTGGGTCCAGGTCCGGGTCTGCGGAGATCCCAAAGAAGCGAGAGAGTGCTATGTCACGGCAGTGAACTCCATCTCTTGGCTGGAGGGAGCCGAGGAGATGGGGCGGAGGCTGAAGGAGGTGGAGCCGGAAGCCGGCGGGGACGAGATGGAGGTGGAGGAGAGCCGCGCCCAGGAGAAGGTCGCGGAGGAGATTCAAAAGCCGGCCGAGGCGATGGCCGTGGTAGAAGCTGAGGAGGCGGTCCTCACCTTCGATGAGGGGGAGATTGAGGAGTGGGAGGCGCAGTCTCGTCTGGAGGCGGCGGAGGAGGTGGCGGAGATGGAGGTTCTAACCACCGGAGGCAGGGTGGAGAAGATCCGCATCAGCGGAGGATTGACCCCGGAAGCTCGAGGCAGGATGCTGGAGTGCGTCCAGAAGAACGTGGACATCTTCGCATGGAGTGCCGCGGATATGCCCGGGATCGATTCCAACATCGCCTGCCACCTCCTCAACCTAGACCCGAAGGCTCCCCCCGTCCGACAAAAGAAGAGGCCCGTTGCGGACAAGCTCGCCGAGCCCATCAGGGAGGAGGTAGCAAAGCTCCTCAAGGCCGGCTTTGTATCCGAAATCCAATACCCCGGCTGGGTCTCCAATGTTGTAATGGTTAAAAAAGGAGACGGCCGGTGGAGGATGTGTATCGATTTTTCCCTTCTTAATAAAGCATGTCCTAAAGATTGTTACCCCTTGCCTCGGATCGACGCGCTGGTTGACTCAGCCGTCGGTTTCCCTTTGATGAGTTTTCTGGATGCCTTTTCAGGTTATCACCAAATCAGGATGCACCCTCCCGACGTCAAAGACGTATCATTCATCACAGGAGATGGGTGCTATTGTTATAAAATGATGCCCTTCGGGCTGAAAAATGCAGGGGCGACCTACCAGAGAATGATGGACAGGGTCTTTCAAGGGCAAAAGGGAAGGAACCTGGAAGTATATGTAGACGATCTCATGGTCAAGAGTCTGGACCTCGACTCCCACCTCCGGGACCTAGAAGAGACCTTTGCCACTCTCCGCGGGTGCAAGATGAGGCTGAACCCCCTCAAATGCACCTTCGGGTCAGGCAGAGGAAAATTCCTGGGGCATCTCCTCACCCCTGCCGGCGTAGAGCCCAACCCGGACAAGGTGAGGGCAATCCTAGAGTTGGAGTCTCCGCGGAATGCGAAGGAAGTGCAGCGATTGACTGGGAGGCTGGCAGGACTAAGCAGGTTCCTCTCCCGAGCCGGGGAGAAGTGCTCTCCGTTCTTTAAAAGCTTGAGAGGAGGCCAGAAATTTGAGTGGACCTCGGAGTGCGAGGAGGCATTCCAGGCCCTAAAGAAGCAGTTGACTCAGGCCCCCCTGCTCCAAGGGCCAAAGGAGGGGGAGGACTTGTTCCTGTACTTAGGGGCTGGGGCCGAGGCCCTGAGCTCCGTTTTAGTTCGGGAAGAAGGGAAAAGACAACTCCCGGTTTACTATGTAAGTCGGGTCTTGAGGAAGGCCGAGCTTCGGTACCCCATCCTAGAAAAGCTGGCCTTCGCTCTCATCATCTCGGCCCGGAGGCTCCGGCCCTATTTCCAGGCACACTCGATCCGAGTGGTGACTGACCACCCCCTCCGCAACATCTTCGAGGGGGTGGAGCATTCCGGCAGGTTGGCCAAGTGGTCGGTGGAGCTGAGCGAGTTCGACATCTCCTTCGTACCTCGCCTCTCCATCAAGGCCCAGGCCATGACCGATTTTCTGGCTGACTATGTGGTCGAGGTGGCGGAGGAGGAACTCACTCGCCCGGTCCCCTGGAAGGTCATGGCGGATGGTGCGTCGGGGAGACACTCCCTGGGGGCTGGAGTCATCTTGGAAAGCCCCCAGGGGGCGAGGATCGAGAAAACCGTGGTAGTGCATTTTCCCATCACCAACAATCAGGCTGAGTATGAAGCCGTGATTGCGGGTCTGCGCCTAGCCAGGGAACTGGGGGTGCATGATGTGGAGGTCCTCACTGACTCCCTGGTGGTGGCCTTCCAGATCAACGGGGAATTCGAGGCAAGGGAACCCACCCTGCAGCGTTACTTGGCGAAGGTAAAGGGAGTCATCGGCACCTTCCAGACTTTCTCCATCCGGCACGTGCCTCGGGAGGATAACGAGCAGGTGGATCAGCTGGCAAAGCATGGACCCCGGGCGGGGGGTACCATCACAGACCTCTTTCGCCCATCCATCGAGGAGGGGGAGCTGATGGAGGTGGAACAGCACCCCTCCTGGATGGACCCATTCGTCACTTTCCTGACCATCGGGGAGTATCCCAAGGGGATGGACGGAAAGAGACTCAAGTACAAATCGGCATACTACCTCATGCGAGACGGCCAGTTATACCGGAAAACTCTCTCAGGGATGCTGGCGCGTTGTGTGGGCGAGAGGGAGGTCCCGAAGATTTTAGAAGAGGTCCACTCCGGGGAGTGTGGGAGTCACTCCGGAAGTCGAACCCTAGAAGGCTGGATCGTCAGGCAGGGATACTTCTGGCCGACTCTGGGTCTCGACGCGGCAAAATTCACAAAAGAATGTCATAAGTGTCAGATATTCGCTCCCCTCCAGCTACAACCAGCCCAGCGCCTCAGGAGTATCACCGCTCCCTGGCCATTCGCCATCTGGGGAATGGACTTGGTCGGGCCCTTTCCCCAAGCCAGCGGCCAGAGGAGGTTCCTGCTCGTGATGATTGATTACTTCTCCAAGTGGCTAGAAGTTAAGGCGCTGGCCAAGGTGACCTCCCAGGTCGTCAGAAACTTTGTATGGGGGGAGATCATCTGTCGCCACGGGTTGCCCCAGGCCATCGTCACAGACAATGGCCCTCAATTTGCCAGTGCCGAGTTCACCAGCTTCTGCGAGCAGCTCGGGATCGATCTCAGGTTTGCCTCAGTTCATCACCCCCGAAGCAATGGGCAAGTGGAAGCGGCAAACAAGATTATCGTGAATCTCCTCAAGAAAAAGGTGGAGAACTTGAGAGGAAGCTGGGTGGAGCAACTCCCCTCGGTTCTCTGGGCCCTCCGAACCACGCCCAACACAGCAACAGGGGAGACGCCTTTCAAACTCTCCCACGGGTGCGAGGCAGTACTTCCGGTGGAGTTTGAAGTCCGGACACCTCGGGTAGTCGGGGCCGGAGAGCACAAAGAGGAATGGAGAGCCAATAATGAAGAAGAGCTGCGGCTCTCTCTCGACATGGTCGAGGAACTGCGGGACCTCTCAGCCGTGAGGCAGGAGGAGATAAAGAGAAGAATGGCCAAGTATTTCGACAAGCACGTCAGAGTCAAGCAGTTTGCCGAAGGACACTTGGTCTTGGGAAAGGTGGACGCGGCAGGGAGATCAGCCGCAGTGGGAAAGTTCCACCCCAATTGGGAGGGACCATTCATCGTGCAGGAGGCATTGAAGTCGGGGGGTATCGCCTCCGGAATGTGGAGTGCGAGACCCTAAGTCTCACTTGGAGTGGAGACGACTTGAAGCGTTTTTTCCCTGAAATTATGTAAACCGTGTTCAATCTCTAATGGAATTTCTTGCGATAAACTTGTTTCCCCCCCCCCCGATAAGAGATGAATGTCATTGCCTCAGACCCCGAGCAGATCCCGCTGCCAGGCTCTCACCAAGCTGGCAGGGCTGGATGTCACTCGGAGGAGTCTGCCTCAGACCCCGAGCAGATCCCGCTGCCAGGCTCTCACCAAGCTGGCAGGGCTGGATGTCACTCGGAGGAGTCGGTCTCAGACCCCGAGCAGATCCCGCTGCCAGGCTCTCACCAAGCTGGCAGGGCTGGATGTCACTCGGAGGAGTCTGCCTCAGACCCCGAGCAGATCCCGCTGCCAGGCTCTCACCAAGCTGGCAGGGCTGGATGTCACTCGGAGGAGTCTGCCTCAGACCCCGAGCAGATCCCGCTGCCAGGCTCTCACCAAGCTGGCAGGGCTGGATGTCACTCGGAGGAGTCTGCCTCAGACCCCGAGCAGATCCCGCTGCCAGGCTCTCACCAAGCTGGCAGGGCTGGATGTCACTCGGAGGAGTCTGCCTCAGACCCCGAGCAGATCCCGCTGCCAGGCTCTCACCAAGCTGGCAGGGCTGGATGTCACTCGGAGGAGTCTGCCTCAGACCCCGAGCAGATCCCGCTGCCAGGCTCTCACCAAGCTGGCAGGGCTGGATGTCACTCGGAGGAGTCGGCCTCGGACCCCGAGCAGATCCCGCTGCCGGGCTCTCACCAAGCTGGCAGGGCTGGATGTCACTCGGAGGAGTCGGCCTCAGACCCCGAGCAGATCCCGCTGCCAGGCTCTCACCAAGCTGGCAGGGCTGGATGTCACTCGGAGGAGTCTGCCTCAGACCCCGAGCAGATCCCGCTGCCAGGCTCTCACCAAGCTGGCAGGGCTGGATATCACTCGGAGGAGTCTGCCTCAGACCCCGAGCAGATCCCGCTGCCAGGCTCTCACCAAGCTGGCAGGGCTGGATGTCACTCGGAGGAGTCGGCCTCGGACCCCGAGCAGATCCCGCTGCCGGGCTCTCACCAAGCTGGCAGGGATGGATGTCACTCGGAGGAGTCTGCCTCAGACCCCGAGCAGATCCCGCTGCCAGGCTCTCACCAAGCTGGCAGGGCTGGATGTCACTCGGAGGAGTCTGCCTTGGACCTCGAGCAGATCCCGCTGCCAGGCTCTCACCAAGCTGGCAGGGTTGGATGTCACTCGGAGGAGTTTGCCTCAGACACCGAGCAGATCCCGCTGCCAGGCTCTCACCAAGCTGGCAGGGCTGGATGTCACTCGGAGGAGTCTGCCTTGGACCTCGAGCAGATCCCGCTGCCAGGCTCTCACCAAGCTGGCAGGGCTGGATGTCACTCGGAGGAGTCGGCCTCGGACCCCGAGCAGATCCCGCTGCCAGGCTCTCACCAAGCTGGCAGGGTTGGATGTCACTCGGAGGAGTCTGCCTCAGATCCCGAGCAGATCCCGCTGCCAGGCTCTCACCAAGCTGGCAGGGCTGGATGTCACTCGGAGGAGTCTTCCTTGGACCCCGAGCAGATCCCGCTGTCAGGCTCTCACCAAGCGGGCAGGGTTGGACATCACTCAGAGGAGTCCGCCTCAGACCCCGAGCAGATCCCGCTGCCAGGCTCCCACCAAGCTGGCAGGGCTGGAGGTCACTCGGAGGGGTCTACCCCAGACCCTAGGCAGGATCGGGCCGTCGACTTCTCGCCGAGCAACCAGGGATTGGATACCATCCCCAAGGAATGCCCGGGCGAGTCGGCGAGCCAAGAAGGTTGGTCCCGGCGCATAAAGGGACGAGCCTTAAGCGCAACGCGCGAGGGAAGGGGTTGGGCTCTCGCGGCGCAAGAAATTGAACGAAGCGGACCGGCCAAAATGCTCAGGCAAGACGGCGAGCCAAGAAGGCCGGCCCCGGGGCATAAAGGGGCGAGCCCTAAGCATGGCGTGTGAGTGAAGGGATTAGACTCTCACGTTGCCAGAAGTCGGGTGAGCGGGCCGGTCAGGATGACCCTATGAGGCCGCAACGCCGGCCCCAACCTACCACCCGGCGGGTCACAGGGTGAATTAGAGGCAAAGGCTCGGAAGCGCCAAGACCCCCCCCCCCCCCCCGAGAGGCCGACCCACACGAAGTCTTTACGCACGGAAGACGGGCCCAGTCCACTCGCGTTGCGGAAGGTGCGACTCGCCACTCGCGTCGCGCCAGCTTTAGTGTCTCGAACCTAGATCTACGTCCCGAACCTCAAACGGGCGGGCGGCCTCACTCGCTCGCTCGCAGCAACGAAAAATCAGAGAATCAACAAACAACGCACGGTAGCGATTGCGAGGCGGGAAATAATTGACAATCGAGGAAGTAAATGCAGTGAATATATTCTTATAAAATTGTAACTGCGGCCCGCGGAGCAGTCGCACAAAAATAAACAAAATACACGTCCAAAGAAGGGGGGGAAAGATAAAAGCCTCAAGGAGGCGGGCCCTTCAGATGCGGTGGTACTCGCCTGACTTGGGTACTGGGAGGAACAGCTCCGGTACCACGTCGGTCACCCGCAAGCCAGAACACTCGTCCTTGAGGAGCCTGGCCCGCTGCAGCGTCTTGAAGAGGTACGTCACCGCGTCGGCCCCGTTCTGTTGCATCAGAGCCGCCAGGTCGTACTCGCTGTGATGAACGAGTTGACAGCCGCTCGAAGATGCCGGCGGGACGGCGGCAGTAGCCTCAAGCGCACCCACCCGCGCCTGCAGGGTCTGGTTCTCCAGCTGGAGGGTGGCGATCTCGGTACCAAGTCGGCTGGCGGTCGCCGCATCCTACAAAGAAATTTGTCAGAACGAGTTACGGGACAGAGGCGGGAGCGAGTCAGATGGCTTACCGCGCCCCCCAGATATTGCGCGAGGGCGGCGTCAGCCGCTTCGAGCCGCTTTCGCAGGTCGTCCGCCTCCTCCTGGGCGAGCTTGCGGGCCTCCTCCTTCTCGTCGATCAACTTGTTGAGCGAGGGGACATCCCTGTCCAGCCGGAGGCATCGCCGGCCGACCATGTGGGCCAAGGCGAGGCTTTGAAATTGCGCCCGCGCGCTCTCATAAATGAGCACCCGCGTGGCCTCCTCGCCGTAGGTAGAGGCATCCTCCCGCCCGTACACGCCGAATGAGAGATTGAAGGCGTCCCTGGAGGCGGTATCCTGCTCCGCCCAACTGGGCAGCAGCGAGGACACCGAGACGCGGTTGGCCTCCTTATCCCACTGAAGCAACGGGGCACCGGATCTGTCCGTGGGCCCCTCGCCGTAGCCAAAGTTGGGATGCCCTCGGGGAACCGGCTTCTCGGCGGGCCGAGTCTCCGCGAGCGGCTGCGATGACCCTGCCGCCCCGCTGGCGGGATCGGCGGTCGAGGGAGCCGCAGGGGCGGGAGCAGAGGATGGTCGATCCGCGGGGGCCTTGCCCTTGTCGCCGACTGAGAGTGCCTGACCGCCCGCTTTATTCGGCTTCTTAGAAAGGGGAGGGCCCTGAGTCAGTTCACCTCCGGATCGCTTCTGGCCAGCGGGAGCTGAGAGCTCGCGGTGAGCTAAGGCTGCCGCTTCGGCACGGCCAAGCTCGCTCAAAGCAGACCACGCACTCTCGTAAGGCGGGCGGAGAGGGACGTCGCGCTCGCCTGCAGAAACAAGAGTTTGAAAAATCCGAGGTATGATTCAAGCAGAGGCGAGCGAGCCGCTTACCTTCACCGGGCGGGACAGGGACGAGGTCATCCAGATTCCGACGGAGGAAGGCGACCTCGAAGTTCATCCCGGCGAAGAACTCATATAGTTTCGCCTCATGGCCCCCCAGGCTAGGGGGTCGATAGCTCGCCTCGCCGAGTTGCACCGGCGAGAACGGAATGTTGCCGAAGTCGCCCTTGACGAAGACGAACTTCTTGAGCCAGTTGTGGCTCTTGTTGACTGTCTCCCGCACCTTGGCATGCATGCTCGCGAAGCACGCGGTCCCGTCCTTGTTCGCGCGGAAGGAGAACAGCTTGCGGAAGACCGCAAGGCTGAACTCAATCCTCTCCTCGCGAAGGTAGCACGCGAACCCGACGACGACGACGATCGAGTTCGGGGTCAACTGCCCCGGGACAACCCCATAATACTTGAAGACCTGGCGGACTTCCGGCCAGAGGGGTAGCCGGAGCCCCGCCTCGAAGTGGGCCGTCGGGAGAGCCAGCTCATCTCCCGAGAGCTCGTTGATCCGTTCCTCCTTCCCGGGCCGCCTCGCCACGAAACCCGGCGGGATGAAGTTGCCGACGGTGTCCAAGAATTCCTTCTCCGAGATAACGGCGGGAGGGAAGCTATGGTCGGCGAAGACCCAAGCACACTTGCCCCTCCCGTCCGCTTCGCCGCTACCGCCCGTCATCTCGCGGAACTGATAAGCGAGCCGAGCGAGAGGAAAGAGAAAAGAGAGGGTTCTCGCAAGGTAAAGCTGGAAGGGCTCTTGAATACGGTAGGTGAAGTAATAAATAAGGGCCTATTTATAGGGCCGGGAAAAGAGCGGGAAAAATCGGGAAAGGCGGGAAAGTGAACTGACAGCAGAGCCAGCCCCGACGCTTCGATTCCCGAGCCCCGCCCGGGCCCGCGTCGAATCGCCGGCCGGCCGCGAGAGTCTCCCGGCCGCGAGCCATTCCCCCTCCCGCACAGAGCAGAGTCTGAGAGGAATGCCCAATCGAGGGGGAACGGGCGAACCGCCCGCCTCTCCTAGGCAGGTCGGCCCTCGCCCGCCTCTCTTAGGCGGGTCGCCCCCCCCCCCCCCCCCCCCCCGCCTCTCCTAGGCGGGTCGGCCCTCGCCCGCCTCTCCTAGGCGGGTCGGCCCTCGCCCGCCTCTCCTAGGCGGGCCGGTCCTCGCTCGCCTCTTCTAGGCGGGCCGACCCTTACCCGCCTCAACTAGGCAGGCTCTCCAAGGTTGAAGTTGAGAACCCAGCAAAAAATAATAATAAATAACAAAACGGCATGCGCCCTGGAACGGGTGAGAAGAACCCTGAATTATTACAAGCAATTGTTCTTAGATAATATCCGCCTCCGATAAACTGGGATGGATCGCATCGAGACGATTCAGACCCCGCGAGCAACTGCGGGCACGGGCGGGCGAGGCAGGTGGCTTAGTACTCAATCCATTTCCACCTACCCCTCCTCTGCGAGCCGGTTCGAGGCGGCACGCGAGAGTCATGATACTCTCGAACCGCCGCCAGCTCCCGCTTGGTCTGATCGGCCTGTTTCGAAATGTTTGTCAGCCGCTCCTCTGCTCGCGTAATGTGCGCGCCCGGAGATGCCGGCTCATCATCCTCAGCCGAGCCCCTTGCCCCCTCCAAAGCAGCGAGTCGCCCCTCCGCCCTGACTCTGTCTCTCTCCATCCCCACGAAGGCCTCTTTGAGCAGCATTGTGTGTTTCTGGAACATTCGCGCCACCTGCGCCTTCATCTTCTCGCTATCATGCGGGTCGCCCAAGAAGTCCGCAATGTCTTCCGGCTCCACGGGAGGCGAGTACCCCTCGCTCATCTCGACATCAGAAGAAACGACGCGATATCCTGCAGAAGCAAGGTCAGAAACAGACGAGCGGCGAGCGGGTTGGTTTCAGGGGGGTTACCCGGCGTCTGCACGTCTCCCGCGTCGTCAGCTGGCCACGAAGAACCCGGCCGACCTTGGAATGATTTCCCTCCCGGGGCGACGAGCGGCTTCCCCAGACCCTGGACTCTTAACGGGGGAGGAGTCACAGGAAGGCTGCACGCTGGGGAAAGGGGACTGACGCCCAGGTCGATCATCTCCACGGCGAGATCCGCGAGGTTCCCGGAGCCTCCTTCCAATGCGTCTTCAGGGGGCGTCTCCTGCAAAGGGGAAAGTCAGTGGAAAGCACAGGTCGAAGGGCGAAACCACATACCCAGATTCAACCTCGGAGCCGCCGGAACCCCGATCATCACTCGGCGTGGAACGGCGGACAGCCTTTCCCTTTGCCGGCTTAAACTGCAGGCCGGATGATCTAGGCGCCAACCACGGGGCGGCCGCGAGGGCCTCCTCCCGACTCTCCTCCCTTGCGGCAGCCAACCGAGCACGTATCTCCTCAGACGCAGGCATCTCCTGGCCTCAAACCACGCAGGGAGCAAAAGGAGAGGGCCAGTCATCGAAGGCACGGTGGCTTATTTATAGTTAAAAGGTGGGTCCCACCAAAAGATTCCCTCCAGCTCAGCAAGGTCGTCGCCGGACACGAGGGTTGGACATTTCTTTCCGAGCTTCGGCGAAGCACGCAAAGATCGGGGATTGTGTACAACCCCGTGTCTGCCGAAGGGGCCCAAGCAAGCAGGCGGGCTGGGTCCCAGCCGCCTCTCCTAGGCGGGCCGGGCCCCAGCCGCCTCTCTCAAGCGGGACAGCCCCAGCCGCCTCTCCTAGGCGGGCCGGGCCCCAGCCGCCTCTCCTAGGCGGGCCGGGCCCCAGCCGCCTCTCTCAAGCGGGCCAGCCCCAGCCGCCTCTCCTAGGCGGGCCGGGCCCCAGCCGCCTCTCTCAGGCGGATCGGCTGCAGTCCACCTCCCTCCAGATGACAGGGGGTGACCCGACGAGAGGTGCGTATAACCAGCCAGAACAGCGGGGTTTGGCTGTTGGCAGGCCAATCCGAGGGGCTCTTTAGTAAATTCAGGCCACCAGAGGCGGGTTATTCGCAGACCGTCCAAGGTTATCTATAAATAGGACCCAAGGGGTACTTCAGAAGGCACGCTTGGGTTTCTCAAGTCTTATAGCGCTTTCTGAGGTACCTTAGCCCGGCAACTGGTTAAGGAGGGGAAGCGCTCTAAGATCTTCCGGGTGTGTGGTGGGACCTCCGAGCCGGGCCCTTGGTCCTGTCCCTTGTTTTTCTCTCCCTTGTTGTTTCTCTTGCAGGAGCGAAGTAAGTGCGAGATCACCCCTTCCCCAAGGGTCGAACTCCACAGAGGCCGGTCTCCGGTTTCAACAGCAGGAACGCTCAACCAACCAAGTTAAATAAACTAAAAGCAGTAGAAGAACAAGAGCTGAAATTGCATTAACATCTATCTTCTACACAGAGCGAGGTATACATTGCGAGACTTGATTGTGCAATGCACTCAGTGGATAAAAAATACATACAAGAAAAGAATAAGCTGACCAGACAAAACTCTGAGACTGCCTAGTCGCAAAAAGCGAGCTGAAGCCGCCTATCCGCCAGACCACCTATTCGCCCGAACAGAACCTGACGAACAACATTATTGAGTAACTGTTAGAGACCAACCTATCCGCAACTCTGCCCATCTGATTGCAAGGATCGGCTAATCGCAGAAGTTGTATGAATAGATGTCGTTGAACTGAGCCGAATTGGGAAACAGTCAACTCGCTGAGACCGGAAAAACTGCCTTATTGAACTATCCGCAAACTATCAAAGAAGTATACTTCTAGTTGCACAAACCGTGACCTGTTTGTAAGCCACAAACTGATATCCACAAACTGAACCACACTGAGCCTCCACTGACAAACCGCTATTACTAGTTGCCTAGTCGCTCGGTGCTAGCCGCAAAGCCTGCACAACACAAGTCAACTTCACTTAGTCGCGCGGTTAACAAAATTTAACTGTAAGTTTAAGAAGCGAGCTAAAATCTCACTGTTCCCATTCAGAATGTCAGGTCGGGGACCCTTATTTATAGGCGATCAGGGGAGTGCGGTCACCACCAATGAGCGACAGGACAACCCCCCTAAAATCTGGGGTTAGCAACAACAACCCGCTCACTTGTGCAAATACCGGAGACAAGCCACAAGGCTGGGTTGCGAAGAACATCCCGACAACTTAAGAAACAAACCGCACAAACTCGTGCGATCTCGCAACTTAGGCAACCAACAAAGACTTGGCACATTACAGCGTGACCAAGTCAACAAACTAGCTGCCTCTGGCAATAAACCATGCGGTTCCACTTGAACTAGTGAACCCGCGGACTGAGAGATCTCTGTTGTTTGCCTAGAATACCCGCACGGTCTGGCGACAAGCTGCATGGCTTCCCACTTTAACAATTTCAACTTTAACTATCCTGGTAGATAACTTCAGAGGGTGGAATGCTAACAACTCTGGCGGACATGCTCTGGCGAACAACTCCAGATAGCGTACTGAATGACGACTTCACAGACATAACCGCAGGAAAGAATTATGATTGCTTCTTCTGCTTGATGGTAACTCTCTAACGATCTCAGAAAACTAGACTGCGGTTTTCTGCTACTCCATCTTCCAATATAGAGAATATGCTCCCCCTATTTATAGACAAAAAACTCCCGGAACACAGAACACCATTTTTAACAAAGGATTTACACCAAATCCGGCCAAAACGGCAAACACCAAATCTGACCAATCACTTTAATACTTCAATAGTCCCCCTTAAAGTGATTGGGGGTGGCAAGACCAAGTAATCCCCGCAATTGCATGAATGGTCTCTTTGCAAGAGGCTTCATAAATATATCAGCAATATTGTCCTGACTTTGCATGCACTTGCTCCATTGCCAGAGATCCACTCAACACCTTCTCCCTAATAAAGTAATATGTAATCTCAATGTGTCTAGTTCGTGTGTGACAAACAAGATTAGTCACTAATTTTAATTCACTTTCATTATCACCACGAATCAAGGTAGGTCCCCAGACTTCCTTATCAACATCCTTCATCAACTTTCATAACCAGATGCCCTCCTGGGATACTAATAATGATGCTTTGTATTCTGCTTTGGGAATTGAGATGAAAAATGAATCTTGCTTCTTACTGCACCATGAGATATCAGTATCGCCACACATGAATACAAATGCAAAAGTCGACTTGCGATCATCAGTGTGTCCTCCGTAATCTGTGTCTGTATATTTATGAAGATTGAACCTTCAATCTCTCTGGTAGAACAACCTCATATTCAAAGTTGTCTTGACATATTTCAAGATTTCTTTTACTGCTTCTAGATGAGGCTTCCGTGATTCCTGCAAGCACCGACTGACTCAGCTAACAACAAAAGCGATGTATGGTCTCGTGATAGTCAAATAAATCAGACTTCCAACCAACGCCCAAAAGATATTTGGGTCAGAAAGAATCCTCCCTTCATCCTTTTGGAGTTTTACTCCAACGTCAAGAAGTATGAGGCTGCTCTTCCCTTCTCTCATGTCGAATTGTTTTACAATTCTCTCATCATATGCTCTCTGGGAGACATGCACCCTGTCCATCCCTTTTTCTATCTCAAGTCCAAGAAAATGGTGTAGCTCTCTCAGATCCTTTATCTCAAAACGAATCGATAATTCTTTTTTAAGCTATGTTACTTTCCAGTCGTCATTTCCTGTCACTATTATATCATCAACGTATAGAAGTACAAGAGCTTGAATTCCTTCCTTTTTTTCATGAACATACTTGAGTTCAATTCTGATGCATCATATCTACATAACTGAAGATATTCCGTGATCTTCCCGTACCAGACCCACGGTGCCTGTTTTAACCCATACAAGGCTTTCTTTAATTGCACATGTAGTATGGTATAGATCCAAACACATATCCAGGTTGTTGGATCTAGTAGCCAACCTTAGAGGGGGTGAATAAGGCTTTACGCTTTAATAGAAATTTTAACAATGTTTTGCTCCAGGAAATCGTGTTCTGGAAGCTACAGCGGGGCGTTAGGTATCTAACGCGTGGCGGTAAGTCTATGAACTCATTTTCTTATGCAAGTTTGTTCGTAAGCCCCATAACACAAGCACTCACTTTAACAAACCAGAATAATCACAAAGTTTAATCAAAATAGAAACTGGAATTCCATTGTATGAATCAGAATAATTATTGTTCTAGATGATTACACAAAGAGTGATCTCCGTGACATCAAAGATCTAAGGCAATGAGTAGAAACGATCTTTTAGTTTCTATACCGATCCGCTCCACGGACCGGTTGACTCTCTCCTTTTCCCTCCAGGAAAAGTCTTTGAGCTGACTCTTCACCTCCTCACAAGGAAGGGTCTTAGATCCCCGCTAGATCCTCCCGATCTAGACGTCCTTATCCCCAAGATGATTTCCCACTGAGTCCTACCCGGATTCCGACGACCCTTATCGGTCGATTTTCCTCTCCATAAGATTTAGAAACAAAGAAAGATTACAAGAGTAAAAGATCACACTCAACGCGACATTAAGTGGGCTAGCGCCGCGCGGTAGAAGATAGCGCTTGGCGGTAGCTTCCACTCCACGCTTTTGTCTCAACACCATGGACTCGTTAAGCATTGACTGAGCTACCGCCGACGGTAGTCCTAGCGTGGCGCGATAGCTTCCCGAGTGGTCTATCGATTTAATTCACGGCTACCACCCGGCAGTAACGACTATCGCTCGGCGTTAGTGCCCATAGGAATCTTCTTATTCTTCACTTGCACTTGTCAACCTACACACTCTATCAACACGATACATGATCAAATATAGTCTGGGAGTTGATATTCTCAAACACATGACATGTGAACCATCAGTTCCAACACAGGTGGTTATATCATGAATATATTTTTGTCAATTTTCCCATAAAGAAATGCATTCTTGGCATCAAATTGTCATAGTTTCCAATCACGACAAGCAGCCAGTGCAATGATAGTCTTCACGAATGTCATCTTTGCTACTATACTAAAAGTTTCATCATAGTCCTCTCCATATTGCTGGAAAAAATCTCAGGCAGTAAGCCTTGTCTTGTACCGCTCTACTCCTTCGTCGGCTTTCTTCTTTATCTTGTACACCCACTTACAGGTGATAGGTTTCATCCCTTCAACCATTGGAACCAAATCCCATGTTTTATTTTCTTCAAACTCATCATCTCCTCAGCCATAGCCTTATCCAACTCTTTCAGCCAACGACATCCTCAAATTTAGTTGGTTACCTTTCGTCAAGTGGTCCTGTAAAATAAGAAAGAGATCAGACTGACAAAATTTCCTTCCCTGTTGCGAGTAGGTTGAATAATAGTTCGCTTCAACCTTCTAAAGGTATGACCTCTCTCCTCTGATTTAGCGGCCTCATTTACCTTTATGCTTCTCTCATCATGCCTATGAATGATGCCACCATGTTGGGTCCATTGATCACAATGTCCCAGATTTAAAGAAGGCCTACAGGACAATGGTATACACATATTTGTATTTGATGCATGCTATAAGTTATTTGTATGCAAGTGATTACTTATTACACGGATTAGGCAGGTTGTCTAAGCAACAATGACAGGTGGACACAAGAAGGGATGTTGGCAAGGCAGAAATCTGTCTAAGTCCACAGGCATCGAGTGAAGTAATTTCACTCAACTCCAGTTGACCAGAAGTATTGAGTAAGCTCTTGTACTACCAAGGCAGAAATCTGATTAAGTCCAAAAGTATTGAGTGAAGGCAGTTCACTCAATGCCCAGAGATAGAAGCGTTGAGTAAAGCTCAAACAGTCAAAGCCAAAGAAGAATCTGCCAAGAATTCTGGCTAACACCATAAGCATCGAGTAAGGACAGCTCACTCGACACTAGATGAGCAACGTGTTGAGTGGAGCACATGTTGTCAAAGCCTCAGAAGATGTAGACAGAAAATCTGTCTAAATCCAGAAGCGTTGAGTGAAGGCAGTTCACTCAATGCCAACTCAAAAGAAAATTCAACCAAGTCCAGAAGCGTTGAGTGAAGTCAGTTCACTCAACGCCAACTCAAGAGAAAATTCAACAAAGTACAGAAGCGTTGAGTGAAGGCAACTCACTCAATGCCTCAGCAAGATGGAAGGCTAAGGCAGAAAGCGTTAGGTGAAGACAACTCACTCAACGCTTCCATACAAAGAAAATCAGCTAAGTCTAAATACGTTGAGTGATGAAGGTTCACTCAACGCATAATCTATTAGACCATAAAAGTCTATATTCGTTGAGTGATATCGGATCACTCAGCGCCTGGTGTTGCAGAAAAATAGTATAAGTGTTTTGGCGTTGAGTGACAAGTCTTCACTCAATGCCTATGCTGAATTGTCTGAATTTTACTAAGTCCACAGGTGCTGACGTCAGCAAAAATTCAAATATTACGGGAAGTCTACAGTATGCGACAAATGGCGTCGCTTGCCTGTTGTACAATATTTAATGCAAAAGTAGACCTGGAGCTACCAACTCTAGGTGGGCTCATTGCTCAAAGAGCCGTTGGACGGCGGAATAGAAAAAGAATAGATCAGTGAGAAGAAAAAAAACTTTTGGAAACTAGCAGAACTTCATCTTCTTCCGCTCGACTGTGTTGCAGAGTTTGAAGGAGGAGTTCATTCTTCTGTTCTGAAAGTTAAAGCAAGACAGTTGTTGATCTACTCATCTTCAATAATAAAGTTCAGAGAGGATTCTCTCTAAGTTAGAAGTTGCAGAACTAGCAATCCATATTGCAGAGTCTTCATAGCCCAAGCAGAACAACTCCTAAAGATACTTTCCTATAGCTATGAAGAAAGGAGAACAGAGTTAATCTCTGTTCAAAAGGAGAAAGATACATAGACTCTAACTCTGGTGTCAAACATTATTAATCAACAACTATTCTTCTATAGGATCATTTTGATCTGAGTGTAAGCCTAACTTATAAAGGCTGAGTGTAGGATCTTTAAGTAGATCTGAGTTATAGGATTCAGTTGTGAATCTGAGTGGTAGGGCTTTTGCCCTGAGGTAGGATCTATTTCAGATCTGAGGTAGGAGAGTCATTCTCTCTAAGTTGTAAGGCTATCCTCCTAGTCTGAGTTGTAGGACTTTTAGTTAAAGTCTGAAGTAGGGCCTGGAAAGCCTGAGTGGTAGGAGATTATATCACCGAGTGGTAGGGCTTTGTGCCTAAGTTGTAGGACTTGGAGGAGTTTGAGAGATCCTGAGGGATCTGAGTTGTAAGCTTATTGAGCTGAGTTAGAGAAGTTGTCTTGTCTAACAAACTGTTAGAAAGGTGGGAGGGATAGTGGATGTACCCATAATCTGGGAAACCGCTATAAATTCATGTGTGATGTGTGAGTAATCTTGAAAGCTAACTAAAAGTAAATCACAACGCATCAAGAATAGGGAAAATAGAAAAAGACCTAAAAACTTATTCACCCCCTCTAGGTGTTTAGTTACTCTTGAAACTAAAGACTTTCACCCTCCTGCTTCCAGAACTAGATTCCCCCTTTAAGGCGGTGGGACACTTGAAGGTACGATCAGATCAACCACAGAATCCTCAGTGACACTTTTCATCTTTACTTGCTTCTTCACTACCCGTCAATACCATAGAAGAGACTCTCTGATATGATATCAGTTCATGAAAGACAACATCACGTGAAATAATGAACTTGTGGGTATGTGGATCCATACACTTCCACCCCTTCTTCCGTTTATCATAGCCTATAAAAAGGCATCTCCATGCTTTTGCCTCTAATTTTGTTCACAGGGCATCCAGAATGTGTACGAAACAGGTTGCACCAAATACTCTCAGATGTGTTACGCTTAGTTTCTTGTTGGAAATCAGTTCATGTGGAGATACCATTTGGTTGGGAGATATCGATAATCAATTTTTCGCATATGTGGTGCATGTCATCCCCTCTGCCCATAAGGCTTTAGACATCACTTTGGCATGTACCCAACTTCTGCAAGTCTCAGTCAGATGTCGAATTTTCCTTTAGCAATCACATTTTGTTAAGAAGTGTAAGCACATGACAACTCTCGCCTAATGCTGAATTTTCTGCAAAAAGGAACCAAAATCATTAGAAGTAAATACTTTGTCGTTATCAGACCGCATATTTCTCACTCACAGGTTCAGCTTCCCTTCAATCAGTTCTTTCCACTCTTGGAACTTTGCAAACACTTCTGATTTTTTCCTTCATGAAATACATTCATGTATACCAGGTGAAGTCACCTACCAGAACCAACATGTTCTATTTTTAGCATAGGATGGAGTGACATGCAGTCCCATAACATCCGCATGTATGCACTCTAACGGAGCCCTACACCTAGTCTCCGACTTGTCAAATTGAAGTTGATGTGACTTTCCAAATTGACACTCCTCGCATACATGCTCATCAACAAATGAAGATAGCTTAGGTAGCCCAGTCACCAGATTCTTTATTGTCATGACTTTTAATTTGTTCATTCCTATATGTCCCAGCCTATCGTTCCAGATCACGACATCATTATTTGTCTTTAGTTTGTTAACGTAGACATTTGTTGATAGAATAAACAGATCCTTTACACGTCTTCCAAAATGTGTAACATCCGCGTCTATTGAAGACAGATTCTTTAAAAATCTCACCTCTTTTGGTCCGAACAATACGTGATATCCTGCATCTACAACGTTGGTTATAGAAAATAGATTCTTCTTCATGTATTGCACATGATAAAAACTCTTCAGTGTGAGAGATCTCTCCTCGCCCAGGTGAACAATTCCTTTCTTTTTCACAGGATGTATGGTATCATCTATCGTGATGATAACACCTCTCCATTTATACATCTGAAGAGTGGTGAACTTTGTTTTGTCTCCAACAAGATGGTGGCCACACATAGAGTCCACTATTCAATTAACTTGGAAGTTAATGGGAGCCAGCACATCCATTGATGTTGTTGTCATCTTTACCAAAAAATTGTTTCCCACCGCTCTCCTTCCCGTTTCCCTTCACTCTCACGACCTCCTTTCCTGGGGTCTTTTTCCTTCTCACCCATGTGTCCGGCCTTCAATTTTGTTTGACAATTTCTTGGCATGTGCCTATACCTGTCACAGGAAAAGCAAAAGGGTCTATTCTGCCCATTGTATGGGGGAAGAAACTTTCTTCCTTCTCTTTGAGCAGATGAGGACAAGCCACTTCCGGAACTTTCTTTTCTCCTCTCCCAGCCTTTGTTTTTTCCTGAAAATAGAACTTCGCTATCTCCTTCAGAAACAGAGACTCCTGCCATCTATTTTGCCAGACTTTCTTGAGATGACAACAAGTTGTCCAACTCAAGCAATGACAGTTGAATAGCCCAGCCTTGCACTGTGGTTATAAAAGCCACATACTCCTTTCTCAAGCCCCGAACAATATGACTCTTTAGCTTCGCCTCTAAGATGAGCTCATCAGGATCCAAAGCTGAAATCTCAGCACAGAGGTTCTTCATTTTTAAAATGAAGGCGTACATAGATATCTCTCTTTGTTTTGCCTTTGTCAGCTCATTCTCCAGAGATTGTAGTCGTGCAATATTCTTTTTGTTGAACAATCCGTCGAGGGAAGTCTAGATCTGTGACACAGATTTGCATCCCATAATATGATCAAACAGATCCAGTGATATGGACCTCTTTAGAACAAATTATGCCTTTACATTTGTCTTCTTCCAGGTACGCACAACTGGACCATTGTCTCTTGCTACAACAACTTCCTCTTGTTCACCTCCACCAACACCTTCCCACATATCTTCTCCAAGGAGGTAGCTCTCCATACATATCTTTATTTTGTAATTTGTGTGCCTGAGCAACTCCACACCAAAGCCTCAAGCATAGCCACCACCATCCATTTCTAAGCATAGATATATTGCAACAAAAAACCAGCGCAGCTAGTTCGAACCTCCCTCTGATACCATATAAAAATTCTGATAACAACAAAACAGCCCGCGAGACAAGGAAAACAAAATTTGCAGTACAAGAAAAATTATATAGATAAGGAAAAAACCAACTACCATTGCGAGACAATTTGGCATGGTATTGGCCAATTACAACAAAAATAACAGCACACTTGCAGTTCAATTACTTCAGGCCGATTTGGTGCGCTTCACACAGCTAGTCGCACCAGCAAACGACTTGCCGCACACTACTAACTGCACTCCAGGTCGTTGATCTTCTGGCCGCAAAGCTTCTGGATACAAAGCTTCTAACCGTCAGGTCGCTCACCATCTGCTCTTCACCTCAAGCATCTGACCGCAGGCTTCTAACCGCAAAGCTTCTGCAATTACTTCAGAGTGAGGACATGGAACTGCTATGGTGTACAGCTCCAGACAGAGGACAATGAACTACTCTGACGGACTCCAGACAATGGACTGCTCACAATTCCGGCAGACAAGCTCCAGCGAACAACTCCAGATAGCATACTGCTAACTATTTTGGCGGATAACTCCTGATGGTGGACTGCTAACAACTCTGACGGACAAGCTCCGGCGAACAACTCCAGACAACTGGCTACTAATTGTTAGTGTATATTTGGACGAATAACGGATTCGGAGGCATAACGGGTCATTTCGGGTACACAGATAACTCATACTCGTAGTAACTCCTAAGAGTTTGCCTATTTATACCCACCTAGGAGCAACGGGTAGGGGGATTCCACCTAGATCCCCATCCGGATGCTTCGAGCGACATAACATTCTCGAAGCAACAAAATACTGAGAATGGTTTTCTACTGCTCCAACTTCCAATACTGAGAATGAGCTCCCCCCTATTTATAAACGAAAAAGCCCAACACTGTTTTTAACACAGGATTCACATCAGACTCGGCCAAAATGACAAACGTCGATCAGACCAATCACTTTAAAACTTCAACAAGAAGTTGGGTTTAACCTACTCACTCCACCGTTGGGCCACGATATTGAGGCATGTGCTGATAGCGCCTCACATAAACATATTACTATCATGACAAAGAGGAAGAATAAAATGGAAGCACATAGTGAACATCATCATATCATCATTACTACATCTTTTAATTATCACCCTTATATAAATGCTTGCTTGTTTTGTCTTACATATGAGAAAAAATTAGGTTTGGTTGGCGGACCTTCCTCTAGATCCCCACCAATAGAAAAGAGTAGAAGCTTGTAAATATGTGGGATCCGCAATACACCGTCCATATAGGCATGTGGGGTCATCACAATACAAGTTTTTTATTGGCCACCCAGACCTTCCTTTAGGTCCGGCTGACGGACTCATGAGAACGTTAATAATTAAACTGAAATATTTAGCTTTGTACTTGTAATGCGGCCGAGTTAAAACCATAATTCTGATACTAATCTTCTCTTTCCCTTTTCATAAGAAACCTAAGCCACCCTTCTCCCTGTTTGTCGGTTCAACACAATCCTGTTGCATTTCTGGAGCCATTGTTGAAGAGGTTGAGTAGGATTAGGTGTGAGCGCAAAAAACCGCAAACGCAAACCACAAAAATCGCCCGCATCGTATAAATCGTACCGAATTTTAAACCGCACCGCGTAGTGTAGGTGTGGTGCGGTTTTGAAATTTTGTAAACCGTGTGCGGTGTGATTTTCGAATCTTAAAAATCGCAAACACCGCACCGCACCGATTATTTGGGTACTTGAGTATTTATTGTGACATCACAGATTCACATTTTAATATGTTAAGTAAAATATACACATTTTATTCGTGTACAACTATTCATATTTTCTTATATATCATTCACGGCATGGATCGCACCGCACCTATTTACAATTTTAAATTGTTATAATTATTATCTGTTCACGCCTCCACAGGCATCCAACTACACCGCATAGTGTAGGGAAACATTTCAAACTTATTATATAAAACTCTATTATATTTTTTCTGGTTGATGAAGAGTTGACTGATTTGTGTTTTTTATATAATAAGTACTGAAATCGCATTGAAATCGTAATCACACAGTAAAAAATTGCACCAAATCGAAATCGCACCGCATAATTTCGGTATGATACGGTTTTGCTCGGGTCAAAATCGCACCGCGCACACCCCTAAGTAGGATATATGGATCACTCAGCTTGTGGCCGTGTATTCCGCATTGTTGCCCGTCTTTCTCACTGCTGTCGGTCTAGGTGACATGGGTAGCTGGAGGCCCAAATCTTTGTTGGTGCATCCCTTAAGATCGACCATATCTACGATGTCATCGACGCCGCCATTCAGAAATTGGAGCAAACAGACCGATGCCTTGCAAAACCCGACCTGTGATCCCAATTCAGACTTAAGATTGGAGGTAAATATTATGCATAATTTTTACTTCATATCTTAAGTGTAATTGTCTTTTCAATGATTTGGCCTCGAAATCGAGTCAATTAGGCTCGACTCGAAATATCTCGATTTTGAGTCGGCTCGAAATCAAATGAAGCCGGCTCGAAATTGAGTAATTTTTCTCATTATTCCTAATTGGCTCAAAATTAAATTGAGTTATCTCTAAATTTAGCAAATTAAACACAAAGCTTTTGTTCTTTTAATTTAGATTTAAATTTAATTATTTGTAATTTTAAAATAAGAATATATAAATAAATACATAATATTTTTAATTAATTCAAGCTGATTCGAATCATATTTCGAGCGATTCAGACCTGGCTCAAAATCGACTCGAAATCAGATTAAATCAATTTTAATCGATTCTGATTCAATTCAATATTCGAGCGATTTGCGAGCCACTTTCAAGTTTCAAATTGTACGCTCTGCCCTACCTATTCCTTCTCCAATGATATCCCAGCGCTTTATTTTGAGTCTACAATTTGAAATTTACATTATTTTAGTTAATTTAAATAATTAACTAAATTACTTTAATTAACAATAATTTTAAATAATTAACTAATTTATCTTATTTCGTAATTTAGTTCATCCGCCTAAAATAGAAAGAAATTAATTAGCCGTTAATTTAAGTAATAATAAATATCTATATAATAATTGTTTCAATAATTAGCCGTTAATTAGCCCCAGCTCTCTCTCTCTCTCGCTCTCGCGCTCCTTCTCTCTCTTTCGCTCTGCGCGCGATCTCTCGATTCTCCGGCTTCTCTCAGGAACAATTGAAGAAGACGATCATCCATCGAGCTTACAACTCCCGCGCGCTCATCGTCTTTTTATATACTCGAAAATAAGATCTTAATTTAGCCTGTTTCTTTATACTAATCTTTCTTTTGCAGGGACCCGATTGATTGTTTAGGGTTTATTAGGGTTTTTCGTTTCGTTGTTTCGATTTCTTTTGTTTTTTTGATTCGTTTCTAAGAAATGTATGCAGGATCTTTTGCTTCCACTGAGAAGAATCGGCCTAGGTCACACCAGCTCCTTCCGAGAGGTGGATCCACAGTCTACATGCCTCCTCTCCGCAACCTATCCTCCAATCCTTCTTCTTACAGGCCAAGCGTAAGAATCCATCCCCTTGGAAATACCTTTATTATTAGAGCTGCATCATCCAATCTGGGTTTTTTACAAGGATTTGCGATTTGCTGCAATTCTAAAATTTCTTACGAGGTTGCACCATGGATTGCAAAATCAATCTTAAATGTAGTAAGGATTGAGAATTTGGTGTTCCTTAAGAAGCCATAACATGACTTTTTCCTTGGGACGCCGCTTTTCTGCTGCTTTTTATGTGAAAAATGAATGTTTGGGGCTTATCCGATTTCTTTTTAAGTTGAATATTTTGATTTCCTATAAAATGAAGCCTCCTTGTTCTTTATTTCTTCCATGTTACTTTGATTGTTCTTCCAATTTGTAAAATTTTGGAAATTTCATGACATTTTGGAAATTAGAGCTGCTTCATCTAATCTGGGTTTTTAAGAGGATTTGTGATTTGTTGCAATTATATGTCTATGTTATTGGGATTGCAAAATCAATCTTAATTTTAGCAAGAATTGAGAATTTGGTGTTGTTTAAGAAGTCATATACATGACTAGTTCCCTAAACACCACTTTTCTACTGCTTTTTATGTGAAAAATGAGTATTTAGGGCTTGTCCGGTGTTTTTTTTAATTGAATATTTTGATTTCCTATAAAATGAAGCCTCCTTGTTCTTTATCCCTTCTATGTTACTTTGATTGTTCTTCCAATTGATAAAATTTTGAAAATATCATGACATTTGGGATGTTTACGGTTTATCTCGGTGTGGATTTATTGGAGTTGATGCTTTGCTAAGCCAAAAGCTTAATGATTTTGTTGTGTAGATCTAGTTATGATGCTGTTTTAAACTCAGATGTTTTAAAGATTGTTTTGGGCAGTTTTGGTCTTAATACCTGCATAATTTATTGTTATGTTTTTTGGAGATAAAATAATAGAGAATAGCTAATGGACTTAATATTTTGTCTCTTAGAAAATTCATAAAATATTACTTATGAGATGCATTTTCAGATAATCTTTGACTGCATTACATCAAACTTATTTGAATAATAATATAGCCGTTAGATACTTATTTTGGTTGTTTGAATAATTTTTCTTTCGCAACGTAAAAAAATGTTTGTTATTGTTATAATTTTTTTGATTTTAACCTATTTAAATGTTTGACGGGGTTTAATGTTATTGGGTAATAAATATCAGGGTGACAGGTTCATACCAGATAGATCTGCAATGGATTTTGATGTTGCCCACTATTTGTTAACTCAACCCAAAAAGGCAAAGGAAAATGTTGGAATTGTTTCACCAGCAAAGGAGGCTTATCGCAAGCTGCTCGCTCAGACTCTTCTAAACGACAGAACCAGGATCTTAGCATTCAATAGAAAACCTTCATCTTGCGCTGATTCGATGCTAGCTGCATTTTCTGACAACCCTTCTTTCAACCAAAGCAAGATAACCAAAATTAAAAGACAGATTCCACAGGCAATTAAACTTAAATTTTTCTTGCAGATTTTAACATGATCATACTTTCTTTCCCTTTTACTCATTTGCTTACAGTTTATTACGTTTGATAGTCGGCAGAGAGGACATTAGATGCCCCAGATATTGTGGATGACTACTATCTGAATTTGCTTGATTGGGGTAGCAAAAATGTCTTGTCCATTGCTCTCGGCAACACCGTATACATGTGGAATGCTTCCGATGGTTCAAATTTTGAGCTTGTTACTGTCAATGAAGAACTTGGTCCAGTCACTAGTGTAAGTTGGGCTCCCGACGGGAAGAACATTGCCATTGGATTGAACAATTCCGAAGTCGAATTGTGGGATTCTAGCTCAGCTCGTTTGGTTAGTGAATTTAATTCTAGTTTTATCTTTCATCTATGATTAGTTGGCCTATTTTGAATCAATATTATCATGTGCATTGCGATTATGAAATAATATGGCAATCATGTGTTTTTGTTCACTGGATGGTTTAGAATAACTATTGCTTACAATTTTAGTTTCAAAAACTCATTTTAATTGAATGACATTAGATCGTTGTGTGGATGCCATTCCTATATTTAAAGAAACGATGTCATACAGTGTTGAATGATATTTGAGTTGTTAGTTGTTACATGCTTTTTCTTAGTGCTTTTGAACATAATGAAAGATAGTGAATTGAGGTTTATTCAACTGATCTTTCCAATACTACAAATCTATGTGATAAAACCGTAAATTATATTAAAATTGTAAGGAAGTGAATTTTAAGAACTTATGTTGATAGTTTTTAAATCCGTGTATGTGTCCATGTTTTAAAAGAGTTTGCATTCCCCGTATTCATACAAGTCATGTTTGTCTCGTCGTGTCCGATATTAAAAACATGAACACGGTAAATCACGTGACTATTTAGAAAGAGAGCAAATTATGATTGATTTGGGCTCTCAAAGTTTTCTTGAAAGAAAATGTCATTGTATAATTCAAAAAATATTGATCATAAAATAAGAGAATTGTTAAAGGCAAACTAAATTTGGATATACGCAAACCATTGTTAATGACAAACTATATATTTTGAAAAATACTTTGTGCAAACCAAATTATTAATCACAAACCAAAATTATTAACAACAAACCAATATTACAAATTACATTATTAAATTTTTTAGATAAAAAATAAATAAATTCATGACAAGTTCAGCGCAACAATTCAACAAAATAACACGTTTATAACATAGAAATACCAAATTCATGACATTTAATAGCTGCTAACGGTCACATCCACTTCAATCAAAACCTGCAAAAATTAGAATACTTTATTACCAAACAGCACCTACAAAATTCATAAAATTGATTAATTTAAGTTTTAGAGGTAAATAGTGAAACATGTCTGTGTACAATGAAAATCTTTAGAAGATTCTGAGGTTGATTCCGGTACTCTTGAGTTAATCAAAATCATATTTTGTTTGTGTTGTGAAGGATGACTTAGCATCTAAGTTTTCTCCCAGGAAATCAAAATCATTCAGCGAGCAAATTGACAGCTAGTTATCACCCTCTTCATAAACTCCAATAGGGCATAGATTCCTTTCATCCTCTTCATAAACTCCAACAGGGCATAAGACGACTAGTAATCAATCATTCAACGCCATTATCTAAATACAACATCAGCATTGACGAGTGCAACAAGCAATACACTTGTTGTCTTGTATAACTTCAAAGATAGTATGTACACAAAAATAAGAAGAGGATGATATATGATGAAGATGAAATTGAGCTTCTCTATAGAAATCTCCATCCACGATTGTTCTGAATCATTCTTTGTCCTCCAAATAAGACTCCATTTTGTCCACTCAAATGCAGAATCCAAAACGAAAAAAAAAACAAATTAGGGTTTGCGTAGAAAAAATGAAACGAAATCAAAATCTGGCTCACCTTGAAAATCGTCCGGCTGCTGTGCGTCAAGCCGCTCATCAGAAGCCTCGCAACCCACCGGCAACGAGAGAGGCAACGTGAGAGGAGACGGGAGAAGCGGGCGGGACGGATGACGGCGGCTCCATTCCGAAGGGTTTGCGAATTCTCTGATAGGGTTTGCATAGAAAAAGAACCATCGGGGAAAAATGACTTGATTTTAAGATTTTTGGTTTGCGTATATCTAAATTGGGTTTGCCTTTAACAATCCCCTAAAGTAAACTTGGCCTAATAGAATATTTATACTCCAAACTCAAATATTACTTTTTAAACAACTAGTTAAATTTACCTTTCCAGTTCTAGCCTCATACACGTTAGTGTGAGCTGTAGAATAGTGGAAATGAATAGATATTCTGAAGCTTGCATGAGGATTAAACATAATAATCTTAACATCAAGGCCTTCTAAATTACTTCTTTTTTGAATATATGATGAATACATTCATATTGGAGAGAGTATAAACAATTTTATGTAGTAGTAAATTGAAGGGATTGCTTGGTTCGTAGGCATTATAATATTATATTATTATATAAAGATGCTAGTTTTTTGACTTGTTAATATTTTTGAATAATGCTTTTTTAATCTGCATTTGTCCTAAAATTTTCATTGACATCTATAATCACATGCAATCACAACTGTGGCCATCTACATTTCTTTAACTATAATAAAATAGAAGAAGCAATCAACATATTATGCAAAACTAATTACATGATGTGTGAAATATTAAGTAGAATGCCTGAATTGAAAAGCTTTACATGTTGTGTACACCTCTCTTTCTAAATTACAAATACTCGTTCATAGTCTCCAAGATTATTGAAGTGTCTACTTGCTTTAATCATTCATAGTCTTCTAGCATGAATTGTTTAAAAAATGTGTTATGTACTATAATAAAGCATTCTCTTTTTTATCTAATCAGTAAGAAATGTCATTCTAATTGTTTAAATTTCATAGTAATTTAAGTTTTTGTTCCTTGAAATTAATGATGATTACAGTTGAGAAGACTGAAAGAAATCCATCGATCTCGTGTCGGAGCTCTTGCTTGGAACAACAGTATCCTCACTACTGGTAGCATGGATGGACAAATTGTGAACAATGATGTGAGGATAAGAAATCATCTAGTCAACTCCTACCAAGGTCACCGGCAAGAAGTGTGTGGATTGAAATGGTCTGCATCTGGCAAGCAGCTCGCAAGTGGTGGTAATGACAACCTGCTTCATATCTGGGAACTTGCCATGGCTTCCAGAGCTGCGAATCAAAACCAATGGATCCATAGATTTGATGCCCACAATGCCGCAGTCAAGGCCCTTGCTTGGTGCCCCTTTCAGAGTAATCTCCTTGCTTCTGGTGGAGGTGGTGCTGACCGATGCATCAAGTTCTGGAACACCCTTAATGGGGATTGCTTGAACTCGGTCGACACTGGTTCCCAAGTTAGTGCATTGTTATGGAACAAAAATGAGCGCGAGCTACTCAGTTCTCATGGGTACGATGAGAACCAGCTCACATTGTGGAAATATCCATCTATGGTGAAGTTTGCTGAGCTCCGTGGACATACTTCTAGAGTTCTGCATATGTCTCAGGTATGAATTGCAATTAAGTTCAATCAAATTTTTTTTACTGTTGCTCTCTTGGTTGATTTGGATGTTTGCGGTTTGTAGAGCCCTGATGGATGTACGGTGGCGACAGCTTCTGGAGATGAGACACTGAAATTTTGGAACGTGTTCGGGAATCCACATATGGATAAGCTTGCAACCAATACAAAACATTCAGAACCATTTGCGAATTACGCTCGCATCAGATGAGGGGAGGAAGAAAGGGGCCATTTGAAGTTTGTTTTTTCTATCATTTTTCATGAATCATTGCATGCTTTGATGTACGAGTGAGTGCCTTAATTAATCAACATTGAGGAGAATCCATGCATAATTATCTTAAAGGTGATATATAATAAAGATTTCTGGTTTCTGGAGGAAGAGTATTTCACGCTCTTCTGTTAGAGGAGGGACCTCCGGTAATATATTTTTATTTCCTTGCATTTCAGTCGTTACTTATATTTTTCATGTGTTTTGGTACCAATTTTGTATTATTGAGTACTATTCTTTCGCAATTTCTTTGGACAATCTGGGTCTCAGTATGTTTTTCACTCTATATCTATCAATTTTTGAGCTTCATGGTTTCCTTTCATTTTTACCATGTCAAATATGTACTATTGAGTATATTTTCTTCTAACTTTTCCCAGTTTTGATAATAATAATAGGAGCTTGACTGCTTGATGCTGCTGCTGCAAATGTACTGGCAACTTTAGATGATCGAACTTATGCACTGTTGGCGGGTTTTTAAATTATGTTGGAACTTTAGATCAAGTGATGGAACTTATTGGTATGTCCAGTATGAGGAACCTCAACCTTTCTCCTAGAGCAAAACTGTGTGAGCTACTTAGTTCTCCTGGGTATGATTAAAACCAGCTCACATTGTGGATTACAATTAAGTTCAATCAATTTTTTTGCATTGAAGCTCTCTTGGTTGATTTGGATTTCAGGGTTTTGCAGTAACCATGATGGATGCATGCTGGCGAAGGCAGCGCTGGAGATGAGATGCTGAAATTTTGGAATCTATTCGGGAATCCACAGGTGGATAAGCTTGCAACCCCAAAAAAACATTTTTCTTCTAACTTGTCAAATTTGTACTATTGAGTATTTTCTTCTAACTTTTCCCAGTTTTGATAATAATGATAGGAGCTTGATGCTGCTACTGCAAATGTACTGGCAACTTTAGATGATCGAACTTATGCACTGTTGGCGGGTTTTTAAATTATGTTGGAACTTTAGATCAAGTGATAGAACTTATTGGTATGTCCAGTAAGAGGAACCTCAACCTCTCTCTTACAGCAAAACAGTGTGTGAGCTACTTAGTTCTTCTCATGGGTATGATTAGAACCAGCTCACATTGTGGATTCCAATTAAGTTCAATCAATTTTTTGCATTGAAGCTCTCTTGGTTGATTTGGATTTCAGGGTTTTGCAGTGCCCCATGATGGATGCACGCTGGCGAAGGCTGCTGGAGATGATATGCTGGAATTTTGGAATCTATTCGGGAATCCACAGGTGGATATTGCTTGCAACCCAAAAAAACATTTTTCTTCTAACTCCTCAAATTTGAAGTATTGAGTATATTATCTTCTAACTTTTCCCAATTTTGATAATAATGATAGGAGCTTGAGGCTGCTACTGCAAATGTACTGGCAACTTTAGACTATCAAACTTATGCACTGTTGGAGGGTTTTTAAATTATGTTGGAACTTCAGATCAAGTGATGGAACTTATCGGTTTGTCCAGTAAGAGGAACCTCAACCTCTCTCCTAGAGCAACACTGTGCGCAAACTACTTAGTTCTCATGGGTACGATTAGACACATTGTGGATTACAATTAAGTTCAATCAATTTTTTGCATTGAAGCTCTTTTGGTTGATTTGGATTTCATGGTTTTGCAGGGCCCATGATGGATGCATGGTGGAGAAGACGGTTGGAAATGAGACGCTGAAATTTTGGGAATCCACAGGTGGATAAGCTTGCAACCCAAAAAAACATTCATAACCATTTGCCAATGACACTCATTAGATGAGTAGAGGAAGAAAGATGTCATTTGGCATTTTCAAGTCAGCTCTTTCTGCGATTTTTTCATGTATCCTTGCATGTGTCGATGTATTAGTGACTGCCTTGACTGATTGACATTGAGGAGAACTCATGCCAATAAAGTTTTTTGGTTCCGGAATGAAGTGTGTTTAGAGGAGAGACTTTCGATAATAAAAATTTCTCATTCCTCTACATTTTAGTTTTTACTCCATTTTTGCATTTGCTTTAATGTCAATTTTGTACACTACATTATATCAATCCCGGTTTCAGTGTTTATCTTCCTTTCTATATCAATCAATTTTTTTGAGCTTCTTGGTTTCCTTTAATTTTTACCATGTCAAACTTGGAAGTTCTGATCTTATGGAACATTTGGAAGAGAATACATTAAAAAAAACAAATTGGAAGAGGATACATACAAATGTGTTGTGGTTTCCTTTCAATTTTTATGACTTTTTTTAAGCTTCTTCCCACTCTAAAACACGTTACTTGACAATTAAACCAGTTTTGATTACGGATTGAGTGTTTAGGTTCTAATACAATTAATAAGATTCAAAATGCCCGCATTTATGAAGAGATGATTTGGTGATTGAAATTTATTGATCTTATTTGTATAACATTTTTGTCTGTTAATTTTTAAATGTATATATGAACATTGCTAAATTTTTGCTTTGAGAATTATTATCCGCTTACAGAATAACTCGAAATGTTTTATATTTGAATATTGTAAATTTATTTTATATGGAGCCGGTTTTTATAAAAATAATTTCTTATATTTCTTGTCTCATTGCAGATCTTGGTGTGCTGTTGGAGAGAGCTTTGGCAAAGTGGGGAACATAGATTTCTTGCTTCATAAGATGTTCAAATTCATACATGAAACAATCTCTTGATGAATGTAGTTTTTGATAATGTCATTTTTACACTATCAATAACGCTAAATGTAGGCTCCGTTTGGCACGGTGGTGGCGGTCGTGAACATGAGGGTTAAATTGTCATTTGTTAACACCCGCCTAAGGAACTTCATCCATTTTTATGTTCAAACAGATGATGTTTGTTAGGCGATCCTTAACAAATGACGGTTTAACCCCTATGTTTACGACCGCCGTCACCGTGCCAAACAGGGGCGTAGTTTTTGATAATGTGGTTCAAGAAACTTGTTTGATATGTGCGTTCATATTTTTGTAATAAAGAAAATTTGATTGGTTACTTTTGTTCATGCATTTATTTTTTCTCCTTCAGGTTTGCACTATATTTTTTTCTTTGAAAATTTGATATTCTTATTCATTGCATGAATGCACGCTTCATTAGTTCTAGATTATCACCCCATGAAAGTGCGCATAGTACACAAGTCCAGGTACCTATGTTTAATAGCTGCAAATGTGTTAGCTCATACAGTTTCAGGTTGTATACTACCCTAATGGGGGGCAGTCAATAAGACACTTTAATTATTCGCTGGATGGTATCAAGCTCTAGCTCTCTTGCAATTCCTCCATACTGTCTGTGTCCTTTGAGCAAACTTACTATTCAGCTGTAAGTGATCTCTACTCCACTAGCTATTTTTGTTGTTTACTTTGTTGTCATCTAAAAATCCACTCTACTCCATTAAGCTACATCAACTCATTACTTCTTTGAGTAGCATCCTCTATCTGCTCCATCGAGGTACAACGAGCCCCGAGTCTCTGTTTTATTGAGTTACTATTGCTCAATCAGGCAATTTTTACTCCCATCAATTTCTATTTTGTTGAGCATCAACCCTCCAGCATTGCCTCCATCCCCCCCCCCCCCCCCCCCCCCCCCCCCCCCTCTTGTGAAGGCCACCAAACCTAGCTTCTTCTCACAATGCTACTTCTCCCGTGAAGGAAAACTCGGTGTTTCTTAGGGTCCGTTCGTTTCAATGACATTGATATTAAAGTATTGGTTTTAAGAAAATGAAAGTCATTTCCGTTGTTCGTATCAACAATTGTAGAGTGAAATTGGTTTTCTGGTGGAAAGCCGTAGATATTCACAAAACTAAAAACTCATTAGTTCAATGTCTAACTCAAGGTGCGGATATTGAGATTGCAAACATCGTCTTTTCAAAAGAAGAGTAATTTTTTCTGCATGAATGCGATTTTTTTGGATCAGACATGAATATTTCGCTCGAACGCGATTTTTTTGCACGGACGCGATTTTCTGGCTAGGACGCTATTTTTTCGCCAGGATGTTATTTTTTCGCACGGACGCGCTATTTTTTCCGAGCGTGTTTTTTCGCCCGGACGCGAATTTTTCGCCCGGGCGCGAATTTTTCGACCAGACGCGATTTTTTCGCGTGTGGGCGTTTTCTTCGCCGGGATGCGATTTTTTCGCCCGGGAGGGATTTTTTTGCACAGACGCGATTTTTTTCGCCTCGAGATGTTTTTTCACCCGTAGGCGTTTTTTTCGCTCGGGCGCGATTTTTTCGTCCGGGCCCGATTTTTTCGCCCGTGCTCGGTTTTTCGCCCGGGCGCGAATTTTTCGCTCGGACGCGATTTTTTAGCCGGTGGACGTTTTTTTCGCTCGGGAGTGTTTGTTTTGCCCGGACGAGTTCCAATGCATGGTACTCTATATTCTTGAAGATCCAGACCTGTGATTGATTCAGTTTTATATCCAAACTCTCCCTTCGTCTCCTTGCTTGGTGTTCTTCACTTGAGATTTTCAGAATGTTGAGCATGCAACAACTATTGCTCATCGATCCCGATCTTTGACCACTTTCAATCTTTCTTGTAGCCTCATCCAACATGATCCAATGTCTAGCAATTCCATATAGCTATGCTAATTTCATTTCTAGCTTGTGCATTCTCATAATAGGTCTAGGAGTATTGGTGGTAGTCTTAGTTTCAATTTCTTTTAGCTATGTTGACTTAATTTCTTGCTTGTGCACCGGGGTGAAAAAAAGCTCGTTGGACCTAGGCTTTCTTGTTGTCGGGCCAAATCAGGTCTAGGTCAAGCCGGGCCCAGGCTTGGACCTGGACCTAACTTTGTCAGGATCGAGATCCTACATGCGATCGTTTTGAGGTTGGATCGGATCAGATGGTAGGATTGGATCGATCCTACAAAAGTTGGATCGATTTACAAAATCAAGATCGTAGGATCGTATCGCGATCCTGACAACCATGGTACCCCCCCCCCCCCCCCCCCCCCCCCCCCGAAAAAAGGGCATGTCTGAGACTGCAAGGCTGTATCGTGTCTACTCTTATTTAGAGTTCGTCAATTCACCATCTCTAACAAAGCTTAGCGATCCATCAGAGTCAGGTTACTCGTTCTTTAAGCTTTCCAACCCATAGTGCATTATTGCTACCCTTAGAGAGGAATCAAAATTTAAGGATGAGTTAATGTTAAGCACCGCCGTTATTCACTGGGACTCATTATCGTGCACAAAATTATTAATAGAAATTACTTTTCATTGTTGTAGTCTATACTTTCGATCCTATATTTTTGATCATTTTGTGGAGTTTTGATCTATAATTCTGATCCAATTGTAGGAGATATAAGGTGCGTTTGGGGGAATTTATTTTCACCGGTAAGCGGTTACGACCACATGTACCAAACCTTAATTAAGGTCATTTGGGAGAGAGTTGCGGTTGTAAAAAGATTGTTGTAAATACAAGTTTGCAAATGAAGCTGTTGGAAATTGATTGCTGGAAATGAAAATCTGTTTGAATAGTATGTGTTTGTAGATCTGTTCAAAACAGAGAACCGTTTGACAAAACAGTGGCAACGTTTCATAAATATTTTTTAATTATTTTTTCTAATATATATATATTAATAAATAATTGAAAATCATATATATTTATAATTATTTTTATTAATTTAATTTTACTGCTTATACTATATGCTATAGTATATATTAATTTTACTATATTCGTCGTGCCTCACCTGCCTCCGCACGGCTCCGCCGCCGCCAGCCTACCCGAAGCCCACCGGACCCCGACGAACCCCCGGGGGTATCCCGGCGGCGCTCATGCAGGGCCACCGCCGACGGTGGCCATGCCGGAGTGCCTCCGGGATACCCCCGGCGTGTTCGCAGGGGTCCGGCGACCCCGTCGGGGGGCTCCGAGTAGGCCGCCGACGGCGGCAACCCCAAAAAAAGCTTCATGTGCTGCAAACTGGAGGCCAATCGGGAGCACGACGCGGGTTCTTCTTCCTCCTCCCTAAACACGGCAAACTGGAGGTCGGGGTTGACGTTTGCAGCGGGGAATTCCTTAAGCAGCGAAACTCTAGCTATTCGAACAGGAGGCGGAAAAACAAATGTTATTTGGGACCGGCGGTTGCGTTCTGATGAAACACGCGGACCCAAAAGCCAACAAAATGAAGCTTTGGTATGTGTGAATCGGTTTTTTGTAGTGTTTTGAAATGTATGTCAAAAATTAATTGTTTTTTGAAATGAAGCCAGGCAGTGTGGAATAGAAATTTGGAAGGTGCTACTATCACAAGGTTGCTGTTAGCGAGAGAAGTGCTATTAACAATGCTCTAAAACTATTATACCATCTCTCTCAACAAATAATAATTATTTTCATAAATCCTCACATTAATTAAATGAGTTTGAAAAAAAGTCAGAATGTTTTAAATGCAAAAGCATTTTACAGCTTATGTTGTGCTCTTCCTAAAATTATTTTTTAGCTTATTCATAACTACTCTACTCCATATGAGATTTTGAGTTATCGTTAAGAAACTTATGATTCTCCAACTACAGACATGAAAAAAAACTCTGAAGACTGAGCCATAACAAAATGTTGCGAGTCATCATACACATACTGAAGAGGTTGTTAGATTACCTATTTGATTCGACACGTAGAAGTCCGGTAGGGTGATAGTATAACGGTGTGACTCGACGAACCCATTTGTGACGAGCGTTTCGAGCCTGATCGCGTTTTATCGTCACGATCCTCTAGATGGGAGGATGGACGATCACGATCTATCAGGGGTTTCTTGAGGCCCTGATTTTGGGTATATAAGGGTTTGCTAAACCATCTCAAGGCAAGCTATCCGGTTCATCTCTCCCCAAAAAATCAGAAGCCGCTGCTTAGGGTTTTATCCATCGCGGTTTTCTCTCGATCCCGTCCATCCCGCTCCAGGCGACGCTTCAGGCGACGCATCCCCGAGCCGATCCCGTCCAGGCGCTGCCTCCTTTCGACTCCTCCAGGCGCCAGGCGGCGCTCCTTGTGATCGTGAGGCGGCGCTCACCGGGATCCAGTCCAGGAGGACCTTCCAGTCCGGCGGCGCCTCTTCCAGTCCAGGCACAAGCGGATCTTCCCGATCTCGCTACAGAGTCCAGGCGGCGCTCCTGCAACTCCAGACGGCGCCTCTTCCAGTCCAGGCACAAGCGGCCGTTTGCATCTCCCCTCCCAGGCGACAGGACGCAGCGCCGATCCAGCTTTGGCTCAGCCCTAGCCGATCAGTGTTCTCATTTTGCTCATGGCCGGAGGTATAAATCCGCTCCTCTATATGCGATCTTTGTTTTCGTCTCCGCTGCGCTCTAGGCGTGCCTAGATCAAGTTTTATCTAACATTTGGTATCAGAGCCAGACGTATAGAGGTCCAAAATACGGTTTTAAAGCAATTTTGTGTGAAGATTTCTTCCCAAAAAAATTTTTAATTTGATGTTTTTTCAATCAAAAAATTCTGTGGCGATTTCTTCCAAAATGCGTGTAGTTTTTCTGTTGGATGCTCGCTCTTTCGTTTGGCGCGTTCAGGGATCGTCGTGGTTGTCTATTGCCGGTTGTTCTGTGATGGTGTAATATTTTTTCAAGGCCTTGTAATTATTTAATTATTTATCTGGACTGTATTGTAACGGCAATGGACGACCCCGCTCTCCTGTCCCGAATCCGATTTTCATGACTACCTTATGGAGGAGATCAAGCGCTTCAAATCCGGTGATCTTTGGGGCTCTCCGACGCGGTGGCAAAGGAACATTTCAAAACGTCCAAGTCTTGGCGATGGTGGACGATCCAGAGTTCTTTGAAGCTTTTCAGTTGAAGGCGTTTATGGAAATCGGATTCGGGTCATTTGCTTGTGCGAGCTCCAACTTTTCTTTCTGTTTAGTTGCATAAAATTAGAATACTGGTTTATCGCGAGTATCAGGAGTAGCCAAAGCATCCTGATAAGCGCGATAATAGTGACTGTTCGGGAAACATATCGTGGGGTATATTTTTATAGTCACAAATATCTAATTTTTTCTCGTTGCAATTAAATTTTTTAAGGTTGCTATAAATTGCTCGGCCCCACAGGGAAGTAATTGATAACCCCAAAATTTTTTAATTGGTATATAGTAGTAAGAGTATATCCTGATTAATGGGCATCCATGCCCACAGGTATGAGTTCCCATTGATTTTGATACACGGCCTTACTAGCTATATAAAAAATAAAGGAAGATTAATAAAAATCCTATGCAATAGCGGTCTTTGCCCACAGGGAGACTGGATTTTTTTATTATTAACAATTAATCTGAGTTAATTGTTAAATAAAGTTTTTTGCGCCGCTTCGTATAATTCCATTTTAATTATGGAGTTGCTTTAAATAAATTGTAAGCGTATATCTTTTTCTATTTTCTTGCAGTTTTTAATACGGTAATCGACCCAACTCAGTTCATCCCCACTCTCTCGGGGGATAATTATAAAATATGGAAAGATAAAGTGCTTCTAGCCTTAGGGTGCATGGACCTTGATTTGGCACTCCGCGTGGATGAGCCTGTACTCCCCACGACGGAGAGCACACCAGCTGACCGTACCTTATACGAGCGATGGGAGAGATCCAATCGTCTCAGTATAATGGTGATCAAGACCCACGTCAGTCAGAGCATTAGGGGATCTATCCCCGAGTGCAAAACTGCTAAAGAACTGATGGGGGCCATTGACGAACAGTTCGTCAGCTCGGATAAAGCTCAGGCCAGCACTCTGATGGCAAAGCTCTGTTCCATGAAGCTCAAAGGGACATAAAGCGTACGAGGACATATTATGGAGATGAGAGACATAGCTGCTCAGCTAAAAGCTTTGGACATTGATTTTTCGGAGTCTTTCCTGGTCCACTTTATCTTGACTTCTCTGCCTGCCGACTACACTGCCTTCAAGGTGTCTTATATGACACATAAGGAAAAATGGTCAGTGAACGAGCTATTGAACATGTGCGTTCAAGAGCAAGGCAGGCTGAAGCAAGAGAAGTTGGAATCAGTGAACTTTGTGCACCATAAGAAAGGGCAATCCAGCAAGACAAAGAGTGACCCAAAAGGCAAGGGCAAGGGGATAGCTGTTCCCATAAAGAAACCGGAGAACATGAAGCTATTAACTTGTTTCTTCTGCAAAAAGAGTGGTCACATGAAGAAGGATTGCAACAAGTACAAAACTTGGCTCGCGAAAAGAGAAGGTATGACATCATTAGTGTGTTATGAATCAAATTTTGTTAATTCTCATGATTTTCATAACACATGGTGGATTGATTCAGGTTCTACAATCCATGTTTCTACTGTTATGCAGGGGTTTCAAAGCCTAAGGAAACCTAGCGATGGAGAACTATGCGTCTATTCAGGAAACAAGATGCCGTCTTCTGTTGAAGGTGTGGGGACATACAGGCTCGTCCTTCAGACCGGATACATTTTGGAGTTAGAAAAGACCTTCTTCATTCCTAGTTTTTCCAAAAATTTATTATCTGTATCAAGACTAACGCCTAAGGGCTTTAATTTTCAGTTTAAAGACTTTTCAATTCTGATTGTTAAAGATTCAGTCCCTATTGGCTCTGGTAGATTGATTGATGGATTATATAGTCTTGATTTAGATTTAAATTATATGCAATCATTCACTACAGTGATTGATAACAGTAGTAGCCTAAGTGTGAAGAACATCAGCTCATCTAGCTTATGGCATAGGAGATTAGGTCATATCTCCATAGAGCGCCTTAAAAGGTTAGTGAACGAAGGTGTCATTCAGGCACTAGACTTCACTGACTTTGGGACTTGCATACAATGCATAAAGGGAAAGCATACAAGCAAGTCCAGTAAAGGAGCTAGAAGAAGTGATGCCAAATTAACGATAATTCACACTGATATCTGTGGACCGTTTAACACCCTCTGCTTGAATGGTCAAAAGTATTTTATTACCTTTATTGACGATTTTACAAGATACATGTATCTTTACCTCCTAAATGACAAGTCTGAAGCACTCGATGCTTTCAAAGTCTATAAGGCAGAGGTAGAGAAACAATCTAGTTTGAGTATAAAAATTGTAAGATCTGACAGAGGTGGTGAATATTATGGTAGGTTCATAGATGGAACTCAAAAACCTGGTCCATTTGCTAAATTCCTTCAGGAGCATGGAATTATAGCTCAATATATGACTCCTGGCACGCCACAACAAAATGGCGTAGCTGAAAGGAGGAATCGTACCCTAATGTACATGGTGAGGAGCATGACTAGTGTCTCATCTCTCCCTCCTAACATGTGGAGTGAAGTCATGAAAACGGCCGTGTACATCTTGAACCGGGTTCCATCCAAATCGGTTCCTAAAACACCGTTTGAGTTATGGAATGGATGGAAGCCCAGTTTAAAACATGTGCACATATGGGGCTGTCCAGTAGAGGTTAGGGTGTACAACCCACATGAAAGGAAATTAGACCCGAGGACAGTCAGTGGTTTTTTCATTGGCTATGCAGAAAAATCCAAGGGTTACAGATTTTATTGTCCCTTTTATGCGCTGAGAATAGTTGAAGCAAGGAATGCCAAATTTCTTGAAGAACTCTATACTGGTGAGAATAGTTCTTATAAGGTTGTGATAGAAGAGTTGCAGGAGACTGCACACTCTGGTAGTGGTATTGAACCTGGTGGGCTCATACCTGTTATGGTTCAACACCTACCTATTCAGATCCCAACTTATGAAGGCGTGATCGATGATCCCCCTATCCAGTTCTCTCATGAAGAAGTGGTTAGTGAGGTAGTCACCCAAGAACCACTACCAGTGGTTGAGACTGCGCCACAACCACCCGATCAACCAGATTTAAGGAGATCTTCAAGAGCCAAAAGGTCGGCTATTCCATCGGATTACGTAGTGTACTTACAAGAGACCGACGATCTGTCTGGACTCAATCAAGACCCCCTCACCTTTTCAAAGGCCATGGGTCGTACAGATTCTGATAAATGGTATGAAGCTATGAAGGAAGAAATTAACTCAATGGCAATAAATCAAGTATGGGATCTAGTAGAGTTACCAGAAGGCTTCCGTGCGGTAGGTTGCAAATGGGTCTATAAGACCAAAGCTGACGCCTCTGGTAACATCAAACGATATAAAGTGAGACTTGTAGCCAAAGGTTTCCTTCAAAGGGAGGGTATCGATTATCACGACACCTTCTCTCCAGTTTCTAAGAAGGATTCATTAAGGATAATCATGGCCCTCGTAGCTCATTTCAATCTGGAGCTACATCAGATGGATGTCAAAACGGCATTCTTAAATGGGGAACTTGAGGAGGAAGTATACATGATCCAACCTGAAGGATTCATTTCGGAGAAAGGCAATAATCTTGTATGCAAATTATTAAGGTCACTATATGGGCTAAAACAATCTGCACGACGATAGTATATAAAATTTCACAATGTAATTATCTCATTCGGTTTCGAGGAAAACATTGTGGATGATTGCATATACATCAAGGTCTGTGGGAGCAAGTTTATGTTATTAGTCCTATACGTTGACGACATTTTGCTAGCAAATAATGATTTGGGAATGATATGGGAGACTAAACAGTTCCTCTCTAAGAATTTTGATATGAAGGATTTAGGGGAGGCTTCCTATGTTATAGGAATTGAGATACATAGAGATAGATCTAGAAAGATCTTGGGGTTATCTCAGAAAGCCTATATCAACAAAATTCTAGAGAGATTTAATATGAAAAACTGTTCCAGTTCAATAGCTCCTATTGTAAAGGGTGACAAATTCCGTTTGTCACAATGTCCCAAAAATTCTCTGGAATTGGAATCCATGAAGAATATTCTATGCATCCGCGGTTGGCAGTTTGGTCTACTTAGATGTTTGCACTAGACCAGACATTGCATTCGTTGTAGGGATGTTGGGGAGATACCAAAGTAACCCTGGTATGGAGCACTGGACAGCTGTCAAAAAGGTATTACGATATCTCCAGGGGACGAAAGATTACATGCTTACATATAGAGAATCCGACAATCTGGACCTAGTCGGATACACAGATGCAGACTTTGCAGGCTGCCAAGACTCGAGGAAATCCACATCAGGCTACATCTTTATGTTGGCTGGTGGTGCAGTGGCGTGGAAGAGTGTCAAACAGACCCTCATCGCATCCTCGACTATGGAGGCAGAGTTTATTGCATGTTATGAAGCAACGAAGCAGGCATTGTGGTTGAGGAATTTCTCCTCAGGGCTTAGGGTGATGGATACAGTTCCTAAGCCCATGACGCTTCTTTGTGATAATGCTGCAGCAGTGTTCTTTGCCAAGAACAATAAAAGCGGGAGCCGCAGCAAACACATTGATATAAAGTTTTTGGTGGTTAGAGAGAATGTGCAGGAGGGTAAAATCATCATCGAGCACATAGACACACTGCTTATGGTCGCAGATCCCATGACTAAAGGGCTCCCACTTAAGTTATACAAAAGTCATGTAGAAAGAATGGGACTTGTGGACTCGTTTGACGTTTGAAGTTGTCATGACATTTTATGTTGTTCTCCTGTTTTCGATTGATTAATGCAATATTTTCAGTTTATCATCTCTTATGCGCGTATAAAAGTATTATTAGAGATTTAATATTGCATTAAAGAGTGGGAGTTTCCACTCATGAAGAATTATTGCCGCGTAAAGCACTTGGTAGGATTTAACGACTACATTGTGATTGCGGAAGGGAAGTACCTGCTACTTAAGGTACAACCGCTGCAGTCCATGTGGTGGTGATGCCCTATGCAAGTATAAAGACGTCACATAAAGTTTGGGTCAAGAGTCACTGTTGTTTTTTAACTATTATGTATGACCATACGAAAAAGTTTTGAGTTCACTATCACCCTATGGGTCTAGTATTATTTTTCTCCTATAAAGCAAATTATGATTTTCTAAATTATAGGTTGGATTTTCCCCGTGTTGAATCAAGTGGGAGAATGTTAGATTACCTATTTGATTCGACACGTAGAAGTCCGGTAGGGTGATAGTATAACGGTGTGACTCGACGAACCCATTTGTGACGAGCGTTTCGAGCCTGATCGCGTTTTATCGTCACGATCCTCTAGATGGGAGGATGGACGATCACGATCTATCAGGGGTTTCTTGAGGCCCTGATTTTGGGTATATAAGGGTTTGCTAAACCATCTCAAGGCAAGCTATCCGGTTCATCTCTCCCCAAAAAATCAGAAGCCGCTGCTTAGGGTTTTATCCATCGCGGTTTTCTCCCGATCCCGTCCATCCCGCTCCAGGCGACGCTTCAGGCGACGCATCCCCGAGCCGATCCCGTCCAGGCGCTGCCTCCTCCCGACTCCTCCAGGCGCCAGGCGGCGCTCCTTGTGATCGTGAGGCGGCGCTCACCGGGATCCAGTCCAGGAGGACCTTCCAGTCCGGCGGCGCCTCTTCCAGTCCAGGCACAAGCGGATCTTCCCGATCTCGCTACAGAGTCCAGGCGGCGCTCCTGCAACTCCAGACGGCGCCTCTTCCAGTCCAGGCACAAGCGGCCGTTTGCATCTCCCCTCCCAGGCGACAGGACGCAGCGCCGATCCAGCTTTGGCTCAGCCCTAGCCGATCAGTGTCCTCATTTTGCTCATGGCCGGAGGTATAAATCCGCTCCTCTATATGCGATCTTTGTTTTCGTCTCCGCTGCGCTCTAGGCGTGCCTAGATCAAGTTTTATCTAACAGAGGTATCTTCACTCATCAGACAATCTTTTTGTTGACAACACTAAGTTATAGAGTACTCTCATCTTAACTAAATTGAAAGGTATGATAGAGGCCAACATTAAAATTGAAAGACTAGAAAAGAAGAACTATGAACTAAAAATTTTCAATTCTGGCTTAAAAAACAACTATAATGAGAACACCACTCCTTCAAATGATATTAAAGATATGGATGTAATGTTCAATAAAATGAGATCTGGTTATGAAGAGTGTATGGAATCTTTGACAAACATTTTAAAAAAAGGAGCACTTTGGTCTATAATAAAGCTAGGTATTATTTTTTTAACAAAAAACAAAGACTTACAACAAAACGTAAAAAGGCTCAATGCTTTGGCGAACGTTAGGCTTTGTTTGGCGCGGTTTATCGCGACTTATTTGCTCCTTTTTTTTAAAATGTAACATTTGTGATAATGTCATTGTCATACCAAAATCTTATGCCTCGAACTATGTTGCGTTTGGAGCGGCTTATCGCAGCTTATTTGCACAGGTGAGGTTGGACAAAAACGTGATTGTCATAGAATGTATGTTTGATATCACGAATATTACAAAAAAGAGACTAGTTTGAGGCATAAGATTTTGATATGACAATGTCATTTTTGTCCAACCTCACCGGAGCAAATAAGCTGCGATAAGCCGCTCCAAACGCAACCTTAGTCTTTTTTTTTGTAATATTTGTGATACCAAACATACATTCTATGACAATGACGTTTTTGTCCAACCTCAGTGGAGCAAATAAGTTGCGATAAGTCGCGCCAAACACAACCTTAGTCTCAAGGGGCATCAAATAACTTGCTCAAATCAAAACGGTACCTCATGGTGTGGGAAAGATTTATATGTTCATTCACGACAATTTTCAATACATTTATCACATGATCATTGCACACCCACAACTATGGATTATAATTCCTCTATGAAATATGGTGCTTATCTTTCAAGCTACAAGTGGATACCTAAGAATCGACACGCCACATAGCACATGTAGTTGATCAACCATTATTATTACGTAAAAATCATATTTGACAAGTTTGGGTGCCTAAAGGTTCTTTTGCATCGGGTCCAGTTTGGCTACCCAAATCTCTTCCCCGATAGTCATCGTCTCCGGTGAACCTGAATTTATTAAAACCCGCTTTTTCTACTTTATTATTTGTTAATTCTTTTGAAACTATCACAAGTCACAACTCACAATCATAAAAAGTTTCATGAAAAACACAACAACAACAACATCCAAGCCTTTATCTCACTATAGTGGGGTCAGCCATATGGATCCTTTGTTGTCATTGTGCCCTATATTTTTTCATAATCTCACTAAAGCTTAAGTACATCATGTCTTTCCTTACAGTTTCATTCCAAGTCTTTATTGGTCTACCACTCCCTATTTTAACATGACTAGTGACTAGACTCTCACAACGCCTAACAGGTGCCTCTAATGGTCTCCTTTGTACGTGTCCAAACCATCTTAATTAGACGAGCTTCTCGCATCTTCTCTGCAATTGGTGCTACTCTTGTCTTATCTCTGATACTTTCATTCCTTATTTTATCCAATCTCGTGTGGTCACACATCCACCTAAGAATTCTCATCTCAGCAACTCACATTTTTTTACTCATGTACGCCTTCACGAAAAACACTACTCGAGAATATTTCCAATTCACAAATAAATTCACTTTCAAATCTCTAATGAAAAACTCGAGTGTTCAGTAGTTTAAAGCACTTAAATTATATTTTATCTATGCATTTGAAAATTTTGGAATTGGAAAACAATATGATCAGCCATAAGATAACAAGAAAGTGAGCTAGCTGACTGCATAGTTTCCGAGGCTAACGCCTGTGATATTGTATATCGTGCGGCGATAGCTTCAAAAATTGAAAGAACGCCGAGATAAAAAATAGGCTGTTGTTATTTATGAGACATAAAATCTCCAAATCATATATTAACCTACTTCAATTTCATGTTTTTCTTTCCTTATAATTCCCAATCAATTTTACAATGTTCTATTTTCCTCTACAATTATGATGTCGCACTTATTTCTTTTGCTAATAACAAAATGGGAGATAATTATATTGAGATTGAAACAAAGAGGGAGAGTTTATTTTGAAACAAAGGGGTAGATAGTTATTTTGCAACAATGAAGGAGATAGTTATTGAGATTGGAACAAAATTGGAGATAGATATTTTGTAACCCAAAATGGGAGATCAAGTTTAGGGGGACTTATCATTAAAAAAATCTATCACTTATTCTACAACATTATCATATATTTTCCTCACCAAATTCTTAAATGATTATTATTTGCAAGCCAATTTGAATACAAGTTTCATTAATTTGTTCTTTATTTATCAATCTCATAATTTGTTATTATCAAAAGAGAGAGTTTGTTGGAATATGATTCACACACCAAGCTCGACAGGCCATTGGTTTGAGATTAACAAATCCTAACGTGTCTTTGATCTATGTTGCCTGTGTTGTGTAGTGTACGGGTTCAGGAAACACTCATGGTACAGGGCATTCGTGCTCCAACAAGACCCGAGCTAAAATGATAAACGCAGAGTCAAAATTCAAGGCTACCGTCGGTGATACCATATATCACTCGACGATAGCACTCCATCTATGTAGACTGACTACTAAAGTTTGTTGCATGCTTTGGAGGGAAATGGGAGCGACAAAATTCAAGATTGGTTGTGTGCTGGCGATAGCGCATATTGCTCGGCATTAGCTCCAATAGATGAAAGGCTCTGATGATCGATTATCGCAAGCGATATCTACCTATAGATGGGTGATAGCTCCAACATCTACATGGAAGGCTTCATCGTCTATCTACCGCGCTGCGCTAGCTCAAGGAATCCTTTGTAGTTCATCTACCCCCGGCGATACCTAGCTGTCGCTTGACGATAGCTTCCCATAGAGCAATAAATGTATCTTATTCTCTAAATATCTTCACCCACTCTTATTCTAACACGAATATACTCCGACAAAAGGGAAGCCCGAAGACCTCCAGAGATACCTCTACTGTAGAAGATCATTTTGAAGTTACAAAGCTTTTTCACACCTATTAATATGAGAAATGTTGTTGGAGGGCTCTTGTAAAAGTCTTGACTGCATTAGAGCATTAGAAGTCAATCGAGTTGTTCTAGAGCTTGATTGTGGAGATTTAGAAAGTGTCAAACGGCAAATCATTCACTTAAATTGAAAAGAGTGGGAGACACACGATAGAATTCACATTATAGCATATTGTTAAATTTTATTTGAATGATCTCATGTATTGTTAAGAAACTTGAGATTATCAAAGTTGATATGGGAGATGGAAATCAAAGTGGAAGGTCAAACGGTCTAATTAAAAGTCTCTTGATTTTTGATTTTATATTTTGTATACATTTAATGAAAAATATTTTAGTCAAGATACACGAGTTATCACAAGCATTATAGAAAAAAATTCAAAATAATGTTAATGCAATGAATTTTGTAAGGATTTTCAAGTAATTATTGATTAATTTGAGAAATGATGATCTTGAATGAAACTCTCTTATGAGTGATATATCATCTATTTGTAGTAAGTAGTATATAGAAATTTCAAATATGAATGAAAATAAATTCATGTAGGAAGATCAAGATATAGTACACGAGAGATTACAAAATTTCATAATTTGTGTTGAAATCTTCAATGCAGTGCATTGGACTTTGAATGAGCTAAATGACCATTTTAATGAAGTGAACACAACTTTTATGTATTCTTGTCCTTGCTCAAGCGAGCAATTTGCTTTATTTGATAAACAAAAGTTAATTTATTTTGCAAAACTGTATCCGTTTGATAGGCAAATAGAATACAAATATTTGAAGGACGGCTTGATATGTATATTATTGATGTGTTATATATCAACAAACACATTTTCTCATAATAAAGGAATTAGTGGACTTCAAAAAAAAATATTGGAGTTGAAAAAATAAGATCATTTTCAATTGGTCTTCATGCTTTTGAAGTTGACATGTTTTCTACTCATTGCAAATACTAGTGTAAAGAATGTTTTCCGCAATAAAAATTATACATAATTGTTTACGAAACAGAATGGGAGATGAATAGATAAACGATCGTATGATAGTTTGTGTTGAGAAAGATGATGTACACACTATTAGTAATGAGACTTACTATGCAAGTTATGAAAATTTGTATTGGGTTTATAAATTTTTAGTCCCTTTTTTGGATAACCTTACATTTTTGCTCCATTCATTACTTATTGATTTTTGCAGACATTTGAAAATTTTGAGACGTTTAACAAGCTTGTTGATGAGTTATTAGGAGTTTGAAGTGTCATGTTTGTCAATGCTTAAGGACAGAGTATTAAATTTGTATGCCATTGTGCACATGTTGCTTTATATTTGTAATTTCTTTGAAAATTTGGAGTTTCTTCTTCCTTATAATTTCATTGTCCTTGTGATTCTCTTCCCATTTTTATGTTTAATTTTTTAAAAAATTTAGGTCTTCTCGCGATACTGTTAGAGCAAAAAAATTGGGAAATTTTTTTTAATCTAATTTGCTTGGGTTGAGTGAAAATCTGATGCGGGTCGCCGATTGCGAGCAAGTCCACGGCCGTGACGGGGCGTTGGATCTGCGTTGGGAGGCCGGACCTATGGCGGGGGTTGGTGGTGCGGCTGATGGAGTCGACGGTTGTCGCGTGCGGATAGGCGGGTGCGATGGGAACGGGGGAATCGCGTGCGGAGTCGCGATTTGGGTGGGCGTCGGGGATCGATGCGGGAAGGATCCGGCGTCGGCTAGGTTACACACGGGAGACGAACCGGAATAGTAGAGAGAGAGAAAAAAAATTTAAATAATAGTTGTTTTCCTACTACAAGTCTTGGTTCCCAACCGGGTATTAATAGTCACACAAAAGTGCCATATCGGGCTTAGACACGGAGGATCAAATGTACGTGCATAATAAAAATAGGAGCTAAAACTAGATAAGAGTCGGTTATATACACGACCGAATGCGGTACCATAACATCTCCATCCTGCCCGAAGACAAGCTTGCCCTCAAGCTTGTGTTGTGGTGACGGAGGGAGTCGAATCCCCGTGTTGGGTCAGCATCCCGTTCTGGAGAAGGGTCCTCCACCTTCAGCCAGAAGAGGCGCTTGCAGCGATGTCCACGGGATTAGGGCTCGTCACAGTTGTAACAGAGGCTCTTGACATGACGGCCATTCATCTCGATCCTATGTAGACAGTCGACAGATGGTTGTTGGACGGTCAGCATCGCGGTCCTGAGCTAGGAGGCTGGCGGTGGGTGATGATAGAGGGTGGGGGTTGTGGCTGGACCCCTCGATGTCGGGGCGATGGAGATGCGGGCGATCCAACAACAGGCACTTCTCGCAGATGCTAGCCAAGCTCATTGCAGTCGTCAAATCTGCGGGGGCCTAAAATTTCACGTCCATGCGGAGGCGCTCATGGAGTCCCTCCGTGAAGATGGGCACCTGCTGGATAGGAAGAACTGAGTGCGCCTGGGCCAAGTGAACCTTAAACTGTTCGAGTTACTCGTCGATTGGACCGATCTGCCGAAGAGAAATGAGATCCCCAAAGGGAATGCTGCGGAGGGGTCGGCCAAAATGGAGATTGCACCTGTATTTGAAATCCTCACATGATAGGAGCGGTTTCTCACGTTGCAGTTGAGAAAATCAAAGTTGGGCTGAGCCCATCAGGTCGAAGGAGACGACATGTAATGCCCCAAAAATCCTGAAAACAACAGGTAGTTGGTCACCGGAGGTTACCGACAGGCGGCACAGGTCGACCACATATGAAAACAATAAACTATTCGATTTCGGGCCTTCAAAGGCCATCCAATGCAGCATAAGGGACTTCAGTCCGCTACTTTCCACTTGGCTCTTCAGCACCTGCACATGCACGGCCCACCAAAATGTGACAAAACAAAGCCGCAGTCAGCATTAACTGACCAAATTATAACGATCTCACCCCTCACTCGGGACGGCGGTTCTCCTTTCCTACAAACAACAAGATATATCTCTTTTGGCAATAAAACGTGCAGTTAAGCACCCACTAAAAGCCACTTTTCTAGTAGTGACCATTCATCAGTGACGTAGGCACCCATAACCACACGCCCCGTGCACTCATGACACATTATCGGTGTACCAGATTTCTCATGGTTCCACCACCATGTAAGATACATTTGTAAAGAGAACAATTGTAAGACCTTAAGACCAAGACATTTTGTGGATTTTGAATATCATTACTATGTTATGGTTAATGGACATTCTTGTGTTTGGGTTCTAAAGTAAATTACTTCCGCTAGAATGCACTCTGAGTTAGGATGCGTGAAAGTAATAGTTTCAATACGTAACTCCACTGACTGGCTGTGGAATATGGCGTGGGGCCTCGACCGGACCTTATGTAGTATTCTAGGTGATGGATGGAGGTGTTACACGACATTGAGTCATTCTTCTCAATGGGTGCGCTGATTGGTGAAGAACTGCTCATATTGAGAGTCGTTCCAAGGGGTCTTCGTGGCCGTCAAAGATTGGAAAGTCCATCCGCAAGTATCGTGGCATATCGTTGCCCTCGTGTCGCGAGGGTAAAAATTTTGGTGGGGTTTGCAGGATCGGCGCGTCATTGGAGGAGCCCATTGTCGATTGAACTGGCCGGTTGGCCGCGAGTTGGGCAGTGATGACACTGATGAGTGTGGTGTTGTTATTCGCTAGGAGCTTTACGAGGGACTCAAATAGTTGAGATAAAGTGGGTGGTTCGGCCATTGCTGGAGGAGAAAAGGGAGGATCGTTGTCGCCGAAGGAGTTGGAGGAAGGAAACACGGGTGGTGGGAGCAGCCCGTTAGAGGCCGTGAGGAGGAAACCCCTGACGATGGAAGAGTCGAGTAGGATAGGCGGTGGAGACGGGCTGGTGGACGGAGGATGAGGTAGTGAGGGCTGGGCAGAGTCAAGCGGCATGGGTGGATGCGGAGAAGTCGTGGCTGAGCGGCAGAAGCCTTGGCGATCGGCGGAATCGGCGTGGTCGGCCACCACTGGTGCCGAAAGGGCTGGATCTGGAGAGTTTGCGGCGGGGAAGAGAGGTGGCTCAGATACCAAGTTGATGTGTGTCTCCGATTGCGAGTAATTCCACGGCCGTGACGGAGCATTGGATTTGCGATGAGTTGTGAGACCTATGGCGGAGGTCAGTGGTGTGGCTGCTGGAGTCGGGGATTGACGCGTGCGGATAGGCGGGTGTGACGGGAATGAGGGAATCGTGCGCGGAGTCGTGATCTGGGCTGGCATCGGAGATCGTTGCGGTGAGGATGCATCGTCGGCTAGGTTACGCACTGGAGACGAACCGGAATAGTAGAGAGAGAGAAAATTAGAGAGAGATAAAATTAGATAATTGATTTTTGCCTACTACTCTTGGCTCCCAACCGGGTATTAATAGTCACACAAAAGTGCCCCCTCCTTAGGCTTAGACACAGTGGATCAAATGTGTATAATAAAAATAGGAACTAAAACAAGATAAGGGTCGGCGATATACTCGATCGAAAGCGGGGTCATAACAAAATCCTAGTTACGCCCCTAATAACCCCAAACCATTATTTGGGGTACTTTCTCGTGAGCATGCAACCTCAATGCTTGACATGCATTCGGGTTCACAACCCAACTACTCACTCCAATGTCATGGAGCAAGCTCGTTACCTCGGCGAGAAACTATATACAGCCAATCATCCTCCTTCACCCGACCTCCCCACCAGCCGCTTTCATTGTTGAAATCTCAACTGCATATCCATTACCTAAATCACATGTTTGTACATGGACCCCCATTTGATCGTCTTGCCTCCTACACCATCACTCTCCCTACTATTGGTGTCCTCACCACCTCAGCGTTTATCTTACCACTAGCACCTCGAGCTTCGCGGCAATGGCCTTATTTTTTTTGCCACCACCTACCTTAGTCTCCAACCTACAAATGCCCTCACAAGGATTTGTGTTTGTTGCTCGCCGTTGAAGACGATGATCCTAACATGCATCTTATAGCACTTGTTGATGACTCCTACAGACCACGGCCTTGAGGAAAAAATCGATTTCTGAGAGGGGTGTTGATATGAAGACAATTTCCCTAGCTGATCACAAACTCTCAAATTAGTCTATATAATGTATGCCCCACTCTCGCCTATATAAGGAGTGGAAATGAGTTATTTTCATTTTGTTTAGGCTCTCATAAAAAAGACGACTCTTAGAGGGATCCTAAGTAGATATTGAGCACATCTCGATATTTTGTATCTCGCATTTTACTAAAGTGTGTTCAACAATAGCCGAATATATCAAGGATGTAATGTCGTGTCATGTAGTCTCTACATGAAGAAAAGTAAGCAATGAATTAACCTTTTTTAGCCTCTCTTTGTTTCCCTTCCCTATACAAGCTCCCTTAAGCTAGGGTTTGGGTTGAGCAAAACTCTTCTCTTCCTCTTTTCTTGGGTTGAGATCAGCTCTCCCATCGCATTCTTCATAGGTTGAGCATGACTCTGTATTTTCACCTCGACAACCACTTCCGGCAAGATATTGATGGGTAATGAGTTAGCCTGTAACACATTCTTGCAAGGTGACATCAATCATACATTTTCATCAACATTAATCAATAAATGTTTGTGAGTTCACTAAAGTGTCATCAAACTCTAAAATAATAGATACTTTTTTGCCGACTCCTCCCAATACTACAGCGTTTAGGGAGGCATAATTAGCAAGCATTGGTTTCCTTGTCTCGGGTATCCCGAGATAGACTAGAATGGAGGGGTGTCTGTATGAAGGGCATGCACTAAAAAAAAAATATTTGGCCAGCGACCGGAGGCAATGCTTGAACATCATCACTTGCTTGTGAATTTTAGAGTGCTACGACACGAGGAAATCTCCTCGCAAAGTACCATATAAAAATGATGGGAGGTGTAAAACTCATATTTGTCGAGAGTGAATCTCTCATAGCTAGGTCAGCAAGAAGTCAAAGTCAACAGGTTAAGACAGAAATCAGAGTCAGCATTCAAAACAGTAGAAGACCTGAGTATAGCGAGCTCCCCTCGCATACTCGCCAGGAGGCGACTAGGGTAGTTAATTACCTGTAGCCGAGCGAGCTCCCTCAGAAGACGCCAAGGGTTGGGGCTACAAATAGGACCCCCCCCCCCCCCCCCCCCCCCCCGTTTGAATTTGCCTATAATTAGGACCTCATGGGTACAAGGATCCAGACTTTGGAATCTCGCAAAAGATCTCGACCATCTCATTTCCTAGATATCGAGTTGAGCCTTTGAATCCTTTCTTCAAAGAGACAAGTTCCGAGCTAGCGATTATCCCTCTTAGTCGCTACCTTGACTTGGTCGCCAGCTTGAGTCTACCTTGTACCATGTTCGGTCATCTTTTGGTTGTGAAGGGAAAGCTTCTTCAAAGTATCTGGATACGTGGTGGAACCTCCTTACCGCAGCACCTGGGGTCCTTTTTGTTGTCCATATTTCTGCGTTCTAGCCCGCTAAGCCGACGAGCCCAACCGCTAGACTAGTAATCTTAGGCTGCCTTGATCTGAATTTTGGAGTTGAGACTTTCCCGACTTCAACACTTTGGTGCGGTGAGCGTGGATCGTAGCCGAGGAGGAAAGTTTTGCGAGTAGGCGAGATGGTGAATGGAGACAAGAAAGAGGAGGTAGCCGACAACTCAGCAGAAGTCATCAACTCGGCAAGAGGAGGCGACTTTGTGGCTGTGGCAGTGCTCGAGGAGTTCGCAAGGAGGATCGAGAGAAGAATCTTAGCAGGATTCCTTCCTCGCCCTGATGTCACGGCGACCTTGCCTCGTCACGTGACAACGTCAGAGGAAGGGAAGCCGCCTAGGAGACCGGGAAAGGATCGAGCATGAGAAGATCGGGAGTGACCGATGCAGTCGCAGTACTGTCCGGCGAGCTGTTCGAGGATCAGGTTCAGAGACGTGCAAGAGCCGACGAGATTCCAGGATACTCGGTCAGGTGGCCAGTATGAGGAAGATACTCGCGAGCTCGAAGACCAACATCGCCAAGGAGGGAAGAGCTCCTTCTATGACGAAGTACTAGCAACCACGGTTCCTGAAAGCTTCGGAAAGCCTGTCCTAAGCTAGTACTCTGGCAGAAATGACCTGGTCGGGCATCTCCAATGGTTCGAGGACGTGATGTCTATCCGCAGCATGACTAATGAATTCAAATGTAGGAACTTCTCCATCACTCTGCAGGGGAAGGCGAGAGACTGAATCCACCAGCTGCCTGGAGAGGTTCCATCTACCGCTTCAAATACCTGCGTCGGGGCCTGATGGCGAGGTTTGCGACGTCCAAGAAGCGAAAGAAGGAGACAACCGCTCTTTTCAAGATCAAGCAAGGGCAGCACGAGAGTCTTGTCCACTACATCGACCGTTTCCAGGAGGTTCTGGAAGTCGAGGAAGTAGATGGTTTCACCTTAAAGTGGACTGACTCCAAACCCCCGAGATCTTTTGAGGAGATGATCAAAAAGGTGAACAGGTTTGTGTAGAGAGAGGAGAAGAACGAGGAATTCTTGGCGAGACTAGATGGGGAGAACCTGGGAGGCAGGGAGAGAGGAGAACCTTCAGAAGTAAGGGTCATGGCCATGCCGGGGAGGCAAGAAGAGCAAAGAAGAGAGGAGTCAAGGAGAAGAGAAGAGCCCAAGAGGGTTGAGTAGAGGAGGCAGGAGAGGCCTCACAGACAAGAGGAGAGGAGGCTCGTAGCGGCTCCAGAGAGAAAGGAGGAAGCACGGTGAAGTGCGTCTTCCGACTCTGCAAAAGTACAAGATGCAGCTCAATCCGGCGAAGTGCGTCTTCAGAGCAGGAATGAGGAAGTTCTTAGGTCACCTCTTCACTCTGAGGGGGTGGAGCCTAATCCCAATAAAGTGAAGGTCATTCTAGAGATGACATCCACGAAGAATTCCAAGGAAGTTCAGTGATTGACCGGAAGGCTGTCAGGTCTTAGCCGCTTCATATCCAAGGCGGGAGAGAAGTGCTTCTCATTTTTCAAAACACTTCGAAGTAGCCAGAAGTTCAAGTGGACCGCGGAATGCGAGGAGGCTTTTGAAAAACTCAAGCAACAGCTAACTCAAGCTCATCTACTCCAAGGCCCACAAGAAGGCGAAGATCTCCTCGTTTACCTAGGAGTGGGAGCGGAGGCAGTCAGCTCTGTGCTCGTCAGAGAGGAGGGGAAGAGGCAGCTCTCAATCTACTACATGAGTAGGGTGTTGAGGCAGGCAGAGACAAGGTATCCTATCCTGCAGAAGCTAGCTTTCGCCTTGGTGACTTCAGTGCGGAGGCTCCGCCCATACTTTCATGCTCACTCCATCAAGGTTGTCTCTGATCATCTGTTGCGAAGTATCTTGGATGGAGTGGAGCACTCGAGAAGGTTGACAAAGTGGGCGGTAGAGCTCAACGAGTTTGATCTCTTTCTCACCAAGGGTGGCGATCAAGGCCCAGGCGGTGGAAGACTTCCTGGCCGACTTCTCGGTCGATGAAGGAGGAGACGAAAGCTCTTACAACCCAGTCTCGTGGAAGATGTTCGTGGATGGAGTTTGGGCAAGAACTCAGTGGAAGCAGGCGTTGTGCTTATGAGCCCTCAGGGAACTAGGATCGAGTAGGCAGTCGAGATTCTCTTCCATGTCACAAACAACCAGGCGGAGTACGAAGCCATGGTAGCAGGCTTACGTCTCGCCAAGGAGTTGGGGATCCAGGATCTCAAGACCTTCACCGACTCAATGGTGGTCGCTTTGCAAATCAGGGGAAATTTCAGAGGTGCACAACCCCATCCTACAGAGATATTTGACAAAGGTTAAAGGCTTAGTGGGAGGTTTCCAATCTTTCTTCGTCAAGCATTTGCCCAGAGAAGAGAATTCAAAGGCGGACTAACTAGCCAAGTACGGCCCAAGGGCAGGTGGGACTATGACATAGTTGTTTCGACCGTCCATCGAGGAAGGGGGTGATGGAGATCGAGCAGAGAGCTTCTTGGAAGGACCCGCTCATTACTTTATTAATGACAGGTCAGCTTCCTACCAGCGAGGGAGATCAGAGGAAGTTTCGCTACAAGGAGGTTTACTATCTACTGCACAAAGGAGAGCTATATAGCAAGACCATCTCGGGCCCCCTAGCCAGATGTCTGTCAGAAGCAGAAATCTCTCGAGTGCTTGAAGAAATTCATTCAGGAGAGTGTGACAGTCACTCTGGGACTCGCACTCTGGAGCAGAGGATTCTGAGGCACAACTACTTCTAACCGACCATTCAGAAGAATGCAAAAGCGTTCTCGAAGAAATGTCTGGAGTGTCAACTCTTCGCTCCACTCTAGTTGCAGACGGCCCAACTTCACTCAATCACCGCCCGTTGGCCCTTCGCCATCTGGGGAATGAATCTGATAGGCCTTTTCCCCCAAGCTAGCGGTCAGAGGATGTTTGTTCTCATCATGATCAACTACTTCTCCAAATGGATCGAAGCAAAAGCTCTTGTCAAGACCACGTCTCAGATCGTGTAGAACTTCATCTGGGGAGAGATCGCCTGCAGATTCGGGATCCCTCTCGCTATCATCACTGATAATGGCCCGTAATTTGCCAAGTTGGAGCTGGAAGACTTCTGCAAGCAGCCAGGGAAGGATCTTTGATTTGCCTCTGTCCACCATCCTCGGAGCAACGGACAGGTGGAGGCCCCCAACAAGCTGATCGTCAACCTTTTGAAGAAGGTCACCAACTTGAAAGAAAACTGGGCATAGCAACTTCCTTTGGTCTTATTTGTTGAACCCAAAAACTGGCCTCAACGAGAGTTCGGATCTTGGGGTGTAACTAACACCTACTTTTCCCAAACTCAGACCCCTGACTAGTAATAAAGAACCAGGAACTGACTCTAAGTCTCAGCTGGGAGGTCCCTCCACGAACCCAGAATAGCTCTTGAGCGCTTCTCATCCTAAGCCAATTGTTGGGCTAGGAGTACCTCAAAAAGCACTAGAAGATTTTGAGAAATTATGAAAGTCTGTCTTCTGTGATACTTTGCGGGTCTATTTATAGATTTTCAGTATCCGGTCTGCCAAAAGTGTAATTCCAATATTCTAAAATTACTGAAATACCCTGGGATGGCCTGCCAACAGCCAAACTCTTCTGTTCTGAGGAGCTAAATGCAGACCTAGGGGCGTCTAGGTAATCTCACCTCTGTACCCTACTTGGCTGGACCCTACCTGGCGGAATCCTTTTCGCTGATCCCTGCGGGCCTCCCGCTTACCATGAGCGCGAGCCTTCTCGCCTACCCCGGGCGGAAGCCAAAAGACTAAAGCGGTGAGAGGCGAGGGAAGCGTCACTCAGCTCCAGGAGCCTAAGGGCTCCCGCCGACCCGAGGGGCAAGCCCTTTCGCCTGTCCTGGGTGGGAACCCTCTCGCCTACTTACTTGTCTGATCCGATTTCAGCCCAAAGCTAGCCTAAGGCTAGTCTAATCTGGGTCCTTGGGGCATCTTGATCCCACCCAGCGAATATGGGGTTGTACATTATGGGCTCTGAGAACAACTCCTAACTTGGTCACGAGGGAAACACCTTTCAAGTTGTCCCACGGGTCTGAGGCTCTCATCCCAGTGGAGTTCGAAGTCTGAAGCTCAAGAGTCGTCGCAGCAGGAGAAGGCAGTGAAGAATGACGCCTAGAGAATGAAGATGCTCAGAGGCTTTCTCTGGACTACATCAAAGAGCTTCGAGACGTAGTCTCTGTCTGCCAAGAGGAGGTCAAGAGGCGAATGTCAAAACACTTCGACAAAAACGTTCGTCTCAAGCAATTCCTTGCAGGAGATCTCGTCATGAAGAAGGCAGATGCACCAGAAAGGGCAGCTGTCGTTGGCTAGCTGAACCCTAATTGGAAGGGACCATTCATCATCCAAGAGGCTCTAGCCACTGGAGTCCATAGCTTACAAAATCAAGAAGGAGAGCTACTGAGAAACACTTGGAGCGGGGACGACCTAAAAAGGTTATATCCCTAGCGGTAACATGTAATGATTGCTTGTATGTAAAGTCGCTTCTACAATTTAATAAAAATTCTCGCCCCCTGAAATATGGGTTGGTTCGAGTTGTCTTCCTTGTTCGAATCGTTTCAAGTTAGCTAGAAGCAGTGAATTCAATCCCTGCGATCGATTTGGGAAACTTGCCTCCGACCTGATTCTCTTAAAAAGCCCAAAACAGGTGATGGAACGGTGTGTCTACTCTTAAAAGCATTCTTGTAAGTCCAAGCCCCTGCATTGACGGTCGAGATCAACACCCCCCTTCTATGTTGGTCTAGCTACCTGCCCGATCGCACCTCTCATCCAACTGGAGAAACTATCAGGAACAGGTCTGGATGCCAATCTATCAAACTCGGCGAAGGGTCCACCTCACAAAGAGACACCTTCGGTAAGACGTCAACGGTCTTTGAGAAGAGTAAAAGACCCACTCTTAGCGACTTTTTGTCCTGCGATAACCCACCATACTTTTGGAAGCAGTCAAGCAAAGAAATTTTGGGAGGTTCGAGTCTGTGGTAGGATGGAGGCCTCGAGTGTGTGCGTCCCGTTGGACCCCCCCCCCCCCCCCCCCCGACTGTCGTTCCATATCTCAGGATCCCTTCAATTCTTTGTCGGTTGAAATAGAGTGTTGGTCTCAAGAGTGTTCTTCTTACGAGACCCCCGGGTGCAAATCTCTTGTCCAAAGGATCGTAGTCGGCAAGCAATGAAAATCTTTTCATTTTCCTTTCAGTAAATACCTTTCCTTGGGCTATTTCGCCAAACCTTACGAAAATCGAACAAATATGATGCGCTTTATCCAAGCATGCACGTGCGAGAAGAGACGTGTAAGCATGCAGGTGTGAGCAGCGATGTGCGAGCATGCAGGTGCGAGTAGCGGCGACGAGCATGCAGATGCGAGCAACGATACGCGAATAACATCGTATGAGTTGGTATGAATGAGTATGCGAGTAAAGATTGCGCACAACAAGCACTCAATCTCCCCACACCTATGACCTTAGTGAGTACCCAAGGCGAGCGAGTATGTGGACAAAAAACGAGCATGAAAAGAACAAAGCACAAAATTCTTCTGTGTGGCGAGCATTACAGTACAAAAAAGGGCAATGACGGCTTGTATAAAGTTTTTTCCAAAAAAATTCCTAAGTTATGTTACATTTTAAATACATGATCGCACGCAGGAGGTCGCCGACCGACTAGGACTCATCGTCGCCAGTGTCAGGCTTGTACTCCTCATCCTCGATGACGACATCTTCCTCGTCACCAGCATCTTCCTCGCCACTCTCCTCGTCATCGCCATCGCCGTCATCGCCGCTCTCTCCGCTGCTGCCGTCTTCATCGCCATCAGAGTCGGTAGCAAAAGACAGGACGTGGTCTGGCGAGTTAGACTCATCGACGAGTATGTCGGGAATAAGGTCCATCACGGCCAGGTGATAGGCCTTCGGGCCCAAGAAGCCGTCCATTCGCACCTTGGCGAGAACATCGTCCCCCGTTGCTCGCGCGATGCCGCGACGAATCGCGAGCATCTCGTCTCCATGGAAGCAGATCTTCTTCCCCACCCCGTGAGGACTCGCCTCCGGCTGCTGCTCAGCTAGGCGAGTATCTGACGACGCAGGGCGAGTTTCAGCTATCTTCGGGCGAGTCTCCAGCTCGGCGATCCGTACTTGGGCGGTCTCCAGCTCATTCTTGGTGTCGGCGAGCTCTTGCTCGAGCTCGGAGATTTTCTTCATCGTTTTTATCTCGACAACCTGTGAGTATCAATAGCAAACCATTAGAAAATCAAGTGAAATGGCGACTACGGAGAAGTTGTGTAAAGAAGCTAAAGCTACCTCATAGTCCTTCCACCGGACGGACTGCATCCTCAGGTCGATCGCCTTCTTCGAGACGATCTTCAGTTGCTCCTGCGACTCAACAGCCTCCACGCAGTATGGTGGTCAAGCTCGGTAGCTCGCAGGAGCGCGCGAGCATTTTGGTGGGCGAGGTCCAGCGCCCTGATGTCTTGTAGCAACTCGACATCAGCTCGCTCGTAGAGAGTGAAGGCAACGTCATAAGCCTCGCCCTTGTCCTCCCAGTCTTCAGACCAGGCCGTCAAGTTGGTGCTTAGAGTCACCTTGTGCTCGCACTCAACCCAGGACACCAGCGAACGGTCGAAGGCGTCCTTGTCATCGATACTGAGATTGTAGTTAGGGTGGAAGTAAGGTGCCCCGACATCCACGGGTGACTCCTTCCCATTGAAGAATTCGTGGGAGATCCTCGCGCGCTTCTTTGCATGATCAACTTGGCTTTCCCTTTCCCCATGTTCGATTTCCTCTGCGAGGAGCCTTCCTTATCGCCAGCTCACGGCTGGCCCTTAATACATGCAGGAGGAGGTATCTCCTCAACATTGGCAGGCGGGTTTATCAAACCCTGACGCGACGGCAAGGCTTGCTTTCCCGGGAGGAGAATAAAATCGACGACAAAGTCAGTGAGTAGCGAGATCTCGCCCAGGTATATACCTTTGCCGAAATAGACTTCGTCGAGCTCATTTATGTTCAGACGTCAGTGGATGACATCGAACCGTCGGCCTCGGAAGGCCTCAAACAGCGACTCGTGCGGCCCCTCCAGAATAGGTGGCAGGAAGGCGACCTCTGGCAGCTAATGCGTCCTGCGAGGTACCCCTTCGAAGTCGTCGGCGACAACGACCAAGTACTCGCCCCATCGGTGGACCTTGTTCGCCGTGCCGGCCAAGGTGCAGACATGGCTGCTGAAAAAGATGACACCCTAGGCAGTCGCTGTGAAGGCAAAGATCTTCCTGAAGACGGAGCGTTCGGGTTGATCTGGACTGGGACTATCCTGAAGTATTGTAGGATCTGGCAGTACTCCGACCACAGGGGAAGTCGCAGGACGACTTCGAAGTGGCTGAGGGGGAGGATGAGCTTGCCTTCGAGGAATGAGTTTAGTCACCCAGTCCGGGCGAGGAGCCTGACCGAGTACCCTTCAGGAAGGATCCTTTTTCTAAAATCCTCCAAGTCCCGCTCAATGGCGACGGACTTCTTGAAGACAGCCTCTGAGAAGTTGATTGTGTGGGCATGTCGGCGAGCATTGACATCGTCACTAACCATCTTCAGAAGCGAGTAGCAAGTAGTGGAGAAGCGGGAAGAGAAGTGCAAGTAAAGTTAGCGAGAAAGAAACAAGTTTGAAATGCTCGCGAGCAGGACTTAGAAATCGCAACAACGTAGAGACACCTACTCCTATTTATAGGCGGAGGCCAAGGGAGGGGTATGACAATCTCGCGTGAGTATCAACCTAAGTCGCAACCTAGTCAATGAAGTGTAGGAAGTCGCTAAGATCCTAACTCGTGTAGTGCCAACCCGAAGATCACCAGCTCGCCGAAACCTACACAGTCATCCCAAGAAATCGCAGAATAAATACAAGTATCAACGCAAAAAACAAGTTCGCAAACTCAATGCGAGATCCAAACTTGTCATCACATTAAAAGAATATTACAGAATTGTTTGAGACAATATCGACAATGGTGAAGAAAGAAAAAAGTCTTAGAATAAAATCCTAATTTCTAGGTGGTCGCTGCTCTGGAAGTGGAGGATGCTGCCAAATCCAACCCATGTCGCGCGCTCACCGGTAGTGCTCACTCGCTACGGCCATCGCACCATCGCCTCGTCGCAGTTGATCCTCCATCCTCGCCAGCCGACCAGCGGAACCCATGCTCGCCCGCATCTTCGCTAGCTCCTCGTGATGGAGCTGTTGGCGATGCTCGGTCACGGTTTGTCGATGCTCCAGCTCGTTGATCATGTGGAAGTGGGACTAAACGCTAGCAAGCTGCTCCAACAGATATTCCATCCTCGCCATTCTGACCTCCAATGTCGAGATCTGACGATGAGGCTCGCAGATTGCAAGTTGGTCGAACTTCGCCTCCAGCTCCATGTATGCACTGGCAGCGGCCTGGTTGTACTCGTAGGCTGGGAGCCGGAGAGCATCGATGAAGGCCGCTCCCGGGGCAGCAGGGAGACCTGTCAAATCAGAGAAGAAGTCGTGAAGTCAGTAAAGTCGCAGTGTATCAGCAGTCAGCCAGTTCGGCGTCATGCGAGTTACCTTGCTGAGGGGATCGAGTTCGACGAGGGGAAGGGCTACAACAGGATGATTCTCGCAGGCCCGATGACGAACCTTCCCGACACTCGGCGGCCTTCCCTGGCTGCGACCTCCAGGATCGCAATCTCCGGTCCTCGGCGGGAAGTAGCTCGGGCGCCTTCCGTCCCGATCTCGTGACGAGCTCTCAGGCGGGTTCGGAGGGGCCGCAGTTTCCTCCGGGAGGACTTCAGGACGAGGTTCAACACTCGACAGCAAGGGAGGAGCCAGCGGCAGAGGAGGTGGCGACAAAAAGGTGCTCGCCATCGGTTGCGGCGAGCTAATCGTAAGAGGAGGGGCCTTGCTCGCCCTAGGTTGCGAGGTCTTCGACGCGTGAGGATTTTTATTCATCGCCTCAGGAGCTTGTTTTCTCGACCTCTTCTTGGGGCCGACGTTGATCCGGACGGTGTGCCCAGATCGCGGATGTTGTTGAGCTTCAAGGGAGACCAGAAGAACAGATCGCAGGGGAGCGACATTCAGATGCTCGTCAGAGATAGTTGGTAGAGGAGCTGTGAATAAAGAACAAGAGTCAACGAGATAAAAAAGAATTGGTCATCAATTCAAGGAGTTAGCTGCGAGATAGTAGCCTTGCGCGACAGCGAGATCCGATCGTATTTGGGCCTGGGACCCGGCGAGATTTGGGACAGGCGGGAAGGTCGGCGAAAGAGGACGAGAAGTGTCGGGTGCCGACTGTTTAAGGATGTCGCCCAGACCAAAATCCTTGAAGATTTGAAGAGTGTTAGTTGGAAATGCGAGATGGTCGGCCGAGATGGCGACATCTGGTGCGCCCGGAGGCAGGCTATCTTTCTTCGAAGCCAGCAACTTCTTTTTCAATTTTTGTTTTTTCCTCTTCTTCTGCGGAGGAAGATCATCAGCGTCGTCGCCTTCCCGTGGCCATTTTGACTTCTTGGGCTCCAAAAACCCCGACAGAGCGGCAATGCTCGCATTATAGACTTCCCCGACAGATTACGACATGATGTACGAGTTCAGAAGGAGGGTAGCAAGGGTGAGCCCCCACCCCCACCCCCACCCAACCCATTTATAGGGGTCTGCAGGCATCCACGGGTCGCGAGTAGCCCAGATACTTGTCGTAAGCATCTCGCCGAATAAGCGTTAAATGTTTCTTTCTGAGCTCATACGCCGCCCGCAAAGAGCGGGAATTATGTACAACCAACATTTATCGAGAATGGACCCCCCATAGCCAGGTCAGCAAGAAGTCAAAGTCAATATGTCCACACAGATATCAGAGTTAGCATTCAAGACAGTAGAAAACTTGGGCGAGTATGACGAGCTTACCTCACATACTCGTCAGGAGGCGACTAGGGCAGTTGCTTGCCTGCAGCCGAGCGAGCTCCCTCAGAAGTCGCCAAGTCACCGGGAGGTGGGGCTATAAATAAGACCTCCCCCTTTGGATTTACCTATAAATAGGACCCTAGGGATACAAAGATTAAGACTTCAGAATCTCGCAAAAAATCTCGACCACCTTATTTCATGGACATCGAGCTGAGCATTTGGATCCTTTCTTCAAAGAGACAAGTTCCGAGCTAACAGTTATCCCTTTTAGTCGCTGCCTTAACTTGGTCGCCAACTTGAGTCTACCTTGTACCCTGCTTGACCATCTTTGGTTGTGGAGGAGAAGCTTCTTCAAAACATTTGGATACGTGATGGGACCTCACTGGCGCAGCACCTGGATTCCTTTTGTTGTCCATATTTCTGCGTTCTAGACCGCTAAGCCGTCGAACCCAACCACTGGAGTAGTATCCTTAAGCTGTCTTGATCCTAATTTTAAAGTATGAATTTTTTCGGCTTCAACAGGAGGATTCTTAAAAAAACACAGAAAGCTCATAATATTCATGAAGCTAATAATGTATTAGAAGGGCAGGATGATACCATGCGACATATCATTTTCGTGAAGCTAATAATATTCTGCATAGAAACTTCCAAACAAAAAATGACATGAAAAGGCTTCTAATGTTGCGAAAAGTGCATCATAAACTCATCAAATTCAAATTCAGGCATTCTTCAAGCAAAACTTTCTGAATAGACTTCCAAAGTGAAGAGAAATGCCGACGAATATGTTTACATCAGCTATTCCTCTTTAGCATGCTTTGCTCCGAATAAAGCCATAGAGGTTTTGATCACAAAGGAAAAGAAAGTCCTACATTCCAAGAAGAAAGGCAAAAAGAAGTTAGCATGAATAAATCAAAACTTTGCTGCAAATTTGTCATTAGAACCAGTTTGTTTTTAAGTAAATTCTAAAGAAAAACAGGGGAGAGAGCAAAAGTGAAAGAGAAGCTCTTTAAGGAAGCATTCAACTGAAGATATTGTCACAAAATGAAAATCCAATTGTTTGTGCAGATTTTGTACAAGAAATCCAGGTTTGAGATATTTTAAGGTAACTCAATGTGATGGTGATCGATTATAAGTCATTTCAAATATTAGTGGGATTGTTTTTTTTTTTTTACTGTGAGACCGATCGGAGACCGTGATCTCGCCCGGCTCAACCCCTACCCCCCCCCCCCCCCCCCCCCCCCCCCCCCCCATCCTAAGACCCTTCCTTGAAGCTGGCCGTGGCCTATATATATATAAAAAAAACATAAAAACAGCTACAAAGTCAAATTGTCCTTGGAGAGGATAAATGAAAAGGCTTGGGTTAGGGGCATACCCCTTTCCCACACGAAACTAGATCTGCAAGTCATATTTGCCACATAATCCGCCGCAGAGTTTGCTCGCCGGTCAATAAGCGCAATTACCAATCTTGGACCCTAAGACCCTTCCAGCCCCTCTAAAACAGCCATCGACACTCTTTTGCCCCCCCGAACAGACCTCTACTCCTCCGACAACCAGCATCCAGCATTTGTTATATTTTAGGATTGCCTCCACTACTACAACCACAAGATCTCCAATCCTATGCCTGTATGCCGGCGGCCCCTTGGTAAGACCAACATTTATTTTCAAGTCTTTTATGTATGGATACATTTCTATTGCTAGTATTATCATGCTTATAGGTTTGACTCTTTTATCTCTCTAAAGTGTGTGTTCTCATTGCCCAACACTAATTCTTAGTACTTTCAATTAGTTGCAATTGTTACTTGTTAGCCTAATTAGAACTTCTACGATTAATTGTGATGAAATATGCGGGAGTTAAGATTTTCTTGTTTAATTAACTGTGTTGGAAATAATTGCATGACTAAAGAGTTGCTTCACATTACGAATTATGTTCAGCAATCATTAGTACATTGGATTGTGTGCTTGAATGCTCCTGCATCTTCATTTCAAGATTTGTTATAGGTTCATTGCATTCATCGCTTGCTCGCATGCATTACATTTAGAGTTAGGGCTTTGCACATCCGCCGCCTGTAGATTCGTCTTACAACAAATGACATCAAAGCTAGGTTCAGCCTTTATTTTGATATGCAGTCATTAAGTCTATAGGTCAACTAATGACGTGTTATCATCGTTACACCTCTCCTTTGAAAAATACAAGTTCGTTTACACTCAACCTTGTAGAGTTTCTCTTGAGAAGTCTTCATGTTATCATCATAATTATTTTTGTCCGTACCTGACCACTTAAGGAGAATGTGTCAACCCTTCGACACCATGCCACTATACTAGAGACGATCACTATTATTGTTGTCGACATCCCTATGCATGTGCGGACCGTGTTGAGCTTTCAGCACGACTCGATTATCTTAAGGATAATTACTACAAGAATCATCATTTTGAGAACGAGCTCGAATATAGTTTCATAGTGTGGCCCACAGTTCATCGAGCCCACAGTATTTTAATTATTGGCTCGTGGACATTGAATATTCTCGATTATTTTGAATTATGCGTTGAGCGTCGCATCAACTTTGTGGAACTTGAAACTTCTATATAAGGATCGCCTGCTCGAATAATTATTTGCCCATCGATAAGGATTCATGTCCGTCGTGGAGTATGGGATCCTTTTGATGAGTTAATAGCGAAGAACGTCATCCAAGAGAAGCCACCTATGACAACTTCCCAATTTCAGTCTGACTTCGATCCAAGATACTTACTATGTTGAACAATCACTACTTAGAGTCTCTCAAGCAGGCATACCACCTTGCCCTTAATTTTGAGCAACCATTGAGCGCCATTATAGTTAGTCGAATAGACTTGCACTTTGATTGTCCTATCGTGAGTCACTCCCAGCCCGAGGCGACCATCGTGACTACTCCTACCTCCGTAGACACAAAATATGGACTTATTGTAACAGAGTCATCTCATTCCCAAGAGGTTCAATGTCAGATGTGTGATCTCCCCACAACATCTTAACCCAAATCCCACAACATTGACCGGAAATGTTCATGAACAATCTAGCAACCTTGTCCCAGTTTGTTCTTTCCCAACTCCTAACACAAATATTGTGATTTTTCATATCATATACCCAATCTCGTGTGCATGTCTCTTAGAGTCTCTTTATTTCAAGGTGCCTAGTCCTGATTCGAGTATGATTCTAGAGTCGATTATTGACGACATAGTGGTTGTCTCACATGTTCCTAGGGACACAACTGTTATCGACGACACTCACTTGGAGTGTCATTCTATTATTGATGGGTTGCTTGAAGAGCCTCCGGTTGAGCCCCAAGTGAGCCACTTGATGAAGCCTCTCTAGATAGCAGTTTCCCTAGTGTGGATCTCTTAGATATTCGTTTGAGCGATCATCGCACTCACGACGAGTATTTTTATACACCTCCTAAAGAGCCATCTGACGAGTTTTACCGTTTGACAGATATTTGACTCATCTTTGGCTTCCTCGACATCCCTTTTGGAGATCGCATTGTCTATAACGGAATTTTCTATCGGCCACTTAATGAGCCTCTTGATGATTTTCGTCCCTTAGGAAACATTTCGTATGCCATGATATTACATCTCAGTGCATGTGTCTTAGGTAGCCATTTGGGTGTTCGCATGCTCAACAAATATTTTTACACCTCACCTAAATAACCTCCAATTAAACCACCCATCATTAGGAAATAGGAACCTTCATCAATACATGGAGTCCATGTTTTATCAGTGTGTCATGTTGAACATCTTTTATTTGCATTTATTGCATGTATTACATATTCCACATAAAATTATATTAAATAATAAAAATTTAAAAACTTAAATCAACAATCACATAAGAAAGCAAATGTTCAGATGAAGTAATTGGGTGATGATTTGCACAATTATTTGAGAGGTTCCCATTGGGGATAGTTTTGAATGTGAGTACTAGGTGAATAGGTCCATACACTGTCATGAGAGAGTGAGACAAATTTCTTCAAGTTTGATATCGCTAGGAATATAGGTGTTCATCTTGTACTTAATGTTGAGGATTTGACTCTAGCTATGAAGTCACTTAGGCTGCGTTTGGCGTGGCTTATCGCAACTTATTTGCTCTGGTGTGGTGGGACAAAAACGTCATTGTCATAGGATGTATGTTTGGTATCACAAATGTTACAAAAAAGAAACTAGTTTGAGGCATAAGATTTTGGTATGATAATGACGTTTTTGTCCAACCTCACTGGAGCAAATAAATCACAATAAGTTGCGCCAAACACGGCCTTAGTTTTGGACCTTCAGCTTTCCCATTTAGCGTCAGTTTTCACCACCACTATAGCCCTACCCATCACCATTTTATCAATACCCTTCACCCATACGATGACTTACTTGATGTGTGGGACTCCCGGGGACGTCTGCGACACGATGACCTTTACGAAGACTCTTCTTACTTGGAGCAATAGAGAGTCCTTCCTAGTTTGCAATGAAAGCGTGTATTTTGCATTTACCAGAAATGAATGGTTTTTGAGGTCGATTAGTATTATATGTCATTTCTGTGAGAAAATCTAAATACAAGCTTTGCATTCCACAAAAAGTTAAATTACAAAAGTATAACCCCCTATTTATAGGGAGAAAAGAAAAAAGAAAAAAGAAAAAATACAACGGATGATGTGGGACTAAATTACAACAGACGGATAGGCGGTTAAAATTTTTCAGACCACTACAACAGGAGCGGTTAGACAGACTGTCTGCTCCACAGGAGTATTCGTCGGTCTCTACACAGCCCGCTGCCGACCTGAACAGTCTGCTCAATACCAGCAAATAGATGCATAAGTCCGTCGAGCATCTGGTACTGAGCTCCTTTGATTAACAGGCCACAACAACAACCTCTACTCGCAGCTTCAGCTTTGACTCTAACCGCAGCTTCAGCTGCTCCTCAGACCGCGGTCTCTATCCACTGCGACTAGAATTTCTTGTCCGCTAAACCCACAACAGGATTGAACAACCCTAGGCTGGCTAGATCTCTGGCCAGACCGCCAAAGGCAGTCTGCAATAATCAATCCGCCAGACCGCTTGGACTTAAGCTGTCAAACCACCAATCCTTCAGTTTGCCTAGTTCAAGCTGCCAGACCGCCAAACACCAGGCCGCCTGATCTATCCACCAGACCGCCAAACACCAGGCCGCCTGATCTATCCACCAGACCGCCAGACACCTGGTCGCCTGATCAAACCGCCAGACCGCTACGCACCAGTCCGCCCGACCAAACTGCCAGACCGCTAAGCTCAAAATCTAACACTCCCCCTCAAGCGGGAGCATATATGTCAACCATATCCAGCTTGTCACAGACATCTGAAAGAGAAGCAGACATTGGTTTGGAAAAGATGTGTGCAAGCTCCTTGTCAGGAGTGATGAACGGATTACAAATTTGATTCTTCAAAATTTCATCTTTGGCGAAATAACAGTCAGCCTTAATGTGTTTTGTCCTTTCGTGAAACACTGGATTCTTCGATATATGTATAGTAGTCTGGTTGTCACAAAATATGGGTAAAGGATGGTCATATGCCTCTCCCAAGTTAAGCATAAGGGCACGCAACCATTTCAACTCGCAAGCGGCGAAGTCATGTTTCGGTATTCAGCTTCAGCGCTTGATCGTGACACAACAGACTGCTTCTTGCTTTTCCAGCTGACAAGATTTTCTCTCACAGAGGGGAAAAATCAGAAGTAGAATTTTTATCTTCTTTATTGTCAGCATAGCTAGCATTAGAATATGCTTCTACCTTTATGATGTTATGTTTTCGAAACAATAACCCCTTTCCTGGAGACCCTTTTGCATACTCCTGAATTTTCAAGGCAGAACGAAGATGACATTCTTTAGGTGCTTGCATAAACTGACTGACCTTCCCTACAGCATAACAAATATCAGGTCTGGTGACAGTCAGATTGATCAGTTTTCACACGAGTCACCTGCACATAGTACTATCTGAAAGAAGAGGAGAATCCTCCATTCAACTCTTGTCATCACCAACAGCCATAGGACAGCGAACAGGTTTTGTCAGAGGAAGACCAGTTTCTTTCAAAAGATCTAATGCATACTTTCGCTGTGAAAGCACTACAGAGTTTTGTTTCCGCAAGATTTTTATTCCCAGTAAGTACTTAGAAGAGCCCATATCATTAGTAACAAAATATTGTCAAAGATGTCTCTTTGCTAGATCAACTTCTTCATTATCATCACCAATAAGGAGAATATCATCCACATAGACAGCCAGGACCACGAGCCCCTTAGTAGTCTTGCGAACAAAAAGAGAATGATCAGCAGAACTCCGAGTGAAGCCAACAAGAGAGACAACTTTGCTGAACTTGTCGAACCAGACCCGTGAGCTTGGCTTTAGACCATAAATTGTCTTTCGTAACTTGCACATCTGAGACTCCCCCTGAGCAACATACCCAGAAGGTTGTTCCATGTAAACCACCTCTTGTAGATCACCATACAGGAAGGCATTCATCACATTTAACTGATACTTCTCTCAACCTTTATTAACTGCTACAGAGAAAAAGGACACGGATAGTGCCAATGCGAGCAACTGGGGAGAAGGTATCAAAAAAGTCCACACCATAAGTCTAAGTAAAGTCTTTGGCAACAAGTCTAGCCTTATAGCGGTCAATAGTGTCATCGGAGACCGTGATCTCGCCCGGCTCAACCCCTACCCCCCCCCCCCCCATCCTAAGACCCTTCCTTGAAGCTGGCCGTGGCCTATATATATATAAAAAAAACATAAAAACAGCTACAAAGTCAAATTGTCCTTGGAGAGGATAAATGAAAAGGCTTGGGTTAGGGGCATACCCCTTTCCCACACAAAACTAGATCTGCAAGTCATATTTGCCACATAATCCGCCGCAGAGTTTGCTCGCCGGTCAATAAGCGCAATTACCAATCTTGGACCCTAAGACCCTTCCAGCCCCTCTAAAACAGCCATCGACACTCTTTTGCCCCTCCGAACAGACATCTACTCCTCCGACAACCAGCATCCAGCATTTGTTATATTTTATGATTGCCTCCACTACTACAATCACAAGATCTCCAATCCTATGCCTGTATGCCGGCGGCCCCTTGGTAAGACCCACATTTATTTTCAAGTCTTTTATGTATGGATACATTTCTATTGCTAGTATTATCATGCTTATAGGTTTGAATCTTTTATCTCTCTAAAGTGTGTGTTCTCATTGCCCCACACTAATTCTTAGTACTTTCAATTAGTTGCAATTGTTACTTGTTAGCCTAATTAGAACTTCTACGATTAATTGTGATGAAATATGCGGGATTTAAGATTTTCTTGTTTAATTAACTGTGTTGGAAATAATTGCATGACTAAAGAGTTGCTTCACATTACGAAGTATGTTCAGCAATCATTAGTACATTGGATTGTGTGCTTGAATGCTCCTGCATCTTCATTTCAGGATTTGTTATAGGTTCATTGCATTCATCGCTTGCTCGCATGCATTACATTTAGAGTTAGGGCTTCGCACATCCGCCGCCTGTAGATTCGTCTTACAACAAATGACATCAAAGCTAGGTTCAGCCTTTATTTTGATATGCAGTCATTAAGTCTATAGGTCAACTAATGACGTGTTATCATAGTTACACCTCTCCTTTGAAAAATACAAGTTCGTTTACACTCAACCTTGTAGAGTTTCTCTTGAGAAGTCTTCATGTTATCATCATAATTATTTTTGTCCGTACCAGACCACTTAAGGAGAATGTGTCAACCCTTCGACACCATGCCACTATACTAGAGACGATCACTATTATTGTTGTCGACATCCCTACGCATGTGCGGACCGTGTTGAGCTTTCAGCACGACTCGATTATCTTAAGGATAATTACTACAAGAATCATCATTTTGAGAACGAGCTCGAATATAGTTTCGTAGTGTGGCCCACAGTTCATCGAGCCCACAGTATTTTAATTATTGGCTCGTGGACATTGAATATTCTCGATTATTTTGAATTATGCGTTGAGCGTCGCATCAACTTTGTGGAACTTGAAACTTCTATATAAGGATCGCCTGCTCGAATAATTATTTGCCCATCGATAAGGATTCATGTCCGTCGTGGAGTATGGGATCCTTTTGATGAGTTAATAGTGAAGAACGTCATCCAAGAGAAGCCACCTATGACAACTTCCCAATTTCAGTCTGACTTCGATCCAAGATACTTACTATGTTGAACAATCACTACTTAGAGTCTCTCAAGCAGGCATACCACCTTGCCCTTAATTTTGAGCAACCATTGAGCGCCATTATAGTTAGTCGAATAGACTTGCACTTTGATTGTCCTATCGTGAGTCACTCCCAGCCCGAGGCGACCATCGTGACTACTCCTACCTCCGTAGACACAAAATATGGACTTATTGTAACAGAGTCATCTCATTCCCAAGAGGTTCAATGTCAGATGTGTGATCTCCCCACAACATCTTAACCCAAATCCCACAACATTGACCGGAAGTGTTCATGAACAATCTAGCAACCTTGTCCCAGTTTGTTCTTTCCCAACTCCTAACACAAATATTGTGATTTTTCATATCATATACCCAATCTCGTGTGCATGTCTCTTAGAGTCTCTTTATTTCAAGGTGCCTAGTCCTGATTCGAGTATGATTCTAGAGTCGATTATTGACGACATAGTGGTTGTCTCACATGTTCCTAGAGACACAACTGTTATCGACGACACTCACTTGGAGTGTCATTCTATTATTGATGGGTTGCTTGAAGAGCCTCCGGTTGAGCCCCAAGTGAGCCACTTGATGAAGCCTCTCTAGATAGCAGTTTCCCTAGTGTGGATCTCTTAGATATTCGTTTGAGCGATCATCGCACTCACGACGAGTATTTTTATACACCTCCTAAAGAGCCATCTGACGAGTTTTACCGTTTGACAGATATTTGACTCATCTTTGGCTTCCTCGACATCCCTTTTAGAGATCGCATTGTCTATAACGGAATTTTCTATCGGCCACTTAATGAGCCTCTTGATGATTTTCGTCCCTTAGGAAACATTTCGTATGCATGATATTACATCTCAGTTCATGTGTCTTAGGTAGACATTTGGGTGTTCGCATGCTCAACAAATATTTTTACACCTCACCTAAATAACCTCCAATTAAACCACCCATCATTAGGAAATAGGAACCTTCATCAATACATGGAGTCCATGTTTTATCAGTGTGTCATGTTGAACATATTTTATTTGCATTTATTGCATGTATTACATATTCCACATAAAATTATATTAAATAATAAAAATTTAAAAACTTAAATCAACAATCACATAAGAAAGCAAATGTTCAGAGGAAGTAATTGGGTGATGATTTGCACAATTATTTGAGAGGTTCCCATTGGGGATAGTTTTGAATGTGAGTACTAGGTGAATAGGTCCATACACTGTCATGAGAGAGTGAGACAAATTTCTTCAAGTTTGATATCGCTAGGAATATAGGTGTTCATCTTGTACTTAATGTTGAGGATTTGACTCTAGCTATGAAGTCACTTAGGCTGCGTTTGGCGTGGCTTATCGCAGCTTATTTTCTCCGGTGTGGTGGGACAAAAACGTCATTGTCATAGGATGTATATTTGGTATCACAAATGTTACAAAAAAGAAACTAGTTTGAGGCATAAGATTTTGGTATGACAATGACGTTTTTGTCCAACCTCACCGGAGCAAATAAATCACAATAAGCTGCGCCAAACACGGCCTTAGTTTTGGACCTTCAGCTTTCCCATTTAGCGTCAGTTTTCACCACCACTATAGCCCTACCCATCACCATTTTATCAATACCCTTCACCCATACGATGACTTACTTGATGTGTGGGACTCCCGGGGACGTCTGCGACACGATGACCTTTACGAAGACTCTTCTTACTTGGAGCAATAGAGAGTCCTTCCTAGTTTGCAATGAAAGCGTGTATTTTGCATTTACCAGAAATGAATGGTTTTTGAGGTCGATTAGTATTATATGTCATTTATGTGAGAAAATCTAAATACAAGCTTTGCATTCCACAAAAAGTTAAATTACAAAAGTATAACCCCCTATTTATAGGGAGAAAAGAAAAAAGAAAAATACAACGGATGATGTGGGACTAAATTACAAAAGGCGGATAGGCGGTTAAAAATTTTCAGACCATTACAATAGGAGCGGTTAGACAGACTGTCCGCTCCACAGGAGTATTCGTCGGTCTCTACACAGCCCACTGCCGACCTAAACAATCTGCTCAATACCAGCAAATAGATGCATAAGTCCGCTGAGCATCTGGTACTGAGCTCCTTTGATCAACAGGCCACAACAACAACCTCTACTCGCAGCTTCAGCTTTGACTCTAACTGCAGCTTCAGCTGCTCCTCAGACCGCGGTCTCTATCCGCTGCGACTAGAATTTCTTGTCCGCTAAACCCACAACAGGATTGAACAACCCTAGGCTGGCTAGATCTCTGGCCAGACCGCCAAAGGCAGTTTGCAATAATCAATCCGCCAGACCGCTTGGACTTAAGCTGTCAAACCACCAACCCTTCAGTCTGCCTAGTTAAAGCTGCCAGACCGCCAAACACCAGGCCGCCTGATCTATCCACCAGACCGCCAAACACTAGGCCGCCTGATCTATCCACCAGACCGCCAGACACCTGGTCGCCTGATCAAACCGCCAAACCGCTACGCACTAGTCTGCCCGACCAAACCGCCAGACCGCTAAGCTCAAAATCTAACACTCCCCCTCAAGCGGGAGCATATATGTCAACCATATCCAGCTTGTCACAGACATCTGAAAGAGAAGCGGATTGGTTTGGAAAAGATGTGTGCAAGCTCCTTGTCAGGAGTGATGAATGGATTACAAATTTGATTCTTCAAAATTTCATCTTTGGCGAAATAACAGTCAGCCTTAATGTGTTTTGTCCTTTAGTGAAACACTGGATTCTTCGATATATGTATAGTAGCCTGGTTGTCACAAAATATGGGTAAAGGATGGTCATATGCCTCTCCCAAGTTAAGCATAAGGGCACGCAACCATTTCAACTCGCAAGCGGCGAAGTCATGTTTCGGTATTCAGCTTCAGCGCTTGATCGTGACACAACAGACTGCTTCTTGCTTTTCCAGCTGACAAGATTTTCTCTCACAGAGGGGAAAAATCAGAAGTAGACTTTTTATCTTCTTTATTGTCAGCATAGCTAGCATCAGAATATGCTTCTACCTTTATGATGTTATGTTTTCGAAACAATAACCCCTTTCCTGGAGACCCTTTTGCATACTCCTGAATTTTCAAGGCGGAACGAAGATGACATTCTTTAGGTGTTTGCATAAACTAACTGACCTTCCCTACAGCATAACAAATGTCAGGTCTGGTGACAGTCAGATTGATCAGTTTTCACACGAGTCGCCTGCACATAGTACTATCTGAAAGAAGAGGAGAATCCTCCGTTCAACTCTTGTCATCACCAACAGCCATAGGACAGCGAACAGGTTTTGTCACAAGAAGACCAGTTTCTTTCAAAAGATCTAATGCATACTTTCGCTGTGAAAGCACTACAGAGTTTTGTTTCCGCAAGATTTTTATTCCCAGTAAGTACTTAGAAGAGCTCATATCATTAGTAACAAAATATTGTCAAAGATGTCTCTTTGCTAGATCAACTTCTTCATTATCATCACCAATAAGGAGAATATCATCCACATAGACAGTCAGGACCACGAGCCCCTTAGTAGTCTTGCGAACAAAAAGAGAATGATCAGCAGAACTCCGAATGAAGCCAACAAGAGAGACAACTTTGCTGAACTTGTCGAACCAGGCCCGTGAGCTTGGCTTTAGACCATAAATTGTCTTTCGTAACTTGCACATCTGAGACTCCCCCTGAGCAACATACCCAGGAGGTTGTTCCATATAAACCACCTCTTGTAGATCACCATACAGGAAGGCATTCATCACATTTAACTAATACTTCTCTCAACCTCTATTAACTGCTACAGAGAAAAAGGACACGGATAGTGCCAATGCGAGCAACTGGGGAGAAGGTATCAAAAAAGTCCACACCATAAGTCTAAGTAAAATCTTTGGCAACAAGTCTAGCCTTATAGCGGTCAATAGTGTCATCGGGATGAAACTTGATGACAAAGACCCACTGACATCCAACCACATCAACACCCAGAGGAGTAAGGACAAGAATCTAAGTACCCCTTTCTCTTAAAGTCTTCATTTCTTCATTCATTGCCACTTTCCAATGCGGAATAGAAAGGGCCTCCTGATAATTAACCGGGACAACATTTGCCGAGAGAATAAGAGCAAACTTCCTTCCATCTGGAGATGACGATTTTTGCGCTCAGCAACCCCATTTTGCTGAGAGGTGTAGGAACAACAAGTTTGATGAATTATGCCCTGATGCATCCAAAAATCGGAAAATTGGTAACTAAGATATTCTCGAGCATTATCACTTTGAAGAACTTTAATAGAAACATCAAATTGAGTTTGGATCGCATTATAAAAGGCCAAAAACATAGAATAAAGTTCAGAACGTTCTCGTAAGAGATATAATCAGGTACAACGAGAAAATAATCAACAAATGTAACAAAGTATAAACTCTCCATTCCAACAATCCTAACAGGAGCAGGACCTCAAACATCGGAATGAACAAGTTCAAAAGGACGAGAAGAACTACATACTAGTCTTGCGGAAAAGGAAGAACGATGATGCTTGCCAAGTTGGCAGGTCTCACAGTTCAAAGAGGAGTCCTCATTGAGCAAATCTGATGGGAGTTGGTAAAAGAGACGAGGAGGATGACCAAGGCGAAGATGTCATTGCAGAAGAGATGTAGAGAAAGCAATAACAATGTCAAAGAAGAAGAGCTCATTGTTTTTTTGGTCTCAGTAACAATCTTCTCCTTGGAGTGAGGATCCTGAAAAAAACAAGTAGTAGATGTAAAGGTAATCGTGCAGTTCAATTGTTTACAGGGAGTAGGAACAGAGAGTAAATTGCACGAAAAAGATGGGACGTAAAATGTGTCCTCAAGCCGCAGAGTTGGAGTGACACAGACTGTACAAGTCCCGCATACCGAAGACGGATTACCGTCCGCAACAAAAACTGGAGGAGACCGGTTATACTTGTCCAAACAAGAGAATAAACCGGGATTCTCTGTCATATGATTAATAGCTCCTGAATCAATCGGCTACTTACCCTGAGTGACGACATTAGCACTGCAAGAAGAAGAAGAGAAGGAAAGGGGCGTGGACTTCTTTGTGTTGTCACCGACAAACGGGCGAAGATGAGGATACTTAGCTCAACAACGATCAACAAGATGACCCGTCTTGCCACAATGTGAGCAGACATGACAAGACGTCCACCAGTATGACATCCATGACCACTAGAATTACCAGAGCGAGTCTGATGAGCAAATGTGTCATGAGAGGGCGGGGAGGCAAGCAGAGGGTGCAAAAGAAGAGTGGTAACAGTTGCAATACGGACAACAGTAGCATCAAGAGTGGGTGAATCAGCTTTGCAAAGAATTTGTTGTCGTATCATGTCATAAGATTCTGGAAGGCGAAGAAGGTAACACGCAACCAGAAGCTCTTAGAAGTTTTTGTGCTGCTCAGCTAGATCAGCAACAGAGAATGGACGATGTTGAAGAATTTCAGCGTCAAGTGCTTGCACTTCCTGATAAGCAGCAGCAGGAGTCAAAGTAGGGCAGACAAACAGATTGGCATATAATGTGTATATGCGGGAGGTCTGAGCGCCTTTTGAATACAGAGCAGCAAGATGATTTCAAGCGGCCTTAACAGTCTCATCATGTCGAATAGCAGGTAGGCACTCATCAGAGAGACTATTGGCAAGCCACGTTCTAACAAAAATATCACAGGCATCCCAGTCATCAAAGGCAGCAGATTCACGAGTCGGAGGATCATAAGTGAGATGATGGCGTTTGCGTTGAGACTTCAGCAAGAACACAAACGAAATACTCCAATCTGGATAATTCGAGCAAACCAACTTAGAAGCAATTCCAAGATTGTCAGACGGAGTAGAAACAGATGGTGCAGTTTGAGAAGAGTACTCGGTATCTACCATGAAAAAGGAGGCTAAAAAAGGAAACCGCGCGGTTGAGCGGACAAAAAAAGGAATCCGCAGAAACCACAGAAGGAGGGAGGTTAGAAAACCGAAATCCGCAAAGAACACAGATGAGCAAAGTCGATGGTTAGAAAACCAGAAACCACAAGAATCGGGTGAGCTCTGATACCAAGTGAGAAAATCTAAATAACAAGTTTTGCATTCCACAAAAATTAAATTACAAGAGTATGACACCCTATTTATAGGGAGAAAGAAGAAAAATACAACAGACGATGTGAGACTAAATTACAACAGACGGACAGACGGTTAAAAACTTTCAGACCGCTATAACTGGAGCAGTTAGAAAGGTTATTCGCTACACAGGAGTATTCGTCGATCTTTACACAGCCTGTTGTCGACCTGATCAGTAGTCCGCCCAATACAGCTGGATAGATGCATAAGTCTGTCGAGCTTCTGGTACTGAGCTCCCTTGATCAACAGACCACAACAACAGCCTCTACTCGCAGTTTCAGCTCTGCCTCTAACCGCAGCTTCAGCTGCTCCTCAGACCATGGTCTCTAACCGCTGCGACTAGAATCTCTTGTTCGTTAAACCCGCAACAAGATTGAACGTCCCCAGGCTGGCTAGATCTCTGACCAGACTGCCAAAGGCAGTCCACAATAATCAATCCGCCAGACCGCTTGGACTTAAGCTGTCGACCACCAACCCTTCAGTCTTCCTGGTTCAAGCTGCCAGACCGCCAAACACTAGGACACCTGATCTATCCGCCAGACCACCAAACACCAGGCCGCCTGATCTATCCGCCAGACCACTAAACACCAGGTTGCCTGATCAAACCGCCTGACTGCTAAGCACCAGTCCGCCCGACCAAACCGCTAAACCGCTGAGCTCAAAATCTAACAATTTTAAATGTCTGTGGGATTGTATTTTTTTTGGATCGTGAGATGTACAATCGGAGACCGTGATCGCGACCGGCTCGATTTTCATATTTTTTACATTTTTTCTTAGTTCAATTTTGAGAGTTATGTTAAATTATTCGTCGGACGATGATGTATTTAAACTAATTCTCGTCCCCTTATATCATCCTAGCAATCGACAGAAATGGAGATAAAAAACAGATCTTCAAACAAGGGAGTCGTTTGATCTTGTGTGTCGGCGCCCGATCCAGCTGGTGCTGACTCCGGGGGTCCGCTTATTTCAGACTGACAGTATTTCAGTCTCTTAGTGTTATATTCACTTTTAGTTGGCTCTGTGAATTCAGCATGACAAGGTACACTTTACCGATAATTAGTTCTTCTTACTCTACCTCTGCATTAAGTATCCTTTTAGCACTTTCATTTTTACCTACTTTATATCAGTTATATACCGTTACTTAGTTTACTTTTTATAGCGGGCCCGGTCAGACTGATGACTTCCTGTTAAATAAGGTTGGGGTGTTTCAATTGATATCAGAGACAGGTTTAGGACCCCTGGACTCAAAAAATTCACAGAGTCATAGGATTGTGTCAGAATCAAACTCTCGTCAGTGAAGACATCGAGTTAGTCTAACTCTTGATTTCGCTGGTGTATGAAAATACCTTCAGTAACAGATTTTTCAGATATATTATTTGCAGTAATAATTTCTTTTTATATGTTCTTTAGGCACCTTGAGCCAGTGAAGCGGGGGAATCCTCACGTCAAAACACTGCTCCTGATATTGTCATGAGTGATGTTAATGCGCATCCTGCGCTACCCGCACCAGCAGCATCAGAACCAGCTGATTAGGCAGGCCCAGATTGTCAAGGCAGTAGTTGTAGCTTTATTGTAGTTTCAGAAAGGTCAGCCTGCAAGGATCCCAGCTCCGGTCCCAGCACCAGTGCCTGCACCGATAGCCATGGAGGTTGGTATGGATCGTTACTTAAGGGATTTTAGAGACCTCCACCCTTCCAATTACAGTGGAGATGGAACCCCGATGGATACAGATGATTGAATTGTAAACATAGAGATTTGTTGAATGTTATGGAGTGTCCTGAAAATAAGAAAGTTCCATTGACAACTTTCCTCCTTCAAGATGAGGCGAAAATTTGTTGGACTAAGTATCTAGCAGATGATCCAACCGGTAAGACATCAAGTTAAATTACCTCTTTTATTAGAAGTTACTATCGTTTAGTGTGGCGTAATGTGACATTTAACCTTGTTAGGTCGTACATCAGATATGGTTACTTGGAGCGACTTTTCTAGGGCTCTTGCGAACTGGTTTGTGCCCCATTCCGCTCGTCGAGATCTCCAAGAGAAGTATCCCAGGAACTTCCAAGGGGATAAGACTGTTACCGAGTACGAGCGAGAACTTGCTCACTTATCTCGCTATGCGGGCTTGATGCAAGGAGATGAAGCCGAAAAGTGCAACTGTTTTGTTGATGGCCTGCGAGACTCTTTGAGATAGTCGTTGATGACTATGGTCAACACCGATTACAGAAGTCTGGTAGATACAGCAAGGAGATTAGAGGCCAACCATCAGTGAGTTCAAAGGTGCGATAGTTTCCGCACCAAGCGGCCTCACGGTGAGCCACCGTTTCAGCAGGACAAGAATCAGACAAGGGACCGCTGGAGTAAAAGGCGAAAGACAGATTTTAAGCAGGGAAATCAGTCTGGGGGCAAGCCCAGAGACTACCCCTTTTGCCCTAAATGCAAAGGAGGGTTCCCTCTGATACCAAGTTGTTGTGTGCCCTAAATCGAGAGCGCGTACACAGGGAAAGAGGTGGGAAGTTCACAACGGAGGAGGAGGAGCTCTGGTGAGCTATGGCGGTGGCTTGCGGCTTGCGAGCGGTGGTGGTGTGCGGAGCGGGATCGCGGAATCGCGGAATCGCGCAGGGGATCGAGCGGCGGGGTAGGCGTACGATTCGGGATATTGGAGCAGGAGGCTAGGGTTAGTCAATATTCCGTGAATCGGAAATTAGAAGATAGGCAGAGAGAGAGAACTAGTGAGAGGAAGAGAAATTAAAAATGAAAATACTTCTTGGCTTCTTGCTTGCCCACTTGGTTCCCCAACCGGGTATAAGTAGTCACACCAAATGCCCCCTCCTTGGACTTAGACACGAAGGATCAAAATGCGCGCATAATAAAATTAGAAAGTAAAACTAGATAAGGCTCGGCAAAATATGTGACCAAGGCGGGACCAAAATGAGACCGTAACAGTTGCACACTTTATTCCAAACAAGAGGACCGACCAGGGTCCAAGGTTGGCTCAGATATATGTGGATGAGATAGTCCAACTTCATAGTGTGTCGAAGTCTATTGTGTCAGATAGAGATGTCAGATTTACCGCCAAGGATTGGAGGTTTGTTTCGGAGCGTCTGGGCACTCAATTGAAGTTTAATACAGCTTTCCATTCTCAGACTGATGGACAGACAGAGCGTACAAAAAGAACCATGGAAGACATGCTTCTTATGTGTATCTTGAACTTTGGCGACAAGTGGGAGAAGTATGTCACTTTGGTGAAATTCTCCTATAATGATAGCTTTAAGATGAATATTGACATGACACCATTTGAGGCTTTGTATGGCAGGCATTGTCGGATACCTTTATGTTGGGCAGAAAGTGAAGAGAGAGCTTCTAGCAAGGAATCATGGATAGATAAGACCACGGGCCGAGTCAGACTCATTCAGGAGCGCATAAGAATTGCTCAAGACAGGCAAGCCGAGTACTATAATCAGCGACACAGGACAGTAGAATTCAGTGTTGGGGACTACGTTTATCTGAAGGTTAGACCAGACGACCAGTCAAGAGAGTTTCTAGGATAAAGCGAATTAAGAAGTTGAGTCTCAGATTTGTCAGTCCATTCGAGATAATAGAACACATAGGTGAGGTTGCTTACAGGTTGGCCTTACCCGAGGATAAGAGTGGATTACATGACGATTTCCACGTCTCCTACTTGAGGAGAGCAGTCAAAGACCCTAAGCAGGTGATTAGTACTAAGGATGCGCCGATTGAATCAAATATGAGTATCAATATTTTGCCATTCAGGATTATGCACTCGAGCATTCAAAAGCTCGGGAACAAAGAAATTCGTATGGTTAAGGTCCTTTGGATGAATTGTGGTTGTCCAGAGTATACTTGGGAAAGAGAAGATGAACTCCAGAGCAGTGAAGATTATTCTTTCCTCATTGATTCAGGTATGATTGTAATTTTTGAAGACGAATTTTTTTTTTAAAAGGAAAGATTTGTAACATCCAAAAGTGACGTCGCGAATAATTTTAATTTCAGGGCCCGATCAAGAGTAAAATTAAATGAGCCAACGTCTTTTGGAGGTATCAATTTTTCGTTGTTATTTCTTTTTTTTATGTGTGAATTAAACCACGCAAAAAATTTCAATCCTCATGGTTTTAGGTCAATTAATAGTATTACTAATATTAAAATTAAAAAGAAATGTGTTAATAATAATAATTAGAATTTCTCTCTCACTTAATTAAAATTTCTCCCCATACGGTGCTTATAACGCCCCCCCTCCCCCCCCCCCCACGTACCGCTCCTTTTAAACCCCGATAACTCCTCCCGTAAACTCTATTTTTCTCCCCAGGCATAACAAAAGCATCCTGCACTCCTTCGCCTGACTCTTCTTTTTCGCAGGCTCCCGCTTCTCCGTCTCTCGTAACCGCGTGGTGAGAAGCAGTCGCAGCCCTAGACGACCTCTCCTCCTTCTACAGACTCCGGCAGCCTCCTCTCCCTCTACCCAAGTACCGTCGGAGTTCCGGCTTCAGCCCTAGCCGGCGAGTGTGGAAATCAATTGGCTAGATGCCCAACATTGAATACTCTTCATTTCTCTTGCCCAAATTCAAAAATTGGAGATTTCGGCTATCCCCAAGCCATAATCAGCTGCAATTTTGGGGTGTAACCACTGTTGGTTCGAGATAACGGTTTCGTTTGCGTTCTTTTCCTTCATAATTAATTGTTGATTATCATTTTGAGTATTTCCACCGAAAACCCTAAAAGGGGAGAGTGCTTAAGTTAGGGTTATCATTTGGATTTCAGATTTTGGTGGTCGTTGCAGCAAAGGATTGAAGAACCACACATTTTACTCCGATTCAAGGTGAGACTTTAGGTCTCCGAATTTCTCTTCGAGTTGTTTTCATTTCAGCCAACATAATATACTTTGTTGGGAATCTCACTTAACTCTAAGTAATGTATGGATTTCATATTAAGGACTTCCTAGCATTCGAAAAAAGGTATTTTTCACCTCTAATTGGAGAAGTTCTTAGTGGTCAGATCTTTTGGGAAGGAGCATCATGTCACCCTGCCGCGTGTACGAGCGTTGAAACACCGTTGTAAGAAATTCGACTCTTTTTAGTCAAACAATTCAGATTGTCTTTAATTCACGTTTTTTTTAAAATATGTTGGTATACGCACTTGGAAGTTACAAGTTTCTATAGTCAGGACAAAGTCAAAGGGGTAGGGATACGCTTAGGCAAAATTAGCAGAGTCAGTTTCATGAAAATCCTAAGCCCAGTGTATTTAACTAGAACGCTATCCCGTATTTGACTCACTGAACACTAGTATAGATTAATTCAGAAAAATGGCGAGAAAACTTCACACCCGTGTTTCTGGTGGAGGCACACCACCATGTTTTCGGGGCCAGTAGGCCACTACTCAAACTTCAAGCTTAGGGTCGATGACCCTTGTTACAGATATGAAACTCCTCAGATAGGAGTTTGTGTTCCACTTGAGGGACATCCAGTTCAGGGCAATATCAGGTTTGCCACTCAGACTGTAGTTACTAGTTTTTGCATAGTCGCCGTTAATGATAAGATTTAATAAGACAATAATGAAATTTGTTGAAACTTACAACAATCACAATTCCAAACTTCAGAAATCAACGACTTGTACAGTTGAGAAAAGTGTGTCAGAACACACAGTAGGTCGATTATATGTCAAATCATGAACTCAAATACCAAGTTGTTAGAAAAATTATGCATATTTTTAAATTCAAGTAATATTCATTTATAATATTTTTTAAAGAATTGCTGGAGGGAATAGTTTTTCTTACTCTCCAGTGGGTCTGACCCATTTGAACTTGTTTTTATAGGGGGCCCAGGTAAGGGGATAGGCTTAGGATAGGCGGTGCAGTCATCACTATTGTCAGTCATTACAGTTGTACCACTTGTGTTGTACTTTATTAACTTGCAGACATTATGCATTGTGTACTTCATATATTGTTGATGCACCAGTTTATTTCAGATTGACAATATTTTAGTCTCTTAGTGTTATATTCAGTTTTAGTTAGCCTTGTGAATTCAGCATGACAATGTACACTTTTACTCATAGTTAATTTTTCTTACTCTACTTCCGTTGTAAGTTTCCTTTTAACACTTTCATTTTATTTGATTTATGTCAGTTATATACTGTTACTTAGATTACTATTTATCGCGAGACCGGTCGGACTGTTGATTTCCTGTTAAACTAGGTTTGGGTGTTTCACTGTCACCGCTTGCAGTTGCTTCTCCGGCCTCCGACGACCCCATTGAAACCCCGTTTAGCCTCAAGCGTCCAGTTCTAACCCCGTTGCCGCTTTCCTCCTCCTCCCTGACCCCTCCAGCAAACGGATCCTGCTTTATTTCCACTTCTCCGACCCTCCGCATGTATCCACCAACCTAGTAATCCCCGACCAGCCCTCCACCTACACTTGTACATCCTCCCCAGCCCACCCAAAGCCTTTCAATCCCTCTACTCCCTCTTCCAAAATCTGTGCAGCCCCACTTCCACTGAAATCTGCCACCAAACACCCCCACTGCCTTGGACAGCCCCTGCCTCACTCCTACAACCCTTCATATCATACATGTTCTGACAAGAATTGTTTCTCACTCTAGTTCAGATGGGAATAATAAAATGTCTAAGACAAATAGTTTTGATTCAACAACGTTAGAAATGCACGATGAGGCGGTATGATGATGGTGAAAATGAGGATTTAGTAGACCTTGGAAAGAATCTTGTATGAGTAACTGCCCTCAGTAAAACAAGGGTTTGGCTTATTAAAATTTTCAAGGGTATCCTTGGTTTTCATAAAATCAATGAGTTGAAGAACTAGAAACCTTGCGAGTTAAGACTCTATAAGAGGTGGTGGATTCAGATCTTCAACCTATAATGGCTAAAAAATAAATAAATAATCAAGCAGAGTTGCTCTATTCCATCATCATTGATTTTGGCGCACCATCGGACGAGAAAACAAAAAACATAATTTTCTTGCCCAATTCAGGTTGGAGACAGTGATATTGATTGACAGCATGTTGCACAATTTTATTAAATATATATGGCTTGTTAAGCATGTTTCACTATGGCATGACGGTCCTTATCGGATGTCGTCGCAATAGGCCGAAGGAGTGTAGTACAATGCCAGTGACCAAAATGGTCACTGAAATGCCACTTTCGGTCACAAATTGGCAATACGCAGGGCTTAGTGTTCACGATTGATTGTTTTGCGCTCAAGTGAGGATGTGGACTTCAAGCCAAAAAGGGACAATCTCATAACAAGAAATTTATTTAGCATTTTGCACTTAATATAGATGGATGCACAAGTCCTAACATAGTATTAAAGCCCATGGTTCCATATATTGACACAAGAACATTACAAATTTGGTCTTCATTGCTATAACCTTAGGGTTTGATGCTCGGATTCCATCATTTATGCAAGGGGAAGGTGCTTAATTTGTATATATGAGGAAAACCTAACTGTTTAAGGCACCATTTAGGGTGAGAAGGACCGTACACTCTCGGCCTAGACGTAAAAATTTAGAGCGTTATCAACACTACACTTATCCCTCTCTGATCCTCCTAGATCTAAGCATTTTATCCTCATGAAATGGCCCAAAAAGGAGAAGGGCTGGTGCTCAACATCAATCTCAGGACTATGTATTCATGTGTCGTAGTGTGGGCGAGAAGGACCTCAGACTCTCGACCAAGACTTAAAAATCTAGAGCGCTATCGACGCTACACTTCTCCCTCTCTGATCCTCCTAGATCTAAGCATTTTATCCTCATGATATGACCAAAAAAGTAAAAGGTCGGGCGCTCAACATCAATCTCAGGACGATGTATTCATGTGTCGTAGTGTGTAAACACAAATGAGTGACAATTATAGCAAATGGCTAGAGAACCACACAGTATTATCGTATTTATCCTTCAGATAAACAAAGATGCTCATTTAGACTCCGTTTGGGGGCGGGTACTTATTTTCACCGATCAAGCGGTTATGACCGCATGAACCAGACCTTAATTACCGGTGAAAATAAGTCTCACCAAACGGAGCCTTAATGATAATACAATCTTTGATGTGAAGTAATTGATTGGTAAGAGATTTTTGGATTCTTTTGTCATAGAGATATCAAACTTTGGTCATTCACCATATTTTTTGGATCTACAAACAAGGCTATGATTGTTGTGCAATAAGGTCAAGAGCAAACTATATATTATAATTCATCAGCTTTTTTTTCTTTTTCTTCATCGTTGGAGATCAACATTTTCAATTTCCAGCTAATCTAAATACAAGTTAGCTGTTTTGTTAATATCATGTGTTGTATTAAAACGCTCAATACATGTATGTGCAACAAAAACGTACAAGTATCAGAAACAAACTTGGTACAGATACACAACTTAATTGGACGTACCAACACTTTCTAGCATAGAGCCAACTTTTGTTTACTCTATAAAAACAAACTCATATCACTATATACAAAATGATGTGCTAAGTTCAAGTGTGTCCACATAGGTGTATCCGTCGAGTATCCGGTACGTACTAGTAAGTACCGGATACGCTGCATTTGGGGAAGTATCCGTGCTTCATAGTCAACAACCTATCGCAGCTCATGTTTGGCGATGGAAATATATTAAAGAGCCAATATTTGAAAGTTAAAGCAAGGGACAGATCCCACAAAAGTGAGATAAAGCAGTCAAATTGATTTAACACAATCAAAGCTACGGCACCTCGAGAGAGCAAGCTCCAGCATGAGGAATCAATGGCTATGTTCGATATGAGACGGGCGGAGGCGATGGCGCTGTGAAGAGGCCTTAGGGATTCCATGGTTCCCAGCACATATGCAAGCGGCCTCATGTAAAACAAACACAGATCATCAAAAAAACTTGGTAATAACATTGGGCGCCAAGAGAAAGTTGGAAAGAGATGGCTAGGGTTCTGAATGGCGCATTCTCACCTGGAGAAGGAAGGAACTGCTGATCTCGATGGTGAGATTTTTGGAAGCAGGAATTTGGAGCCGGCAGAAGAAGATCTCAGGGCGGCCATTGCGACGGATCGACATGCGGATGCCATTACAACGCCCTTCGATTCTTCGATTCTTCTCCGGGTGCTGAAATTTTGCTGAATTTGGGGACTCCCCTCTCTAAAGGGATGGAGTTTCTTTTGCGAATTAATAGAGGGGAATCAGGAAAATTGGCTAATATTTTTTGGACAGATTTTTTTCGGGGCTTAAATTGGGGGTCTAAACGATTTCAAATCAAAAAATGTTCAATATGAAAGTTATTCGTCTCGGAAATATCTACAACTTTCATGTTAACCAATTTTTTTGATTCCACTCCATTTATTCACAAAAACTCCAGGGAATCCGGATCTTCTCTAAAACCCTAGAGGTCGCACAAAACCAAAGTGCAGCTCAGTTTATTAATGTTTGATTGTTAAGGCCTGAGCTGTCGCATACTAGTAACGTTCTGTAAAGTGGGGAGCCGGTGAAATTTGAGGATGTTAATTTTTTGATGGAGCAGTTGCTAAAAAATAAAGCAAAAAAGAAAAAAAACGTAATGCACAATATATAAAGCTTCATTGTATGGCTCATGAGCTACCCGCGCTCCTTTTTCTGGAAGCGGGTTAGCGTGGGAAAAAAAATTTAGTTGGATACAATTACAGGTGATTTTGGCACTTTGCACTATCGAATTATTCTATTTTAGCATTTTGCATTTTAAATTTTTAAAATTGACATTTTGCATCCCTAATTACATGTTTTTGACGTTTTGCATCTCAAGACTGAAATTTCAGGGGTATTTAGGTCCGGGCACCACCCAAAATACTCATTTTGACACTTTGCATCCCAAACTATTTTATTTTGACTATTTGCAATTTGCAAAGTGCTAAAATAAGGATTTTGGATGCCCAAATCTAAATACCCTAAAATTTCAGTTTTTGAATGCAAAGTGTCAAAAATCTATAATTAGGTTATTAGAGAGGATGTAAAGTGTCAATTTTAAAATTTTGAAATGCAAAGTGTTAGAATAGCGTAATTCGAAAGTGCAAAATGTCAAAAAGCCCGAATACAGCTGACAAAATCAATAAAACTGTAATATATAGTATGTTTGGGACTTGAAGCAAAATCAACATGATACTTCGGCTCTATTTGAAAACCCTTCTCCACTCTGTTTCGGCGTGAACGGCCCGGCGAAATACTGTTTGGCGTGCTCCGGCTGAGAACGTCCGGCGTGAAAGGGTGTCGGCCAGGTGTTTTGTTGCTGGTGGGAGGAGCTCCAGTTGACCGTTTAGAACGATCGTTTTCTCTCTCCTCCCCGACCTCCCACCGAACCGGAATGTCAGACAGAGCCTTAATGGATGTTTGAAGGACGGAACAAACAAAAAAACATTATCTCCCACAGCCGAAACTCCTTTAGGTTGCGTTTGACGTGGCTTATCTCAGTTTATTTGCTGCGGTGAGAGTGGACAAAAACATCATTGTCATAGAATGTATGTTTGGTATCAGAAATGTTACAAAAAAAAACTAATTTGAGACATAACATTTTAACATGACAATGACATCTTTATCCAACCTCACCGAAACAAATAAGTCGCGATAAGCCGCATCAAACGCAGCCTTAATCTAACAAATGAAAATATCTCAAAAATTCCACCAACATTTGAAGTACAAAACAAAACAAAAACTATGGAAGAAATTACTGTTTTGTGTGAGATACGAGAAGCTCCTGAGTGCTCCCGGCTGCGGCCAAATAAATGTGGTATAGTTAGAGGAAGCATTTTTTTGTTAAAATATATAATTTTCCATAATTTTTATTACCTCGCACTTGAGACTTGTTTGACTGGGCGGTGGCGTTTGGAGATGAAGGATGAAGGGTATGTTTGGGGCAGCGGTTGCGGATCAGAAAGCTGTTTTCTGATCCGCAACCGCTAATATTGGGTGTTTGATTGAGGGGCGGATTAAAAAGCACTTTTCAAAAATCACGTATTGGCTAATTTTTAGAGCGCTGCTTCCGGTTCGCATCTAGCTCTTTCAAAATCGATTCTCCCCCAACCCGCGACTGCTGGCTTCTTCCCGATCCCGCTGTATTCTTCCCTCCCCGATCCCGCAATAAGCCCGACGCTTCTTCCAGATCCGACGCTTCTTCGAGATCCGGCGCTTCTTCCAGATCCGGCGCTTCTTCCCGATCCGGCGCTTCTGATCCCGATCCCGCTGGCCGATCCCGCTTCGGCCTTCTTCCCGATCCCGCGTCGGCCTTATCCCTGATATGGCGCTTCTCCTTCTATCGAACGGCGAGAACAAGCCCTAGAGCAGCTCCTCTCCAGATCCGGCACTTCTCCTTCTAAACGACAACGTCGGCCCTCTTCTTCGTCGTCGCTGTCCCAAACCGACCCGAAGACCGACGATTCGCCTGCTCTCCCTTGCACCGTTGCACATTCCTGAGGTTTACCTCTTCTCCCTTCTCATGTTTTACCAAATTAGGGTTTTTTACTTCTGGTTTTGCAGATCTGTTTTTTTTTATGGTGTATGTGTGTTGTGTGTGTGTGTAGAGTGTGTTTGACTTGAATCTGGTTGTGTGTGTGTGGTGACTGTTGCTGTGTGTGTTGAATGATTGTGTGTGTGGCGACTGTTGATGTGTGTGTGTGTGTTTTTGATTTTGTGGATGTGTGTGTGTGTGTGTGGATTAATGTGTGTGTGTGTGTGTGTGTGTGTGTGTGTGTGTGTGTGTGTGTGTGTGTTTGAGGATGGATGTGTGTGTGTGTGTGTGTGTGTGTTTGAGGATGGATGTGTGTGTGTGTGTGTGTTTTTGAGGATGGATGTGTGTGTGTGTGTGTTTGAGGATGGATGCGCGCGCGCGCGCGTGCGCGCGCGTGTGTGTGTACATGGATGGATGTGTGTGTTTTTTTTATTTTGTGGATGTGTGTGTGTGTATGGATGAATGTGTGTGTGTGTGTGTGGGTGCGGGTGTGTGTGTTTGTACATGGATGGATGCGTGTGTGTGTTTTTGATTTTGTGGGTTTGTGTGTGTGTGTATGGATGGATGTGTGTGTGTGTGGGTGTGGGTGTGTGTGTTTGTACATGGATGGATGTGTGTGTGTGTGTGTGTGTGTGTGTTTTTGAGGATGGATGTGTGTGTGTGTGTGTGTGTTTTTGAGGATGGATGTGTGTGTCTGTGTGTGTCTGTGTTTTTGAGGATGGATGTGTGTGTGTGTGTGTGTGTGTGTGTGTGTGTGTGTGTGTGTGTGTGTGGATGGATGTGTGTGTATGTGTGTGTGTTTGAGTATGGATGTGTGTTTGTGTGTGTGTGTGTGTGTTTGAGGATGGATGTGTGTGTGTGTGTGTTTTTGAGGATGGATGTGTGTGTGTGTGTGTTTGAGGATGGATGTGTGTGTGTGTGTGTGTGTGTGTGTGTGTGTGTGTGTGTGTGTGTTTGAGGATGGATGTGTGTGTGTGTGTTTGAGGACAGATGTGTGTGTGTGTTTTTGAGGACAGATGTGTGTGTGTGTGTGTGTGTGTGTGTGTGTGTGTGTGTGTGTGTGTGTGTGTGTGTGTTTGAGGATGGATGTGTGTGTGTGTGTTTTTGAGGATGTGTGTGTGTGTGTGTTTGAGGATGTGTGTGTGTGTGTTTGAGGATGTGTGTGTTTGAGGATGTGTGTGTGTGTGTGTGTGTGTGTGTGTGTGTGTGTGTGTGTGTGTGTGTTTGAGGATGGATGTGTGTGTGTGGATGTGTGTGTGTGTGTGTGTGTTTGAGGATGGATGTGTGTGTGTGTGTGTGTGTGTTTTTGAGGATGGATGTGTGTGTGTGTGTGTGTGTGTTTTGGAGGATGGATGTGTGTGTGTGTGTGTTTGAGGATGGATGTGTGTGTGTGTGTTTGAGGATGGATGTGTGTGTGTTTGAGGATGTGTGTGTGTGTGTGTGTGTGTGTGTGTGTGTGTGTGTGTGTGTGTGTGTGTGTGTGTGTGCGTGGATGGATGTGTGTGTGTTTTTTTTATTTTGTGGATGTGTGTGTGTGTGTATGGATGAATGTGTGTGTTTTTTTTTGAGGATGGATGTGTGTGTGGTGTAACGGCCCACGTGACCGCCACAATTAATAATATCATTATCTGCATAAATATCAGAGTAAAAATGAAAATTTTTATGCATTTCATAACGAGTATAGAACTTATTTACTAAGCACCTACATAACATTTTGTTTGCTCATTTCCCCCAAAATAAACAGGTCTATATAAATATAAAAGCAAGGTAAATAAAAGTATCTCCAACCTGTGCTTCACTGATGCTCGGTTGCCGGCTTTCCGGTTCCTAAAAATTTGAGAAATAAAACCGTTAGTCTTGCATAAAGACTAAGTGAAAATTTACCTTTTTAACCTGTTTTACGGTTGTATAAAATGTGAGAAAACAGCTAATATTAGATATGGTAGAAACATATTCAGTTAACCGTATCTACTTTCATCATAGCTGAAACAATTTCAATATGCGTATCTATCAGTCGTGGTTCAATTAAGGCTATAAGAACTGCAGTAAGGTGTAAAACGATATTTCTTTTTAGGAACTGTTAAGGGCAATTAAATGAATTATATATCAGTCTCAATATTTCATTCTCAGTCTTGGGGCCCGACCCCTTGGGGGTCATCAGTCTCCAAACCAGTACGTACAACACGCGTTTATGCCTTTCGGCTCGACTGGTTTGGTAATTCAGTCCACAATGTCAATTTATTCGTTTTATATTACTCTTAACACTTTCATGTGTCGACACATATGATTATTTTATAATGAATTTATGATTTTAATCAGTCCCCTCAGAAAATAGTTCCTTGCTTGATTGCCTCTATCGGAGGCCATTCATAGCATAGGTAACTTAAGACAATTTCAATATAAGAATAAAACATCTAGGTAAAGCAAAGCAGTCATTAAAAAGAGAAATTCTCACCATAGCTCGTTCTTTTCTTTTGCCCCGCCTTGAATAGACGTCGCGTCTACTTGGAGATGCCATCCTTCGCACTATTTGTACACATATGTTACTTTTATAAGGCCACCACATTTTATTTCACGAGGTTGCATCTCACAAAGCGACACAACGCACTCAAACCGACGCATGCTTGCATATGCAGCAGTTATTTCATATTCAGTCGTCTAAATAGGGCCAACATAACACCTAATCATGGTTCGTAACCACCCTAAATAGGGCTGGAAGCTGCACCAAGCTGCACCAACACCTAGCTGAAAACAACATTAATACAGGATCTAAAATAGTACCAAAACAAAGCCCAAACAGCACTTAAACAGTGCTGAAAATTGCAGCAACACAAAGCCCAAATAATACGTAAACAGTCGGCTATCACAGAGCGCCCTACAACTCTAATAAAACATGTAAATCTAGAGAAAACCATGAACAAAGAAACCAAATACCTGAGATTAACTCAGATGTTCCTCCACCGGGCCAATTCAAAAATCCAAACTTCCCAAAACTGCTAAAGAAGAGAGATTTAGGGTTCAATCAGGGGAAGGAATGAAAAGGAGTGCGTGATTCCACGTTACCAGGCGACGAGAAGAAGAAAATCGCCAAGCCCTAGCTCTCCGATTCCGCCAGGCAGCAGGAGACCAAACGCGCGATGAGAAGAAAAGCACAGGAGACGGGATTTTATCCCGATCAGACCGCCGAACCCGCCGCTTAAGAAGCAGGCCGGTCCAAATAAGGGTAAATACCTGGCTCAGCTAGCCCAAACCAGCCCATTTATAAACAATATAGATGACCAGCCAGCCTTTGAAGTACAAAACAGCAACCATTCCCACAGTTGACATGTAAAACCGGCCAAGCAGCCAACCCAAATACATAGAAGTGTAATCATACGCATCAACCCATATGTTTAAACTAGCACCATAATGAATAACCCCATATTACAACATATAGATACATACCACCATATTATGCGTCGATCACGTCCATAAAATATATACATACAAATATATGAAATAGCCGACAAAATGTAACATTTTCATACAATAGCAGCTCATGACGACGCCGATTCATCACTGTTTATACTTCTTTCCATCATCGGGGACGTTACCTGTATTAATTAAATTTTTGTTACATGTCTTCATATATTTTATTAATTTAATGCATACATGAATTCATTTTTCATACCGGGCACGGTGCGCGTCACAATTCTCCCCTCCTTAAAAATTTTCGTCCCCGAAAATCATTCTTCCATAATATTGAATAGGGCAGGGAACAGACTTCGCATTGCCTCTTCACGTTCCCAAGTTGCTTCATGCCTAGGATGACCCTTCCACCATACGAGCACAAAATTTACATCACGATTTCGTAACTGTTTGCTTTGTCGCTCTATAATCTGATGTGGTTCTGTCGGGCTAGAAATGTCTGGTTCGATTGGAATATCAGTGGCTGCCACAATCGTCTCCGGGTCATGAATATATTTTCGTAATGCTGACACATGAAACACATGATGCAATCTCTGTAGCTTCGTTCGTAGCTCCAAGCGGTAGGCAACATCACCTACCCGTTCAGTGACTGGAAACGGTCCGACATAACGTTGACTCAGTTTTCCCAGTCGTCGGAACCGTGAAACTCCTTTGAATGGTCTGATTTTCAAACATACCTGGTCTCCGACTTGAAACTGTACAAGGCGATGACGGACATTATAATATTTTTGTTGTCGGTCTTGTGTTACTTTCATTCGTTGATGTATGAGTTTTACTTTTTCATGTCATTTATCAATTTTCTCCCGGTTATACAATGTCCGCTCACCTTCTTCAGCCCAACTTAATGGTGTTCGACAACGTCGGCCATACAATGCTTCGAAAGGTGCCATCTGAATAGACGATTGGTAGTTGTTATTGTATGCAAACTCTACCAATGTCAAATATTTTTCCCAGGAGCCCTTTAAATCCAGTACAATCATACGCAGTAAATCTTCTAAAAACTGAATTGTTCGCTCAGACTGTCCATCTGTTTGGGGATGAAATGTTGTACTGAATAATAATTTTGTCCCCAAATGCTTGTGGATATATCTCCAATTTCCAGACTTGAAGCGACCGTCGCGATCAGAAATTATGGATCGGGGAATCCCATGCAATTTGACAATAACATCTATGTATAAATCATTCAACTTTTCAGGCGGCATATCCTGTCGCATTGGAATAAAATGTGCGCTCTTCGTTAAACGGTCTATGATTACCCAAATACCATAGTGTCCCAATTTACTGCGGGGTAGGCCGAAGACAAAATCCATTGCAATGTCGTCCCACTTCCATTCTGGTATTGGTAGGGAATGCAAATATCCTCCAGGTTTCTGGTGTTCAGCTTTCACCAACTGGCATATATGACATGAAGCAATATACGTAATTATGTCCTTTTTCATTCCCGGCCACCAGAAATCCTCCTTCAGGTTATGGTACTTTTTCGTCCGTCCTGGATGGATTGAATACGGAGTATTATGTGCCTCATATAATATATCTCTTCGTATGTTGTTCACATTTGGGACACATAACTGTTCGTTCATAAGTAATAGCCCATTCTGCAACGTAAATTCACCAGTTTCCCCTTTTCTTACCTTCTCTTGTAATTCAACAAGAAACGGATCCTTTGGCAATGCTTCTTTAATTCTATCCGTCAAAGTGTATCTGACCTGTAATTGAGATAACTGCGCTTGTTTACTTTCCGGTGTCACAAGTGGTGTAAGACCCCTTTTTTTTTTTTTTTTTTACTCCGGGGTCTTATGCCCAGAACCGCCGCTCTGCGGTGATACCTTCACGTCCTGAAGGGTTATCACCGCAAATCGACGATTCTGCCGGCCTTATTCGATCACAATCAAATAGCAAGTAAGAAGTAAAAGCTGAAGTGCAGTCCACAATATAATATCACATATAAATAAAAACTCCACGAAGGGAGTGTCCATAGAAAACATCAGAGTAATAAGGGCTTATGCCCTGTACATCAAACCTCGCTACAAAGCTCTCAAACAAACTAGAAAGCAAATCTACTACAACTAGGGATCGGAACTCACGGTCCCGGCTGTCTGGACTCCGGTGCTAGATTGCCCCATCTCCAAGTGCACGGACCTCCGAGGCTGCTCCTCCGTGCTGCGCTCCACGTTCCCCTGTAATGGTGTTCGGTCGCCCGTCAGTCAAAAAGACCAAGTCCTATCATCCCCCACCCCTTCCCCCATGCTCTAAGGCACCGAGCGGAGAGGAAGAGAGGGAAGGACATGAAAGTGGAGAGTACAACAAAAACAGGTGACAAGTCCTAACTAACAGTTTATAACAAGTGAGCAACATAATATAAGTGTTGTAATAGGTCAAACGAGAAAAGAAAGTAAGTAAAGTAATTTAAACCTTTACTTATGTGAGTACACATAAGCAAGGGATCTTTTGCAAGGCTCCCATCGTATAAAGAGTCCCATTCCACTTTATACGTTGGGGTGTCGGTTACCACACAACAAATATAATTATATATTAAATGACCTTGATTTATAAACTTGCCCCACACAAGCTTATAGACCAAGGGGTCGTTCTGCAGGTCCTAAGGTATAAGCGTCCCATTAAACTTATACTTTAGGTATCAAGTTATTATGACTGATTATGATATGCATCTATATGGTGGGTATGTTATGACATGCAGTGCAACTCACACACCCGACTTTGTGCACACAAACCTTTAGTTCCCCTTTCTGGAGATAACTCCCAGGTTACTCCCGTAGTGGCAAATGGAAGCGGTGGGTTGGGCCTCGCCCACCTCAAAACCAGTAAAAGCACTACCGGTCTGACCTATCGTACGCTCACGCCTGGTGCACGAGGCGGACTCCTGCGTACTTTGCCGACTGGTCCGCCGGACTTAACCTTTGGCAAGGTGCTAACCACCTTGCCGAGTCAACGATACCGGTGTCGGTGCAATCGATCTCCCCGATACCGAAGACCCACCACCTTTTCCTTCCTATCTATGCACATGCAACGATTATAGTATAAGCAGTAAAAAGGTAAAAGCTCCCGGACAAGTCCGTCCGTATCCACTACCAACCAAGCCCAAAGGCTCCCCGGACAAACCCGTCCGTAAGGTCTATCAACCGAGCCAAAAGCTCCCCGGACAAACCCGTCCGGCTTGATTCCAAATCCCCATCCCTTAAACACATCGGGATGGCCTAACCATTTCCGACCCTAACTACTGAGTGTGTGCAAATGTGAATCCCTACTTAACTGATTACTCTTTCTTTTGTTTTGATGTTTACGTTAGCCCAGGGCTGCCTCCGGATTATACCCCGTGAAGGGTTCTCAATAGGCACTAGGAACTACGATGGTATGAAGACCAAAGTTCCCTTTCGCAAGGCACTTATTTTTGGTTGGTTGATTTCCCTTACCCATTCCTTTCATATTACAGTATACTATCCTAGGGTGATTTTTGACTCTTCGCTCCTACGGGAACGACGATCTTTCGTCGGACCCGCGCACCTTCTAACACTTACTGACTCGATTCTCACCAGACCTTGAAACCTCCTTAGGTGATCCATTCTCTTCTATGAATCCATCAACATGACCTATCCTTAAGTCAACACAACCTAACCCTGTTTACACATTTCCTCATGGTTATTATCTACCGACCAACCTGTACTATATGATGTTCATGAAAACTCGACTCCTACTTTTCATCCAAATACCTCAGATTATTTATCGGGGGTCTATCCTAACAGGATTTGCCTAAATCCAAAGCATTAAATATTTTCCTAATAAATCAGATAATTTATTTATTTATTCTTAAGGGACTAATATCATCATTTTGAACATGAGGTATGTCATTTTAGTTGATTCAAAACATCAAAGTTCTATGGTAAATACTAGTAGGCCTAAGTATCTATTTTTCCAAGGTTTGATAATTTACAATGATGTCCAAGGGGCCTAAATATAATTTAGTAATAAATCATCTAGTTCTTGTTTATTGAAGCATCAATATAAAATATTCCTCCAAAAATCTTGAAATAATTACAGGGTGCTGGTATGATATTAAAAACAACATTTACAGAATTCCATATTTTTCTTGCTGGAAATTAAATTATAATAAATCATTTACTAATTAACAATCTAACCGGCTTTGTGAATCAAGTACTATAACAGCAACCCTAAAAATTCTTAAATAATTCTCAGTGCTATACAAGAGCCTAAAAACCTTAAATTCCAGATCTCATAATTTTCCAGCAATTTAACAAGCCCTAATTTATTTTTTTACAATCTAAAGCCCATATTAAAAGATTGTGAATGAACCTCTACAAATTCTCAACATAAAGTTCTATAAAAATTCAGGAATCAATGTTCTAATCAGCAAGATCTAAATCCAGAATTTTAACTGATTTTAATTAAATTAAAGCCACCAAACAATTGAAAACAACAAATCGGCTAATAATCATTTAACACATGAAGTATAACTTTTATTAATCATAAAATTCCAGGAAAATTACCATGTGTCTAGAACACTCTAAAACTCACTCTACCCAAGTTTCATAGCTTTTAGATGAGTTAAATTACTGTTTTGACCCTAAAGGCCCTTCTACCCTAAAACTAGGGTTTAGGATTTGAGGTACCTAGCTACCTCAAAATTCTCTAAGATTATAACCAGAGGGTTAAATATTCATTAACCACCTCTCCACCAAATATCAAGGCCATACAAGAGCATTTGCCCCTATGTCCTTCACAAACCCCCAAAAGTCCTCACTTTGGGTTTGTACCTGGGCCCTAGGGTAAATCCACCCTAACACATCTCCTTTGCTCCCCAAAGGTTCTTAGGATCATCCTAACCCATTGGTCACAACTTCAACCTCTGTTGAGGTGAGTTGACCACCCAATTGCCACAAGTCCCCTTTTTCCCATATTACCCTTCCCTAGGTCCAACTTAGGGCTTAATGGTTCCTGTTCAAAACTCAACCAAATGAGTTGAAATTTGAACCAGACCTAGATATATACCCCAGGGACACCTCACCAAAACTTGGGAGGGTATGGAGGTCATTTGACCCTTCAATTTCCTAACCCTAGCTTTTATAGATTTAGATCAAAAACCTAGGTTAAAATACTCCAAATGACACCAAATTTTTATTGTAGGTAGGTATAGATATAAGTAAGCTCCTGTCCAAAATTCAAAGCATTATGACAAGAATTGAAGAGTGGGGATTTAATTTTGTGATTTGTCACTATTCTAGAGAGCCCTCACTAAAATGGTTGCTGGGGTCAGCCCACTAATCCAAATTGGTTGAAACAACTTTTGAATTAAACTAGACATCAAGGGCTACAACTTTGATGTTGGTCATAGTTTCTGTAGGAGGGCCTAAGTATTTTTAATTATTATTTTAAAAACCGACCAGTAATTAGAATAAAATGAATTAATTTAATTGCATGCACTATTCATCTTCTCCAAAATAACCGAAACCAGGCCGAAAAAATGTGGGGTTGCGGGCTGTTTTCTGGCGGCTAGGGGCGGTGCCACCACCGGCCATCACCTCCTCTACCCTCACGGTGGTGGGGGGAGTAGTTGGCCGGTGGCTAGGGCGGCCGGAGGTGGCGGCGCCGCCCTACCCGAGCCACCCAAAACTCCATTAAAATGGAGTTTTTTTCTGATTTTCAGGTTACCCGACCGGCTCCTTAGAGCCCGACTTCCATCCTAAACAAGTTCTAAGATCTAGGCATGAGGAGAGGAGAGGGGGAGGACCTGAGTTCGGGCATGGATGCGGGTTGAGCGGCGCGACGTCATGGTGGCGGCGGTGGCGGCGTTTCTCCTCCTTGGTGGCTCCGGCAAGGCTCTCTCCTCCTTCTCTGATTTCGAAAACAGTCTCCCCTCTCTCCTAAGTGAGCATATAAAGAGGAGAGGGGAGAGGGGGCGGTTTTCATCAAGGGGCAAGTGCCTCTTCATGAAAAAGGTTGGGAGGAGAGAGAGAGGGGTGGAGCCACCCCTTGGTGGCCGGGAAATGGTTGGGGGGAAGAGATGTCAGCCACTAGGTGGCTGTGGGCCCCTCTTTGGCTGACCCCATGCCTCCTCACACTTCAAAACACCCACTCACCTCTCCACCACCTTTTCTCTCTCCTAAATATATCAAAATTCTCACTTCTTTCTCTCTCCTAGTCACCCTCACGATTTCTTCTCCCTAAAAGCCTAAAGGCAGCCCATAATTAATATTAATACCTCATAATTCAAAAGAGAATGGAGGCTCTCCCTTTCACCAAAAAAAAATAATCCTCTTTTCTCACTTTCTCTCTCCTATATTACTCTTCCAAAAATTGACCTAACCCTCTCTCCTAGTCACCATGTTGACTAGCCTAGGGTTTAGGCTATAGGCAGCCATATTATCCCTTACTATTACCTCATGAGCCTACATGAGGGCTTGAGCTTGAGTTAACCTAATTGAATTAGGTTTGACTTGATTTGGGCTTAGGGTTGACTTGGTCAACTTGACCTTTTGGGTCACCATCAAAGGACTCCTAGTGACCCATTGACCTCCTCTAAGGCCTAGGTATGGTTAAGTAGGGTAGGTTTGACATAATGAGGGTGAATTGTCTCAAAGGAAGGTCACCTTGGCCTAACTAGGGCTTGAGTTGACTTGGGTCAACTTAGCCACCAGATTTGCCCCCAATGGGTCTTGGTGACCCATTGATCTCATAATAGGTCTAGGAATGCCTTGGAGTCAGATTGAACTCACCAGGCCACCAAAAATTAGGGTTTTAAGATTTTACTATTTGCAGCCCAAGTGAGCCTCAACTAGTCATTTGGTCTCCTAGGCTCACTAAGGACTTGCCAAGACTGAGTCATGCTCAAAGCCACACCTAGGGGGGTCTGATTTGAAAAAGGGATGTTACAAATGCCAATAAACAAAACAAAAATTTCGTCCCCGAAATTAAAGTTAAGTCTATGGAAGCTTTTCTACCGAGTTATCTTAAGCTTGTAACATCCATGTTGGTTGAATTGCTTAGCCAAAGTTAATACGCAAGGGCTAGCCCCAATAAACAAAAGACTAGTCTCTAACTTTAGAAGATTCTACTAGTAAGACAAAAAGAAAACAAATAAAATCTCTTGAGGAGTTAGGAGATGCACCTGACTAAATAACTCTGGGTACTTCTCCCGCATCAGGTCCTCGGGTTCCCAAGTATGCTCCTCTTGCCCGTGGTTCCTCCACAGGACCTTGACTAGCGGGATCTTCTTGCGGCGCAAGACCCGTATCCCCCTGTCGTCAATCCGTATTGGCTCCACCTGAACGGATCGATCTGAAGCTACCGGCCCGTCCGGGGCCGTAATCTGCAACTCTGGGCGTAGCAGAGCCCTCCTGAGTGAAGACACATGGAAGACGTCGTGTAAGCCAGCCAGCTCCGACGATAGCTCCAACCGGTAAGCTAATGGACCGATCCGCTCCAGGATCCGGAAAGGCCCCACGTACCTCGGGCTGAGCTTCTTCCACCGACCACGTACTCGTGAAACCCCGTGCATCGGCCGAATCTTCAAGAATACCTGGTCCCCGACCTGAAACTCTACCTGACGATGCCGAGCATCATAATACTTTGCTTGCCTGCTCTGCGCCTCTAACATCCGGTCTCGAATCAGTCGTACCTGAGCCTCTGTGTCTTCAACAAACTCTGAGTCTAGGAACTTCGGATCCGTATCCTGTAACCAAGATAACGGAGTCCTACACCTTCTCCCATACAAGGCCTCGTAAGGGGCCATCCGTATGCTGGACTGATAGCTATTGTTATACGAGAACTCTACCAACGGCAACATCCGCTCCCAGGGCTCTCCACGATCCACAATGCACAGTCTCAGTAAGTCCTCCAGTGTCCTGTTGGTACGCTCCGTCTGCCCGTCAGTCTGGGGATGGAAGGCCGTACTGAAGGTCAGTCGGGAGCCGAGGTAAGCCTGCACTGATCTCCACTCTCTAGATGTGAACCGACCATCTCGATCTGATACGATCGTCCGGGGCACGCCATGATAACGGACAAACTGCTCCACAAACTTCCGAACCAACACTCCAACAGAGTCATCCTTCCTGATCGGGATGAACTTAGCCACCTTCGTCAGACGGTCCACGATCACCCAAATCGAATCGTTTCCCGTCCGTGATCGAGGTAGGCCATGAATGAAGTCCATCGCGATGTCCTCAAATTTCCACTCCGGCACCGGGAGTGGCTGTAGTAATCCTGCTGGGTTCTTGCACTCGGCCTTCACCAGCTGACATGCCTCGCAGTGGGTCACAAAACGAGTGATGTCCTTCTTCATGCCCGGCCAGTAGAGTGTCTTCTTCAAATCCGCCGTCATCTTCGTAATCCCGGGATGTATAGAGTATCGGCTATGATGAGCCTCTGCCATAATGTCTTCCCGAATCTGCCCTCCATCCGGTATGTATGTCCGGCCCCTGAAGCACACCAGATCGCCTCGCATCGTATAGTCCCCAGCTGAGCCTGCCTCCAAGGCCCTGAAAATTGGCTCCAACTTGGCATCCTGCCTCTGCCAAACTCTGACTCTGTCTCGTATATCATCTGTGGTACTCGTCGCAACCAAATACTCCTCGAACAGATCGGTGTCGTCAGACGATACCAAGGTAATGTGCATATCCTCGAAGTTCCGCAATAACTCCAAAGACATGTTCTGGGACCCTGCTCCTGATGTGGCAGCTCGTCGGCTCAGAGCATCAGCTACAACATTTGCCTTACCCGGATGGTAGTGCATCTCGTACTGATAATCGGCTAGAAACTCCACCCATCTCCGCTGTCTGATATTCAGCTCCTTCTGCGTATCCACATATTTCAGATTTTTGTGATCTGAAAATATGTCGCAATGGACACCGTAGAGATAGTGTCGCCAGACCTTCAGCGCAAAGATAACCGCTCCCATCTCTAGATCGTGCACCGGGTAGTTTTGCTCATGCTTCTTTAGCTGGCGAGAAGCGTAAGCAATGACATGCCCATTCTGCATCAGAACAGCTCCCAAGCCCTGGTAGGAGGCGTCTGCATACACCTGGAATCCTTCCTTCCCCGAAGGGAGAGTCAATATAGGAGCCGAGGTGAGTCGCTCCTTCAGCTCCTGAAAAGCCGCCTCGCACTGCGGGGTCCACTCAAAAGGTACCTCCTTCCTCGTCAGAGACGTGAGTGGGAGGGCAAGACTAGAAAATCCTTCAACGAACTTCCGGTAGTAACCGGCAAGTCCTAAGAAGCTCCGAACATCTGTAGCTGTCTTCAACCGGGGCCAATCTCGGACTGCTTGAACCTTTGCCGGATCCACCGCCAATCCAGCTCCACTAATAATGTGACCCAGAAAGGCCACCTCCTTCAACCAAAACTGGCACTTGCTGAATTTTGCGTACAACTGGTGCTCCCGCAATCTCTGTAGTGTCAGTGCCAAATGCCTCGAGTGCTCCTCCTCGGTCCTCGAATAGATGAGGATGTCATCGATGAAGACGATGACAAACACATCCAAGTAAGACTCGAAGACCCGGTTCATGAGAGTCATGAACGCTGATGGCGCATTCGTGAGCCCAAAGGGCATCACGGTAAACTCGTATAGGCCATATCTGCTACTAAAAGCAGTCTTTGGGATGTCCTCCTCGCGGATCCGTAGCTGGTAGTAGCCCGATCTCAAGTCCAACTTTGAGAAGAAGTGGGCTCCCTCCAGCTGATCGAATAGCTCATCTATCCTTGGCAGCGGATAGGTATTCCGGACCGTCAGTCGATTCAACGCCCGGTAATCGATGCACAGCCTAAGTGTCCCGTCCTTCTTCTTGACGAACAACACAGGGGCTCCCCATGGCGAAGAACTTGGCCGGACATAACCGGCTTCTACCAGCTCCTGTAATTGGCTCCGAAACTCCACCAGCTCCTTTGGGGCCATCCGGTAGGGGGCTCTAGATGCTGGCTTAGCCCCTGGCACCAGCAAAATCTGAAAGTCCTGCTCCCTGTGCGGGGGTAGCCCCGGTAACTTCTCGGGAAAAACATCCTCGAAATCTCGCACAACAGGAATCTCCGCTACAGGAACATTGGCCTCCGCCATCTCGAATAAAACCTGGTAAATCTCGTCGCCCTGTATATGGGCCTTGACGGCCTGAATAGATGACAAAAATGAAAAGGAGGCATGTCTTATACCTTCTATTACGACGGAAGAATCTCCATGCCTCAGAATAATCTTCTTGGCCACGCAGTCAATTAGGGCATGGTTCCAATATAACCATGACATGCCCAAAATCAAATCATATGAAGGCATCCTCAGGATTGCGGCTGGTGCCTCGAATGCTTTCCCGCCAATTTGTGCCTCCATGTTGCAATGCGCAGTGGTGTGTAGCTCGGACCCGTCAGCTAGTCGTACCCTTAATGCCAAGCCGATGAATCTCTCCACGCCTGCCAAGCCGTCAATGAAGGATTCTGATACGAATGAGCGTGACGCGCCCGTATCGAACAGTGTATATGCGGGCTTGCCGCTGACGAGGACAATGCCTGGGGTAATAAAAAAAAGTTTTTAGAAGCCTAACTATAGTTTTCTTTCCTAGCTTACAGTCTTCTAATTTATGAGATTTAACAAACGAAACAAGAAAACATTTTAAAAACAAGCTGGCGTACCTGTGATCACCTCCTCAGGGTGTCGAGGCTGAGCCAGATCCAACGCATAAACCTGCTCTCTTCCTTGTCGGCGGTCTCCGCCCTGATAGCCACGTCCTTGGCCGCGTCCTCGGCCTCCAAAATACTGCGCAGGTGGGGCAACCTGCGGTGCTGGAGGAGGTACCCCCCTCATGGGGCAGTTCCTCTTGATATGGCCCACCTGATGGCAGTGGAAGCATTCCGGCGGAGTGTAAGCTCCACCTCCCGGTCTCTGCACATCCCGCAACTGGGGTCTTGGTATCTCCCGAATCTGAATAGGCTGCGGGGCCAGTATCACCTGTTCCTTCAGCTCTTGCCTCTCCTCCGGTCGAGGCTGACCCTCCACCCTCTGTGCCTCTGTCACACGGCCTCGTCGCTGGTCGTTCCGGGCTCCCCGGCTCTGATCCTCCGTTGGCCGCTTCCGGCCTCTGGTGGTGTGCCAATCTGCCTCTAACCTCTTTGCCATCTCCAGAATACGGGTGATAGGCCCGTCCGATACAAAGAGAAGGGCATCCCTCATGTCTTCCCGCAGACCTTTGTAGAATCTCTTCGTGTACGCTGCCTCATCTAGCTGGTAAGAGTCTGCAAAACGTGCTAGATGGTTGAACTCTCGATGGTACTCCACCACCGTCCTGGTACCCTGCTTCAACTGCAAGAAGCGGTCCTCCAACTCGTCTCGGGCCGACTGCGGTACAAAATGTTCCAACAGCATGGGCCTGAACTCATCCCACGAAACCTCTGCAGCCACCCTCTCAGCAAAAGTAGAGTCCAGAACCGTCTTCCACCACCGCTTGGCGTGGGACTCTAAGCAGGACACAACCAATGGCACTCTCTCCTCCCACGGGCTCCGTATCCCTGTCAGCATTTCCTCCATAATGTCCAGCCATTCTTCTGTCCGCACTGCTGACTCTGTCCCCAAGAAGGACGGGGGAGAAAGTCCTCGAAAGATGCTGAGCCAGTTGGCTCCCGGTATCTGCTGTGGAGCCGGGGCCTGCTGGGCCCGGAAGGCATCCAAGATGGCAGTCAAAGTCTGCCCCATATCGGTCTGCAGGAACTGAGCAGGAACCGGTGGTGGTGGGACAACTCCCGGAATCTGCTGGGCTCCACCCTGTGGTGTAGTCAGCACTGGGGGCTGCGCAATGAAAAATTCATCGTCAGAAAAACTTTTAACTTAATAAGATGGACAATTTAATATATGATTCCCCCTATGGGCACACCACGCTTCCGCTGCTTAGTTTGTCCGCAAACTAAACTCGAGCGGGGGTGACCCAGGGATTAGTGGACTGCTATTTGATCGATCGAGTTTTTTTCCTCTGATACCACTTTGTAAGACCCCTTTTTTTTTTTTTACTCCGGGGTCTTATGCCCAGAACCGCCGCTCTGCGGTGATACCTTCACGTCCTGAAGGGTTATCACCGCAAATCGACGATTCTGCCGGCCTTATTCGATCACAATCAAATAGCAAGTAAGAAGTAAAAGCTGAAGTGCAGTCCACAATATAATATCACATATAAATAAAAACTCCACGAAGGGAGTGTCCATAGAAAACATCAGAGTAATAAGGGCTTATGCCCTGTACATCAAACCTCGCTACAAAGCTCTCAAACAAACTAGAAAGCAAATCTACTACAACTAGGGATCGGAACTCACGGTCCCGGCTGTCTGGACTCCGGTGCTAGATTGCCCCATCTCCAAGTGCACGGACCTCCGAGGCTGCTCCTCCGTGCTGCGCTCCACGTTCCCCTGTAATGGTGTTCGGTCGCCCGTCAGTCAAAAAGACCAAGTCCTATCATCCCCCACCCCTTCCCCCATGCTCTAAGGCACCGAGCGGAGAGGAAGAGAGGGAAGGACATGAAAGTGGAGAGTACAACAAAAACAGGTGACAAGTCCTAACTAACAGTTTATAACAAGTGAGCAACATAATATAAGTATTGTAATAGGTCAAACGAGAAAAGAAAGTAAGTAAAGTAATTTAAACCTTTACTTATGTGAGTACACATAAGCAAGGGATCTTTTGCAAGGCTCCCATCGTATAAAGAGTCCCATTCCACTTTATACGTTGGGGTGTCGGTTACCACACAACAAATATAATTATATATTAAATGACCTTGATTTATAAACTTGCCCCACACAAGCTTATAGACCAAGGGGTCGTTCTGCAGGTCCTAAGGTATAAGCGTCCCATTAAACTTATACTTTAGGTGTCAAGTTATTATGACTGATTATGATATGCATCTATATGGTGGGTATGTTATGACATGCAGTGCAACTCACACACCCGACTTTGTGCACACAAACCTTTAGTTCCCCCTTTCTGGAGATAACTCCCAGGTTACTCCCGTAGTGGCAAACGGAAGCGGTGGGTTGGGCCTCGCCCACCTCAAAACCAGTAAAAGCACTACCGGTCTGACCTATCGTACGCTCACGCCTGGTGCACGAGGCGGACTCCTGCGTACTTTGCCGACTGGTCCGCCGGACTTAACCTTTGGCAAGGTGCTAACCACCTTGCCGAGTCAACGATACCGGTGTCGGTGCAATCGATCTCCCCGATACCGAAGACCCACCACCTTTTCCTTCCTATCTATGCACATGCAACGATTATAGTATAAGCAGTAAAAAGGTAAAAGCTCCCGGACAAGTCCGTCCGTATCCACTACCAACCAAGCCCAAAGGCTCCCCGGACAAACCCGTCCGTAAGGTCTATCAACCGAGCCAAAAGCTCCCCGGACAAACCCGTCCGGCTTGATTCCAAATCCCCATCCCTTAAACACATCGGGATGGCCTAACCATTTCCGACCCTAACTACTGAGTGTGTGCAAATGTGAATCCCTACTTAACTGATTACTCTTTCTTTTGTTTTGATGTTTACGTTAGCCCAGGGCTGCCTCCGGATTATACCCCGTGAAGGGTTCTCAATAGGCACTAGGAACTACGATGGTATGAAGACCAAAGTTCCCTTTCGCAAGGCACTTATTTTTGGTTGGTTGATTTCCCTTACCCATTCCTTTCATATTACAGTATACTATCCTAGGGTGATTTTTGACTCTTCGCTCCTACGGGAACGACGATCTTTCGTCGGACCCGCGCACCTTCTAACACTTACTGACTCGATTCTCACCAGACCTTGAAACCTCCTTAGGTGATCCATTCTCTTCTATGAATCCACCAACATGACCTATCCTTAAGTCAACACAACCTAACCCTGTTTACACATTTCCTCATGGTTATTATCTACCGACCAACCTGTACTATATGATGTTCATGAAAACTCGACTCCTACTTTTCATCCAAATACCTCAGATTATTTATCGGGGGTCTATCCTAACAGGATTTGCCTAAATCCAAAGCATTAAATATTTTCCTAATAAATCAGATAATTTATTTATTTATTCTTAAGGGACTAATATCATCATTTTGAACATGAGGTATGTCATTTTAGTTGATTCAAAACATCAAAGTTCTATGGTAAATACTAGTAGGCCTAAGTATCTATTTTTCCAAGGTTTGATAATTTACAATGATGTCCAAGGGGCCTAAATATAATTTAGTAATAAATCATCTAGTTCTTGTTTATTGAAGCATCAATATAAAATATTCCTCCAAAAATCTTGAAATAATTACAGGGTGCTGGTATGATATTAAAAACAACATTTACAGAATTCCATATTTTTCTTGCTGGAAATTAAATTATAATAAATCATTTACTAATTAACAATCTAACCGGCTTTGTGAATCAAGTACTATAACAGCAACCCTAAAAATTCTTAAATAATTCTCAGTGCTATACAAGAGCCTAAAAACCTTAAATTCCAGATCTCATAATTTTCCAGCAATTTAACAAGCCCTAATTTATTTTTTTACAATCTAAAGCCCATATTAAAAGATTGTGAATGAACCTCTACAAATTCTCAACATAAAGTTCTATAAAAATTCAGGAATCAATGTTCTAATCAGCAAGATCTAAATCCAGAATTTTAACTGATTTTAATTAAATTAAAGCCACCAAACAATTGAAAACAACAAATCGGCTAATAATCATTTAACACATGAAGTATAACTTTTATTAATCATAAAATTCCAGGAAAATTACCATGTGTCTAGAACACTCTAAAACTCACTCTACCCAAGTTTCATAGCTTTTAGATGAGTTAAATTACTGTTTTGACCCTAAAGGCCCTTCTACCCTAAAACTAGGGTTTAGGATTTGAGGTACCTAGCTACCTCAAAATTCTCTAAGATTATAACCAGAGGGTTAAATATTCATTAACCACCTCTCCACCAAATATCAAGGCCATACAAGAGCATTTGCCCCTATGTCCTTCACAAACCCCCAAAAGTCCTCACTTTGGGTTTGTACCTGGGCCCTAGGGTAAATCCACCCTAACACATCTCCTTTGCTCCCCAAAGGTTCTTAGGATCATCCTAACCCATTGGTCACAACTTCAACCTCTGTTGAGGTGAGTTGACCACCCAATTGCCACAAGTCCCCTTTTTCCCATATTACCCTTCCCTAGGTCCAACTTAGGGCTTAATGGTTCCTGTTCAAAACTCAACCAAATGAGTTGAAATTTGAACCAGACCTAGATATATACCCCAGGGACACCTCACCAAAACTTGGGAGGGTATGGAGGTCATTTGACCCTTCAATTTCCTAACCCTAGCTTTTATAGATTTAGATCAAAAACCTAGGTTAAAATACTCCAAATGACACCAAATTTTTATTGTAGGTAGGTATAGATATAAGTAAGCTCCTGTCCAAAATTCAAAGCATTATGACAAGAATTGAAGAGTGGGGATTTAATTTTGTGATTTGTCACTATTCTAGAGAGCCCTCACTAAAATGGTTGCTGGGGTCAGCCCACTAATCCAAATTGGTTGAAACAACTTTTGAATTAAACTAGACATCAAGGGCTACAACTTTGATGTTGGTCATAGTTTCTGTAGGAGGGCCTAAGTATTTTTAATTATTATTTTAAAAACCGACCAGTAATTAGAATAAAATGAATTAATTTAATTGCATGCACTATTCATCTTCTCCAAAATAACCGAAACCAGGCCGAAAAAATGTGGGGTTGCGGGCTGTTTTCTGGCGGCTAGGGGCGGTGCCACCACCGGCCATCACCTCCTCTACCCTCACGGTGGTGGGGGGAGTAGTTGGCCGGTGGCTAGGGCGGCCGGAGGTGGCGGCGCCGCCCTACCCGAGCCACCCAAAACTCCATTAAAATGGAGTTTTTTTCTGATTTTCAGGTTACCCGACCGGCTCCTTAGAGCCCGACTTCCATCCTAAACAAGTTCTAAGATCTAGGCATGAGGAGAGGAGAGGGGGAGGACCTGAGTTCGGGCATGGATGCGGGTTGAGCGGCGCGACGTCATGGTGGCGGCGGTGGCGGCGTTTCTCCTCCTTGGTGGCTCCGGCAAGGCTCTCTCCTCCTTCTCTGATTTCGAAAACAGTCTCCCCTCTCTCCTAAGTGAGCATATAAAGAGGAGAGGGGAGAGGGGGCGGTTTTCATCAAGGGGCAAGTGCCTCTTCATGAAAAAGGTTGGGAGGAGAGAGAGAGGGGTGGAGCCACCCCTTGGTGGCCGGGAAATGGTTGGGGGGAAGAGATGTCAGCCACTAGGTGGCTGTGGGCCCCTCTTTGGCTGACCCCATGCCTCCTCACACTTCAAAACACCCACTCACCTCTCCACCACCTTTTCTCTCTCCTAAATATATCAAAATTCTCACTTCTTTCTCTCTCCTAGTCACCCTCACGATTTCTTCTCCCTAAAAGCCTAAAGGCAGCCCATAATTAATATTAATACCTCATAATTCAAAAGAGAATGGAGGCTCTCCCTTTCACCAAAAAAAAATAATCCTCTTTTCTCACTTTCTCTCTCCTATATTACTCTTCCAAAAATTGACCTAACCCTCTCTCCTAGTCACCATGTTGACTAGCCTAGGGTTTAGGCTATAGGCAGCCATATTATCCCTTACTATTACCTCATGAGCCTACATGAGGGCTTGAGCTTGAGTTAACCTAATTGAATTAGGTTTGACTTGATTTGGGCTTAGGGTTGACTTGGTCAACTTGACCTTTTGGGTCACCATCAAAGGACTCCTAGTGACCCATTGACCTCCTCTAAGGCCTAGGTATGGTTAAGTAGGGTAGGTTTGACATAATGAGGGTGAATTGTCTCAAAGGAAGGTCACCTTGGCCTAACTAGGGCTTGAGTTGACTTGGGTCAACTTAGCCACCAGATTTGCCCCCAATGGGTCTTGGTGACCCATTGATCTCATAATAGGTCTAGGAATGCCTTGGAGTCAGATTGAACTCACCAGGCCACCAAAAATTAGGGTTTTAAGATTTTACTATTTGCAGCCCAAGTGAGCCTCAACTAGTCATTTGGTCTCCTAGGCTCACTAAGGACTTGCCAAGACTGAGTCATGCTCAAAGCCACACCTAGGGGGGGTCTGATTTGAAAAAGGGATGTTACAAGTGGTGTGATCTCCATCCTTTCCAGCTCGTATACTAACTGTGCCTCATAACCAGATAGCACAGACAATCCAACTGTATTCTTACGACTTAGGGCATCAGCAACCGCGTTTGCTTTGCCAGGGTGGTATTGCAAATCCACGTCGTAGTCCTTGATGAATTCTAACCACCGGCGCTGCCGAAGATTCAATTCCTTCTGAGAATATATATTTTTTAAATTTTTGTGATCGGTAAAGACTTCGCAGCGAAGAGCCCTTTTCGTACGAGAGTGAGAGACAGATGAAGATTTCGGATTCTCATGTCAAACCTGAAAGTCTTCTTGCCGATGGAATTTTCATAGTGGAAATCGGTTCCCGCGGGTGGACGGGAACCAGACGACTCGATATACGTCGGCTCCATACGGATGCCTCCTTTCTACAAGAAGGAAGGAGGACGGCTTCCCACTCTCTACTCTATAGGAAATTCGATCGCTTCGGACTCAATGTCCTATGTTAGGCTTCCTTCCCGACTGAACTCAATGGCTCGCAGCCTTCGGCTCGTTGGTAAGGCGAGAGCTTCAAGCCCGATTTCTGGTGGCACACCCCCCAAACAAGCACCACCCCGAACTTCTTCTAGTTACGGGACGAAATCCGGCAGCCAATTGCTGGCTCTGAATAACCAGCCCAGCAAGAAGAAGCTCAATTCTTCCATAACAGAAAGGGGCGGGGTTGCGCGCGAGGCGCATTCATCTCCACGCAAATCCGAGACGAGATGGATTTTTGGATCAAGACCTGGCATCTCATCGTAGGTCCACGCAAACTATCTATATTCCAAGAGGTCATTTTTCTCTAAGACAGCTGAAAGAAGCTGTAGATTTAGGGTATATACCCTAATTAGACTTGGGGCTCCTGCAGAAGTAATAACAATCAAAGCCGTAGGTGGACGAGAAACTCCATTCCGCACTGCTGCTGAGTCGTCGAACTTATCCACCAAGGGATTCGTGGAATTTCTTTGGATTGCGTTGGGAAAATCTACCAAAGAAAGCTAGGCAGATAGAAGGCCCGGTCCGATTTTCAACATCCCCGGCTCCGCTCCGAAGGAGATAGGTCGCGATAGCGACGTTGGCGACGGATTACTCTACTAAGTGGGATGGGGAATCTAGCCCAGTCGCCTCCAATCGCATCCCCCGCCGCTACAATCAGCTCCTCAGTTCAAGAAAGGGGTAAAACGGGGTGAGCCCTCTTATGTGGCCCTGCCGATTGATGAAGGGCAAGCAAGCACAGATTCAATACCAGAAGGAGTGAAGTCAGTGCAGAAGATGAATTCAAGCAAAAAACCGGAAAACGGAAAAGAAATGAATCGAAACGTTGATGCAAACTCTATTAGGTGGCTTCTCAGCATCTTTCAACTGTCGGGATGCATATGCAATTACTTTTCTATGTTGCATCAATACACAACCCAATCCCTTGTACGAAGCATCACTGTAAATCTGAAACCCGTCCGTACCTGATGGCATGGTCAAAATTGGCGATATGGTAAGTTTTTTTTTTAAAATGTCAAATGCTAACTGGCAGTCAACGGACCACTGAAATAACGTATTCTTTCTGGTTAGTTGAGTCAATGGTAAGGAGATTTTAGAAAAGTCATTTACAAACCGTCGATAGTATCCTGCCAAACCCAGAAAACTCCGTACTTCCGTCACTGACGTTGGTTAGGGCCAACTAAGAATAGATTCAATCTTTGCGGGGTCTACAGCCAAACCCTGCTCTGTGATCACGTGTCCAAGGAAGGACACATTTCTCAACCAAAATTCACATTTTGAAAATTTGGCATATAATTGGTGTTCTTTCAACGTTTGCAAGGCCAATCGTAGATGCTGTTGAAACCAAAAACTTGGTCTCTGTGGAGTTCGACCCTTGGGGAAGGGGTGACCTCACACCTACTACACTCGGGGGGATGTCACGGACTAAAGGTTCAGGAAACTAGGAATAGACCCTCGGCTCTAGCGTGGAGGTCCCACCACACACCCGGAAGGTTGCTAGAACACTTCCCCTCCCTCACCAAGTGGCTGAGCTGGGCGCCTTGGAGAGCTCTCTCTACTCTACCAAGATGAAGCTAAGGGAGGAGGAGGTAAGGAAATCTCATCCTCTCCAAAGGCACCCATGGGGGTCTATTTATAGTTTTTCCAAAGCCTGGGGTCAAAATGACCCAAATGCCTTTAAGGCAAATAAACCACTAGCCAATAGCAAACTTCCACACCGGGGGGTAAAGAGGTAATTTCCACTCCGGGGGCACAACGGTAAAAGCATGACCCAAGGGGGTCCAGGGGCCGAGCCATGCTCCCCACCCCTTGGGCGAGCCGCAGGCCACACGCCTGGCTCGCCCGCAGGGGCAGGCCGCTCGGGGCGAGCAGGCCGCCGGCCTGGCTCGCCCGCAGGGGCAGGCCGCCCGGGGCGAGCAGGCCGCCGGCCTGGCTCGCCCGCAGGGGCAGGCCGCCCGGGGCGAGCAGGCCGCCGGCCTGGCTCGCCCGCAGGGGCAGGCCGCCCGGGGCGAGCAGGCCGCCGGCCTGGCTCGCCCGCAGGGGCAGGCCGCCCGGGGCGAGCCGGCCGCACGCCTGGCTCGCCCGCAGGGGCAGGCCGCCCGGGGCGAGCCGGCCGCACGCCTGGCTCGCCCGCAGGGGCAGGCCGCCCGGGGCGAGCAGGCCGCCGGCCTGGCTCGCCCGCAGGGGCAGGCCGCCCGGGGCGAGCCGGCCGCACGCCTGGCTCGCCCGCAGGGGCAGGCCGCCCGAGGCGAGCAGGCCGCACGCCTGGCTCGCCGCTCCTTCCTATCACTAGGGCTACGCACGCCGGGGGACCCTGCTCTGCGAATACGGGGTTGTACACAATCCCCGCTCTTTTCGAGGTTGGCACAAGCTCGGAAAGAAACATCCAACCCAACGTATTCGCTGAGTTAGCCTGTCATGCCAGCTAAATGGGAGCCTGGGTGACGAGACAGCCTCGGGGCGAAAATACTTAGCCTCCCGAGGGGTCAACCTGTCATGCCAGCTAATGGGAGCCTGGGTGACGAGACAGCCTCGGGGTGAAAATACTTAGCCCCCCGAGGGGTCAACCCGTCATGCCAGCTAATGGGAGCCTGGGTGACGAGACAGCCTCGGGGTGAAAATACTTAGCCTCCCGAGGGGTCAACCTGTCATGCCAGCTAATGGGAGCCTGGGTGACGAGACAGCCTCGGGGTGAAAATACTTAGCCTCCCGAGGGGTCAACCTGTCATGCCAGCTAATGGGAGCCTGGGTGACGAGACAGCCTCGGGGTGAAAATACTTAGCCTCCCGAGGGGTCAACCTGTCATGCCAGCTAATGGGAGCCTGGGTGACGAGACAGCCTCGGGGTGAAAATACTTAGCCCCCCGAGGGGTCAACCCGTCATGCCAGCTAATGGGAGCCTGGGTGACGAGACAGCCTCGGGGTGAAAATACTTAGCCTCCCGAGGGGTCAACCTGTCATGCCAGCTAATGGGAGCCTGGGTGACGAGACAGCCTCGGGGTGAAAATACTTAGCCTCCCGAGGGGTCAACCTGTCATGCCAGCTAATGGGAGCCTGGGTGACGAGACAGCCTCGGGGTGAAAATACTTAGCCCCCCGAGGGGTCAACCCGTCATGCCAGCTAATGGGAGCCTGGGTGACGAGACAGCCTCGGGGTGAAAATACTTAGCCTCCCGAGGGGTCAACCTGTCATGCCAGCTAATGGGAGCCTGGGTGACGAGACAGCCTCGGGGTGAAAATACTTAGCCTCCCGAGGGGTCAACCTGTCATGCCAGCTAATGGGAGCCTGGGTGACGAGACAGCCTCGGGGTGAAAATACTTAGCCTCCCGAGGGGTCAACCTGTCATGCCAGCTAATGGGAGCCTGGGTGACGAGACCATCATCGGAGCTAAGGACTTGGGCTTCCACGAGAGATCAACCGGCCTTGTCAGCTAGTGAGAGCCTGACAGCGGAATCATCATCGGAGCAAAGGACTTGGGCTTCCACGAGAGATCAACCGGCCTTGTCAGCTGGTGAGAGCCTGACAGCGGAATCATCATCGGAGCAAAGGACTTGGGCTTCCACGAGAGATCAACCGGCCTTGTCAGCTAGTGAGAGCCTGACAGCGGAATCATCATCGGAGCAAAGGACTTGGGCTTCCACGAGAGATCAACCGGCCTTGTCAGCTAGTGAGAGCCTGACAGCGGAATCATCATCGGAGCAAAGGACTTGGGCTTCCACGAGAGATCAACCGGCCTTGTCAGCTAGTGAGAGCCTGACAGCGGAATCATCATCGGAGCTAAGGACTTGGGCTTCCACGAGAGATCAACCGGCCTTGTCAGCTAGTGAGAGCCTGACAGCGGAATCATCATCGGAGCAAAGGACTTGGGCTTCCACGAGAGATCAACCGGCCTTGTCAGCTAGTGAGAGCCTGACAGCGGAATCATCATCGGAGCAAAGGACTTGGGCTTCCACGAGAGATCAACCGGCCTTGTCAGCTAGTGAGAGCCTGACAGCGGAATCATCATCGGAGCTAAGGACTTGGGCTTCCACGAGAGATCAACCGGCCTTGTCAGCTAGTGAGAGCCTGACAGCGGAATCATCATCGGAGCTAAGGAAAAAAGAGCCATCCCCCGAAGCACTCTCAACCCTGCCAGCTGGCGTGAGCCTGGTACGAGGAGATCTTCTCGGGGGTTGGGAGCTGGACATGTCACCTAAGCCTTTCCAATTCCAACATCCTCTAATGGGGAAAAAAACGGGATACATGACCCCCCCGACTCTACTGGTCGAGGGCTGGACTCATTACAACATAAGGAAAAACAAGACACATGACTCCGCCGAGACGAGGCTTCTTCAGGGGGTCCGGGCACGGTGGTCGCCATCGGGCTCTCTTCCACTGGACACCTCCATCCTGCTCAGGCTCTCCATGATCTTCTCCATCTCCTCCGCCTTATCCAACCAAGAGATGGTGTTGACTGCCGTGACATAGCACTGCCTCGCCATCCTGGAGTCTCCTTTGATCCTGACCTGGATCCCATCCGAGTTGAACTTGAGGCACTGGTGGAAGGATGAGGGCACGCACCGGAAGGCGTTGATGAGGGGCCTTCCGAAGATGGCGTTGTAGCTGCTTGGAGCGTCAACAATGACGAACCTGCAGTTCCTTGAAGTCCCTCCTAACTTCACCTGGAGTCCGACTCCACCTTCCACCTCCTTTCTTTCCCCTGAGAATCCGAACAGAGGTCCATCCGACGCCAGCACCCTCCTTGGCTCCACCTTCATTCCCTCGAACGCCTTCTTGAAAACGACGTTGACCGAGCTGCCGTTGTCAACCAAGATCCGGGAGACGGTAAAGCCTTCGATGGCTGTCTGGATGACCAGGGCGTCGCAGAATGGATCCTCATGCTCTGGCAAGTCCTTCGAAGAGAAGGTGATCTTCTCTTCCGGGGGCGGGATCTGAGATGTCGAAGCGACGCTCCGTCGGTACATGATGTGGAGGCTCGCCTTCCGAGTGGCCTCGATTCCAACCCCACCGTGGATCACCGCTATTCCTCCTCGGTGTCCTATATCAACCCGGTCCTCGCATATCTCATCACCCACTCCTTGGGGTAGAACTCCTTCGACCTGTGCCGGCGGCTGAGGCTGGGCAGGGCCTCTCGCCCCCCTTACCTCTAGGAACTCGGGGCAGGTAGCCGTGGCATGACCCTCCAACTGGTGGAAGTCACAGTACAGTAGTGCCCTTTCTCCCCTCTTTCGGCGGGCCGGGCGATCTCTTCTGTTACCTCTTCCTCCTTCGCCTATTGCCAAGGCTTGCTGGGGTGGGGGCAGGAGCTGCCTAGGGGCTTGCCTCTGGAAGTTGAACCTCCCTTGACCCCCGTGGAAGTTCCCCCCATCTTGGATGAGAGCCCTTCCTGGACCATGGGCAGGTCCTCCCTGCTGCCTCCAGCCCGGCTCCGGACCCTCCTGTCTCTGGAACCCCTGGGCTCTCTGCTCCTCCCTCCGCCTTCCTTCCTGGTGCCTTGAGCCACCTTGCTCTTTTGACTCCACCTCCGTCAACTTTGCCAACCTCTTCACAAAGGCCGGGTTGGCTGCCTCCATGGCTATCTCCTCTGCCGCCCTTTCCATCAGCTCCTCGAAGGAAAGGGGGGCCTTCCGAGTCAAGCTCATCTTGAAGAAGCCCTCCTTCAGCCCAACGGTGAAGGCCATCTGGAGAGCATACCCTGGCATCTCCTGGACATCCAGGATCTCCTCTTGGAACCTGTCAACGTAGCGGGCCAGCGACTCCTCGGCCCTCTGCCTTATCAGGAAGATGGACTCAGGACTCTTCTTCCTCTTCTTGGAGGTGGAGAAGCGGAGCTGGAAGCTCCGGCTCAAGTCCTCGAACCCATAGATCGACCTCGGAGGGAGTTGATGAAACCAGTCCCTTGCCTTCTCCTTCAACGTGATCGCAAAGAGGCGACACTTGAAGGCATCCGTCATCGGCCTGATGGAGACGGCATCCTCGAACCACTGTAGATGCTGGACGGGATCATCCTTCCCGGTATAGTAAGCCATGTCTGGCTCTCTGAACCCCTCGGGAACGGGAGCTGAGATGATCAACTCACTGAAGGGTGACCCCCTAAGGGGGGCTCTCGCCACCTCCACTCGCGCGACCTGCTCGCCTGGAGGGCTAGCTCTCGCCGGGCTGGGGAACAGCTCCCGGCCGGGGAGGTCTCTCTCGACCCCTTCCCCCATCCTTTCCTTCCCAGGTCGCCTACCTGGCACACTTTCTTCTCCCCCTGCTGGGGTGGTCTCGCCTTGCCCCCTGGGAGCCAGCTCGCCGAGACCACTCTGGGTCAGCTCACCGAGACCCCTGGGAGCCAGTCCCTGGGGGGTGGGGGTTGAGCTGTCAGCCCGAGGGGCAATGCTTCTCAACATCTCCATGATGCCTGAGATGGAAGCCATGAACTCTTCCCTTCCTACAAAGGGTCCTGGGTTGGGGAGACCACCGAGGTCATCACTACCTCCCTGATCTCCAGCCATGACACTCACCCGAGATCTTCTGTGCTGGTCACTCTCCACGCTCACCGCACCAAAATGTTGAAACCAAAAACTTGGTCTCTGTGGAGTTCGACCCTTGGGGAAGGGGTGACCTCACACCTACTACACTCGGGGGGATGTCACGGACTAAAGGTTCAGGAAACTAGGAATAGACCCTCGGCTCTAGCGTGGAGGTCCCACCACACACCCGGAAGGTTGCTAGAACACTTCCCCTCCCTCACCAAGTGGCTGAGCTGGGCGCCTTGGAGAGCTCTCTCTACTCTACCAAGATGAAGCTAAGGGAGGAGGAGGTAAGGAAATCTCATCCTCTCCAAAGGCACCCATGGGGGTCTATTTATAGTTTTTCCAAAGCCTGGGGTCAAAATGACCCAAATGCCTTTAAGGCAAATAAACCACTAGCCAATAGCAAACTTCCACACCGGGGGGTAAAGAGGTAATTTCCACTCCGGGGGCACAACGGTAAAAGCATGACCCAAGGGGGTCCAGGGGCCGAGCCATGCTCCCCACCCCTTGGGCGAGCCGCAGGCCGCACGCCTGGCTCGCCCGCAGGGGCAGGCCGCTCGGGGCGAGCAGGCCGCTCGGGGCGAGCAGGCCGCCGGCCTGGCTCGCCCGCAGGGGCAGGCCGCCCGGGGCGAGCAGGCCGCCGGCCTGGCTCGCCCGCAGGGGCAGGCCGCCCGGGGCGAGCAGGCCGCCGGCCTGGCTCGCCCGCAGGGGCAGGCCGCCCGGGGCGAGCAGGCCGCCGGCCTGGCTCGCCCGCAGGGGCAGGCCGCCCGGGGCGAGCCGGCCGCACGCCTGGCTCGCCCGCAGGGGCAGGCCGCCCGGGGCGAGCCGGCCGCACGCCTGGCTCGCCCGCAGGGGCAGGCCGCCCGGGGCGAGCAGGCCGCCGGCCTGGCTCGCCCGCAGGGGCAGGCCGCCCGGGGCGAGCCGGCCGCACGCCTGGCTCGCCCGCAGGGGCAGGCCGCCCGAGGCGAGCAGGCCGCACGCCTGGCTCGCCGCTCCTTCCTATCACTAGGGCTACGCACGCCGGGGGACCCTGCTCTGCGAATACGGGGTTGTACAGATGCCATGCATGTTCTTCTTCTGTAGGGGAGTAAATCAGTATATCATCAATAAACACTATTATAAATTGGTCTAAAAAGTTTTTAAAGACTCGATTCATCAGATCCATGAATGCTGCTAGTGCATTTGTTAACCCAAACGGCATGACCAAAAACTCAAAATGAACATATCTGGTACTGAACGCAGTTTTGACAATATCCTCTTCTTTTATCTTTAACTGGTGGTAATCAGATCGCAAATCCAACTTCGAAAACACTCTGGCGTTGACAAGTTGATCAAATAAATCTTCTATACGAGGGAGAGGATATTTATTCTTCACAGTCAACTTATTAAGTTCACGGTAGTCAACACACAGGCGTAGTGTTCCTTCTTTCTTCTTAACAAACAATATCGGGGCACCCCACGGGGAGGAACTCGGGCGAATGAAATTTTTGTCAATCAGTTCCTGTAGTTGCACTTTCAATTCAGCCAATTCTTTTGGCGTCATTCGATATGGGGACTTTGCCACTGGCCTAGCCCCTTGCTCGAGGTTGATTTCAAACTCAATTTCCCTCTTTGGAGGGAGTCTAGCCAACTCTTCCGGGAACAATTCTTGAAATTTACATACGACCAGAATCATCGAAATGTCTTTCCTTTCTTCAGATGGTCCTTTCACCATTACCAAAATAGCTTCACCACCCTTTCGAATTTGTCAACGCGCTTTCATTGCAGAAATTAGCATTTTGGACACTTCACCCAATTCTCAGTACTTAATTCTACTGTGATCTACACATCTTACTGACACTTCTTTATTCTTACAATCAATAATTGCTTCATTTTGGGTTAGCCAGTCCATGCCCAAAATGACATCAAATTCAGTTAGTGGAAGAACCACTAAATCTGTTGTAAATGGTTTATCATTCAGAGCAAACGTAACGATTACTCGTTGCTGCGTCGGAAGCACCTGATTATTTGGTAACGTAACGTACAACACCTCCTGTACCCGGTATGGCTTTGCCTCAATTGCATTCAATATTGATGCAGAAATAAAGGAGTGGCTTGCTCCGGTATCAAATAACAATTTAACTAAATAGTGGCCGATAGGGATAATACCTGTCACAATGGTGTCATCCGCCTTTGCCTCTTATTGATTAAGATTAAACACCCGCGGCTGTACCCGACGTTCTTGCATTTGATGTTCTTCAATATATGATCCGGCTGGCGCTGACGTCGAAGCTGAGGCCGCATACTCACCTCCCTGAGCACTGCCTATCTGATACAACCTCTGATCCTGAGGCACTGTGGACGACTGTGATGCTCTTTGTCCTTTGCGGCTATGAGGGCACTCCCTCTGTCGATGCCCAGGCTGACGGCACAAGTAACAAACATTGCTCCCCACCAAACACTGCCCCTTGTGGCTTTTGCCACACTTGCCACATCGTTGCACAGTTGCTGGCGCACTGCCACTACTCTCGATGGTACGAGGCCGCTTTCCTGAATTACTAGACTTTCCTGATGTACTTGCCCTGCTCGACGAGTCCTTACTAGAAGACGGCCATGACGATCTTTTCTTTGCAAAGTCCCTTCGCCTCTGCGTTTTCTCTGTATCAATCTCCATCAAACGGGCTTTTTGCACCAAAGCCCCATAGTCTACAATTTCCATCGGTACCAGAACCGAACGGATACTGTCTCTCAATCCTTTCTGGAAACGTCGACATCTTTCTTTCTCATTAGGCATAAATGCCTCAGCATAAAACGCCAAGTTGGCGAATTCTGTTTCATATTCCAGGACTGATCGAGAACCCTGCACTAGACGCAAGAATTTATCCTGTAGTAACTTCTTTTCTGATTCTGGAACAAACCAATTAGTAAAGGCTTGAAGAAAAGTGGCCCACGGAATGTTTGTTTGTCCGCGGCCTGCTAGCCTGCCTCGCACATTCAGCCACCACCGCTTCGCTTCTCCTTCCAGCAAAAACGTAACCAAACCCACCTTTCGTTCATCTGGGCAAAGCATAACTTCCAGTATTGTTTCAATACGAGAAATCCAATCCTCTGTCTCCATGGGAGATAGACCTCCCCGAAATACTGGCGGCTTCAACTCCATGAACTGCTTTAAATCAATATCCAACTGTCTCGATTGTGACGGTCCTGCCACTTCCGGTGCTGCTGGAGGGGGCGCATCTCGAACCATTTTAATAGCCTCCGCTAACATCTTCATCAACTCCATTAGCTGCTGCGGAGTCTGTTGCTCTTCCTGCGGAGGTATCATTTGTGGCAATTCTTGCGGAGCCTGCCCCGATGCACCGCCCTCAGATATGGCCTCTCGGGCTTCCTGTACCAATTCCATGTAAATCACGCGTAAATAAGTTCATTAACACTAGTACATACTCGTTATGGCCAGGGTTCAATTGAAAACCTGGCTCTGATACCACTGAATTGTAACGGCTCACGTGACCACCACAATTAATAATATCATTATCTGCATAAATATCAGAGTAAAAATGGAAATTTCTATGCATTTCATAACGAGTATAGAACTTATTTACTAAGCACCTACATAACATTTTGTTTGCTCATTTCCCCCAAACTAAACAGGTCTATATAAATATAAAATCAAGGTAAATAAAAGTATCTCCAATCTGTGCTTCACTGATGCTCGGTTGCCGGCTTTCCGGTTCCTAAAAATTTGAGAAATAAAACCGTTAGTCTTGCATAAATACTAAGTGAAAATTTACCTTTTTAACATGTTTTACGGTTGTATAAAATGTGAGAAAACAGCTAATATTAGATATGGTAGAAACATATTCAGTTAACCGTATCTACTTTCATCATAGCTGAAACAATTTCAATATGCGTATCTATCAGTCGTGGTTCAATTAAGGCTATAAGAACTGCAGTAAGCTGTAAAACGATATTTCTTTTTAGGAACTATTAAGGGCAATTAAATGAATTATATATCAGTCTCAATATTTCATTCTCAGTCTTGGGGCCCGACCCCTTGGGGGTCATCAGTCTCCAAACCAGTACGTACAACACGCGTTTATGCCTTTCGGCTCGACTGGTTTGGTAATTCAGTCCACAATGTCAATTTATTCGTTTTATATTACCCTTAACACTTCCATGTGTCGACACATATGATTATTTTATAATGAGTTTATGATTTTAATCAGTCCCCTCAGAAAATAGTTCCTTGCTTGATTGCCTCTATCGGAGGCCATTCATAGCATAGGTAACTTAAGACAATTTCAATATAAGAATAAAACATCTAGGTAAAGCAAAGCAGTCATTAAAAAGAGAAATTCTCACCATAGCTCGTTCTTTTCCTTTGCCCCGCCTTGAATAGACGTCGCGTCTACTTGGAGATGCCATCCTTCGCACAATTTGTACACATATGTTACTTTTATAAGGCCACCACATTTTATTTCACGAGGTTGCATCTCACAAAGCGACACAACGCACTCAAACCGACGCATGCTTGCATATGCAGCAGTTATTTCATATTCAGTCGTCTAAATAGGGCCAACATAACACCTAATCATGGTTCGTAACCACCCTAAATAGGGCTGGAAGCTGCACCAAGCTGCACCAACACCTAGCTGAAAACAACATTAATACAGGGTCTAAAATAGTACCAAAACAAAGCCCAAACAGCACTTAAACAGTGCTGAAAACTGCAGCAACACAAAGCCCAAATAATACGTAAACAGTCGGCTATCACAGAGCGCCCTACAACTCTAATAAAACATGTAAATCTAGAGAAAACCATGAACAAAGAAACCAAATACCTGAGATTAACTCAGATGTTCCTCCACCGGGCCAATTCAAAAATCCAAACTTCCCAAAACTGCTAAAGAAGAGAGATTTAGGGTTCAATCAGGGGAAGGAATGAAAAGGAGTGCGTGATTCCACGTTACCAGGCGGCGAGAAGAAGAAAATCGCCAAGCCCTAGCTCTCCGATTCCGCCAGGCAGCAGGAGACCAAACACGCGATGAGAAGAAAAGCACAGGAGATGGGATTTTATCCCGATCAGACCGCCGAACCCGCCGCTTAAGAAGCAGGCCGGTCCAAATAAGGGTAAATACCTGGCTCAGCTAGCCCAAACCAGCCCATTTATAAACAATATAGATGACCAGCCAGCCTTTGAAGTACAAAACAGCAACCATTCCCACAGTTGACATGTAAAACCGGCCAAGCAGCCAACCCAAATACATAGAAGTGTAATCATACGCATCAACCCATATGTTTAAACTAGCACCATAATGAATAACCCCATATTACAACATATAGATACATACCACCATATTATGCGTCGATCACGTCCATAAAATATATACATACAAATATATGAAATAGCCGACAAAATGTAACATTTTCATACAATAGCAGCTCATGGCGACGCCGATTCATCACTGCTTATACTTCTTTCCATCATCGGGGACGTTACCTGTATTAATTAAATTTTTGTTACATGTCTTCATATATTTTATTAATTTAATGCATATATGAATTCATTTCTCATACCGGGCACGGTGCGCGTCACAATTCTCCCCTCCTTAAAAATTTTCGTCCCCGAAAATCATTCTTCCATAATATTGAATAGGGCAGGGAACAGACTTCGCATTGCCTCTTCACGTTCCCAAGTTGCTTCATGCCTAGGATGACCCTTCCACCATACGAGCACAAAATTTACATCACGATTTCGTAACTGTTTGCTTTGTCGCTCTATAATCTGATGTGGTTCTGTCGGGCTAGAAAGGTCTGGTTCGATTGGAATATTAGTGGCTGCCACAATCGTCTCCGGGTCATGAATATATTTTCGTAATGCTGACACATGAAACACATGATGCAATCTTTGTAGCTTCGTTCGTAGCTCCAAGCGGTAGGCAACATCACCTACCCGTTCAGTGACTGGAAACGGTCCGACATAACGTTGACTCAGTTTTCCCAGTCGTCGGAACCGTGAAACTCCTTTGAATAGTCTGATTTTCAAACATACCTGGTCTCCGACTTGAAACTGTACAAGGCGATGACGGACATTATAATATTTTTGTTGTCGGTCTTGTGCTACTTTCATTCGTTGCTGTATGAGTTTTACTTTTTCATGTCATTTATCAATTTTCTCCCGGTTATACAATGTCCGCTCACCTTCTTCAGCCCAACTTAATGGTGTTCGACAACGTCGGCCATACAATGCTTCGAAAGGTGCCATCTGAATAGACGATTGGTAGTTGTTATTGTATGCAAACTCTACCAATGTCAAATATTTTTCCCAGGAGCCCTTTAAATCCAGTACAATCATACGCAGTAAATCTTCTAAAAACTGAATTGTTCGCTCAGACTGTCCATCTGTTTGGGGATGAAATGTTGTACTGAATAATAATTTTGTCCCCAAATGCTTGTGGATATATCTCCAATTTCCAGACGTGAAGCGACCGTCGCGATCAGAAATTATGGATCGGGGGATCCCATGCAATTTGACAATAACATCTATGTATAAATCATTCAACTTTTCAGGCGGCATATCCTGTCGCACTGGAATAAAATGTGCGCTCTTCGTTAAACGGTCTATGATTACCCAAATACCATCGTGTCCCAATTTACTGCGGGGTAGGACGAAGACAAAATCCATTGCAATGTCGTCCCACTTCCATTCTGGTATTGGTAGGGAATGTAAATATCCTCCAGGTTTCTGGTGTTCAGCTTTCACCAACTGGCATATATGACATGAAGCAATATACGTAATTATGTCCTTTTTCATTCCCGGCCACCAGAAATCCTCCTTCAGGTTATGGTACATTTTCGTCCGTCCTGGATGGATTGAATACGGAGTATTATGTGCCTCATATAATATATCTCTTCGTATGTTGTTCACATTTGGGACACATAACTGTTCGTTCATAAGTAATAGCCCATTCTGCAACGTAAATTCACCAGTTTCCCCTTTTCTTACCTTCTCTTGTAATTCAACAAGAAACGGATCCTTTGGCAATGCTTCTTTAATTCTATCCGTCAAAGTGTATCTGACCTGTAATTGAGATAAATGCGCTTGTTTACTTTCCGGTGTCACAAGTGGTGTGATCTCCATCCTTTCCAGCTCGTATACTAACTGTGCCTCATAGCCAGATAGCACAGACAATCCAACTGTATTCTTACGACTTAGGGCATCAGCAACCACGTTTGCTTTGCCAGGGTGGTATTGCAAATCCACGTCGTAGTCCTTGATGAATTCTAACCACCGGCGCTGCCGAAGATTCAATTCCTTCTGAGAATATATATATTTTAAATTTTTGTGATCGGTAAAGACTTCGCAGCGTACGCCATATAAATAGTATCGCTAAATTTTTAGTGCAAAAATTACTGCAGCCAGTTCTAAATCATGTACTAGGTAATTTTTCTCAGCATCTTTCAACTGTCGGGATGCATATGCAATTACTTTTCTGTGTTGCATCAATACACAACCCAATCCCTTGTACGAAGCATCACTGTAAATCTGAAACCCGTCCGTACCTGATGGCATGGTCAAAATTGGCGCTGTGGTAAGTTTTTTTTAAAAATGTCAAATGCTAACTGGCAGTCAACGGACCACTGAAATAACGTATTCTTTCTGGTTAGTTGAGTCAATGGTAAGGAGATTTTAGAAAAGTCATTTACAAACCGTCGATAGTATCCTGCCAAACCCAGAAAACTCCGTACTTCCGTCACTGACGTTGGTTAGGGCCAACTAAGAATAGATTCAATCTTTGCGGGGTCTACAGCCAAACCCAGCTCTGTGATCACGTGTCCAAGGAAGGACACATTTCTCAACCAAAATTCACATTTTGAAAATTTGGCATATAATTGGTGTTCTTTCAACGTTTGCAAGGCCAATCGTAGATGCCACGCATGTTCTTCTTCTGTCGGGGAGTAAATCAGTATATCATCAATAAACACTATTATAAATCGGTCTAAATAGTCTTTAAAGACTCGATTCATCAGATCCATGAATGCTGCTGGTGCATTTGTTAACCCAAACGGCATGACCAAAAACTCAAAATGAACATATCTGGTACTGAACGCAGTTTTGACAATATCCTCTTCTTTTATCTTTAACTGGTGGTAACCAGATCGCAAATCCAACTTCGAAAACACTCTGGCGTTGACAAGTTGATCAAATAAATCTTCTATACGAGGGAGAGGATATTTATTCTTCACAGTCAACTTATTAAGTTCACGGTAGTCAACACACAGGCGTAGTGTTCCTTCTTTCTTCTTAACAAACAATATCGGGGCACCCCATGGGGAGGAACTCGGGCGAATGAAATTTTTGTCAATCAGTTCCTGTAGTTGCACTTTCAATTCAACCAATTCTTTTGGCGTCATTCGATATGGGGACTTTGCCACTGGCCTAGCCCCTTGCTCGAGGTTGATTTCAAACTCAATTTCCCTCTTTGGAGGGAGTCTAGCCAACTCTTCCGGGAACAATTCTTGAAATTTACATACGACCAGAATCATCGAAATGTCTTTCCTTTCTTCAGATGGTCCTTTCACCATTACCAAAATAGCTTCACCACCCTTCCGAATTTGTGAACGCGCTTTCATTGCAGAAATTAGCATTTTGGACACTTCACCCAATTCTCAGTACTTAATTCTACTGTGATCTACACATCTTACTGACACTTCTTTATTCTTACAATCAATAATTGCTTCATTTTGGGTTAGCCAGTCCATGCCCAAAATGACATCAAATTCAGTTAGTGGAAGAACCACTAAATCTGTTGTAAATGGTTTATCATTCAGAGCAAACGTAACGATTACTCGTTGCTGCGTCGGAAGCACCTGATTATTTGGTAACGTAACGTACAACACCTCCTGTACCCGGTATGGCTTTGCCTCAATTGCATTCAATATTGATGCAGAAATAAAGGAGTGGCTTGCTCCGGTATCAAATAACAATTTAACTAAATAGTGGCCGATAGGGATAATACCTGTCACAACGGTGTCATCCGCCTTTGCCTCTTATTGATTAAGATTAAACACCCACGGCTGTACCCGACGTTCTTGCATTTGATGTTCTTCAATATATGATCCGGCTGGCGCTGACGTCGAAGCTGAGGCCGCATACTCACCTCCCTGAGCACTGCCTATCTGATACAACCTCTGACCCTGAGGCACTGTGGACGACTGTGATGCTCTTTGTCCTTCGCGGCTATGAGGGCACTCCCTCTGTCGATGCCCAGGCTGACGGCACAAGTAACAAACATTGCTCCCCACCAAACACTGCCCCTTGTGGCTTTTGCCACACTTGCCACATCGTTGCTCAGTTGCTGGCGCACTGCCACTACTCTCGATGGTACGAGGCCGCTTTCCTGAATTACTAGACTTTCCTGATGTACTTGCCCTGCTCGACGAGTCCTTACTAGAAGACGACCATGACGATCTTTTCTTTGCAAAGTCCCTTCGCCTCTGCGTTTTCTCTGTATCAATCTCCATCAAACGGGCTTTTTGCACCAAAGCCTCATAGTCTACAATTTCCATCGGTACCAGAACCGAACGGATACTGTCTCTCAATCCTTCCTGGAAACGTCGACATCTTTCTTTCTCATTAGGCACAAATGCCTCAGCATAAAACGCCAAGTTGGCGAATTCTGTTTCATATTCCAGGACTGATCGAGAACCCTGCACTAGACGCAAGAATTTATCCTGTAGTAACTTCTTTTCTGATTCTGGAACAAACCAATTAGTAAAGTCTTGAAGAAAAGTGGCCCACGGAATGTTTGTTTGTCCGCGGCCTGCTAGCCTGCCTCGCACATTCAGCCACCACCGCTTCGCTTCTCCTTCCAGCAAAAACGTAACCAAACCCACCTTTCGTTCATCTGGGCAAAGCATAACTTCCAGTATTATTTCAATACGAGAAATCCAATCCTCTGTCTCCATGGGAGATAGACCTCCCCGAAATACTGGCGGCTTCAACTCCATGAACTGCTTTAAATCAATATCCAACTGTCTCGATTGTGACGGTCCTGCCACTTCCGGTGCTGCTGGAGGGGGCGCATCTCAAACCATTTTAATAGCCTCCGCTAACATCTTCATCAACTCCATTAGCTGCTGCGGAGTCTGTTGCTCTTCCTGCGGAGGTATCATTTGTGGCAATTCTTGCGGAGCCTGCCCCGATGCACCGCCCTCAGATATGGCCTCTCGGGCTTCCTGTACCAATTCCATGTAAATCACGCGTAAATAAGTTCATTAACACTAGTACATACTCGTTATGGCCAGGGTTCAATTGAAAACCTGGCTCTGATACCACTGAATTGTAACGGCTCACGTGACCGCCACAATTAATAATATCATTATCTGCATAAATATCAGAGTAAAAATGGAAATTTCTATGCATTTCATAACGAGTATAGAACTTATTTACTAAGCACCTACATAACATTTTGTTTGCTCATTTCCCCCAAACTAAACAGGTCTATATAAATATAAAAGCAAGGTAAATAAAAGTATCTCCAACCTGTGCTTCACTGATGCTCGGTTGCCGGCTTTCCGGTTCCTAAAAATTTGAGAAATAAAACCGTTAGTCTTGCATAAATACTAAGTGAAAATTTACCTTTTTAACCTGTTTTACGGTTGTATAAAATGTGAGAAAACAGCTAATATTAGAAATGGTAGAAACATATTCAGTTAACCGTATCTACTTTCATCATAGCTGAAACAATTTCAATATGTGTATATATCAGTCGTGGTTTAATTAAGGCTATAAGAACTGCAGTAAGCTGTAAAACGATATTTCTTTTTAGGAACTGTTAAGGGCAATTAAATGAATTATATATCAGTCTCAATATTTCATTCTCAGTCTTGGGGCCCGACCCCTTGGGGGTCATCAGTCTCCAAACCAGTACGTACAACACGCGTTTATGCCTTTTGGCTCGACTGGTTTGGTAATTCAGTCCACAATGTCAATTTATTCGTTTTATATTACCCTTAACACTTCCATGTGTCGACACATATGATTATTTTATAATGAGTTTATGATTTTAATCATTCCCCTCAGAAAATAGTTCCTTGCTTGATTGCCTCTATCGGAGGCCATTCATAGCATAGGTAACTTAAGACAATTTCAATATAAGAATAAAACATCTAGGTAAAGCAAAGCAGTCATTAAAAAGAGAAATTCTCACCATAGCTCGTTCTTTTTCTTTGCCTCGCCTTGAATAGACGTCGTGTCTACTTGGAGATGTCATCCTTCGCACTATCTGTACACATATGTTACTTTTATAAGGCCACCACATTTTATTTCACGAGGTTGCATCTCACAAAGCGACACAACGCACTCAAACCGACGCATGCTTGCATATGCAGCAGTTATTTCATATTCAGTCGTCTAAATAGGGCCAACATAACACCTAATCATGGTTCGTAACCACCCTAAATAGGGCTGGAAGCTGCACCAAGCTGCACCAACACCTAGCTGAAAACAACATTAATACAGGGTCTAAAATAGTACCAAAACAAAGCCCAAACAGCACTTAAACAGTGCTGAAAACTGCAGCAACACAAAGCCCAAATAATACGTAAACAATCGGCTATCACAGAGCGCCCTACAACTCTAATAAAACATGTAAATCTAGAGAAAACCATGAACAAAGAAACCAAATACCTGAGATTAACTCAGATGTTCCTCCACCGGGCCAATTCAAAAATCCAAACTTCCCAAAACTACTAAAGAAGAGAGATTTAGGGTTCAATCAGGGGAAGGAATGAAAAGGAGTGTGTGATTCCACGTTACCAGGCGACGAGAAGAAGAAAATCGCCAAGCCCTAGCTCTCCGATTCCGCCAGACAGCAGGAGACCAAACGCCCGATGAGAAGAAAAGCACAGGAGACGGGATTTTATCCCGATCAGACCGCCGAACCCGCCGCTTAAGAAGCAGGCCGGTCCAAATAAGGGTAAATACCTGGCTCAGCTAGCCCAAACCAGCCCATTTATAAACAATATAGATGACCAGCCAGCCTTTGAAGTACAAAACAGCAACCATTCCCACAGTTGACATGTAAAACCGGCCAAGCAGCCAACCCAAATACATAGAAGTGTAATCATACGCATCAACCCATATGTTTAAACTAGCACCATAATGAATAACCCCATATTACAACATATAGATACATACCACCATATTATGCGTCGATCACGTCCATAAAATATATACATACAAATATATGAAATAGCCGACAAAATGTAACATTTTCATACAATAGCAGCTCATGGCGACGCCGATTCATCACTGCTTATACTTCTTTCCATCATCGGGGACGTTACCTGTATTAATTAAATTTTTGTTACATGTCTTCATATATTTTATTAATTTAATGCATACATGAATTCATTTTTCATACCGGGCACGGTGCGCGTCACATGTGGGGGGAGGGGGTGTGGGTGTGTGTACATGGATGGATGTGTGTGTGTGTTTTTGATTTTGTGGATGTGTGTGTGTATGGATGAATGTGTGTGTGTGTGTGTGTGTTTTTGAGGATGGATGTGTGTGTGTGTGTGTGTGTGTGTGTGTGCGTGTGTGTGTGTGTGTGTGTGTTTTTGAGGATGGATGTGTGTGTGTGTGTGTGTGTGTGTGTGTGTGTGTGTGTGTGTGTGTGTGTGTGTGTGTGTGTGTGTGTGGATGGATATGTGTGTGTGTGTGTTTGAGGATGGATGCGTGTGTGTGTGTGTTTTTTTGAGGATGGATGTGTGTGTGTGTGTGTTTTTGAGGATGGATGTGTGTGTGTGTGTGTGTGTGTGTGTGTGTGTGTGTGCGTGTGCGTGTGCGTGTGCGCGTGTGTGTGTGTGTGTGTGTGTGCGTGTGCGTGTGCGTGTGCGCGTGTGTGTGTGTGAGAGAGAGAGAGAGAGAGTGGATGGATGTGTGTGTGTGTGTGTGTGTGTATGTGTTTGAGGATGGATGTGTGTGTGTGTGTGAGAGAGAGAGAGAGAGAGGATGGATGTGTGTGTGTGTGTTTGTGTGTGTGTGTTTGAGGATGGATGTGTGTGTGTGTGTGTGTGTGTTTGAGGATGGATGTGTGTGTGTGTGTGTGTGTGTGTGTGTGTGTTGAGGATGGATGTGTGTGTGTGTGTGTTTGAGGATGGATGTGTGTGTGTGTGTGTGTGTGTGTGTTTGAGGATGGATGTGTGTGTGTGTGTGTTTGAGGATGGATGTGTGTGTGTGTGTGTGTTTGAGGATGGATGTGTGTGTGTATGTATGTTTGAGGATGGATGTGTGTGTGTGTTTGAGGATGGATGTGTGTGTTTGAGGATGGATGTGTGTGTGTGTGTGTGTGTGTTTGAGGATGGATGTGTGTGTGTGTCTGTATGTTTGAGGATGTGTGTGTGTGTGTGTGTGTGTGTGTGTGTGTGTGTGTGTGTGTTTGAGGATGGATATGTGTGTGTGTGTGTGTTTGAGGATGGATGTGTGTGTGTGTGTGTTTGATTTTGTGGATGTGTGTGTATGGATGAATGTGTGTGTGTGTTTTTGAGGATGGATGTGTGTGTGGGGGGGGGGTTGTACATGGATGGATGTGTGTGTGTGTGTTTTTGATTTTGTGGATGTGTGTTTTTGATTTTGTGGATGTGTGTGTGTGTGTATGGATGAATATGTGTGTGTGTTTTTGAGGATGGATGTGTGTGTGTGTTTTTGAGGATGGATGTGTGTGTGTGTTTTGAGGATGGATGTGTGTGTGTGTTTTTGAGGATGGATGTGTGTGTGTGTGTGCGCGCGCACGCGTGTGTGTGTGCGTGTGCGTGTACATGGGTGTGTGTGTGTACATGTATGGATGTGTGTGTGTTTGAGGATGGATGTGTGTGTGTGTGGATGAATGTGTGTGCGTGTGTTTTTGAGGATGGATGTGTGTGTGTGTGTGTGTGTGTGTGTGTGTGTGTGTGTGTGTGTGTGTACATGGGTGTGTGTGTGTACATGTATGGATGTGTGTGTGTGTTTTTAAGGATGGATGTGTGTGTGTTTGTACATGTGTGTGTGTAGTTATGTCATCGATCGAGAGGATGAATTATCATGTTCGAGATACACGTCCATGCATGACATTTACCCAAACAGGTGCGAAATGGATCAAAGAGTTACTAGAAGGACATCCAGACAGAATTCATGATGTGTTTAGAATGTCTAAACGCATTTTCGTAGATTTACTTCATAAACTAGAAGCAGATCATGAATTTCAAGGATCACAGCGGACGTCTTCAAGAGAAGTCTTAGGGATTACATTGTATATCTTAGCACAAAGAGGTTCCATTAGATTAACGAAAGAACGGTTCCAGCACTCGACCGAAACAATTAGTAGATATTTTTTGAAAGAGTTTAGATCTCTTTTGTTACTCTCAATTGATGCTATAAAGCATAGTGACCGTCAATTCAGAGATATTCCGGCTGAGATAAGGTATGATCCTCGTTACATGCCATTTTTCAAGGATTGCGTTGGTGTCATTGACGGTACACATATTGATGCGAGGATACCCGTAGAAGATCAAGTATGATACATAGGACGTCATGCCACGAGACACAAAATGTAATGACAGCCTGTGATTTTAACATGTGTTTTACATTTGCCCTCGCTGGATGGGAGGGATCTACTCATTATAGTCGCATCTTCACACGCGCATTGGCCGACGATAGATTGCACTTTCCACATCCTCCACAAGGTATACTAATCAATATATTTATATTCATTCAAATTGATCGTGTTTCATAATATTTACCTGTTTAACAAAACAAATAAATGCAGGTAAATATTACTTAGTGGATGCTGGATACCCGTTAACGATGGGTTATTTGAAGCCGTATGCAGAAACAAGATATCACTTGGCAGACTTTGCCCGAGAAAGTCGGACTGTACAAGGAAGACAAGAACATTTCAATAAGGCGCATTCATCTCTTCGCATGTGATCGAGCGAACGTTTGGTGTGTGGAAAAAAAAGTGGCACATTTTGAGCAAAATGCCACAGTACAACTTCAAGAAACAGCGTTCCATTGTGCTAGCGACAATGATCTTACATAACTTCATTCGGAGACATCTGTCTCGATGGGACCCTGAGTTTAATGCATGTGATGCTGATGAGTCTTCTTTCGTTCCCTCAGAGGATGAAGACCCTGCGGCAGAGGATGAAATTAAAAGCGATATGTGTGATGTTGCTGGAGAAGAACATATGTCTACAGTACGAGAAAACATTGCCGAAGAGATATGCAGTGTGCGCAGGTAAAAATTTGATCCATCTTTTACTAAAAATTTAAATGGTTAAAATTATCAAAAGTTTGATTCATATCAATTTATTTTCGAACAACTGATCAAAAAGATTGGAAAAAAAAGTCGCCGGATGTTGCAACACCTTTTTTTTTCTATTTGCTAGAACTACGTAAAAGACTCCTGTTATCAGTTATTTTTATATATTTATATATTTTAGTTTTTTTAAAAACAGCTTCCAAAAGTTGTTTCTCCAAACAGTTAAAAATAGAAAATAGCTCTTCAATGCGCACTTCTGCACAGAACACCTAGGGTCTGTTTGGGACAGCTCTGGCGGATTGAAAAGCTGCTGTCCGGATAGAGCTGTTTTAAAATAGATCTCTGGGGAGCAGTTTTGAAAAGCTGCAGACTGTTTGGGTGTTCTGTGCAGAAGTGCGCTCGGAATCGCCGGATGAAGGACGTCGGGGGCTTGGAATTGCCGGAGGAAAGCCATCCGGGGCTCGAAATCGCCGGAGGAAGGCCGTCCGGCCTCTGAGCATGTTCCAACTGAAGAAACCATTAGATTTCCAAAACATGTGAGAGAGAAAGCTATTTTGCGGGAGCAGAAGCTGGGGAGAGAGAGATTTCTGAAAAGTTGCAAAACAGCTCCAGATTTTTGAAAAGCTCTTCACAGGGAGCTGTCCCAAACAGACTGAAAGCAGCTCTGGCGGTTGGAATGGAGATTTTCCAACCGCCAGAGCTGCCCCAAACAGACCCCTAAACACTCTGCAGTTTTTCAAAACTGCTCCCTAGAGATCTATTTCAAAACAGCTCTATCCGGACAGCAGCTTTTCAATCCGCCAGAGCTGCCCCAAACAGACCAGAAGGCTGCGTTTGGCGTGGCTAATCACAGCTTATTTGCTTCGATGAGGTTGGACAAAAACGTCATTGTCATAGAATATATATTTGGTATCACAAAATTACAAATATTACAAAAAAGAAACTAGTTTGAGACATAAGATTTTGATATGACAATGACATATTCATCCAATCTCACCGGAACAAATAATTCGTGATAAGCCTCACCAAAGGGGAAAAAGTTTTATTCTCATCGTCATCATCATTTTTAGGTTGTTTGGATGAAAAAATTTTCAAAAGAGTTTTTTTTTTCTAGAAAAGTATTTGTAAGCTTTTTGAGTATCCGACCCAACATGACTTTCTAAATACCGCTTTCTCTATTTTTAGTTTTATTTCTTTTATTCAAAGGTTAATTAAAGTCATGTTCCGACCACTCACAATTTGCCTTTCTTTCTTCTCAAAGTTTTTCTTCATTCATTCATGCTTCTTCACTTATTTACAGTATTTGTTTCTCGTATTCAACCATATGTAACAAGCTTATTTACTAATTATATAATATTTACTTATACGTCTGATAAATTCTCAGCATAAAATACATTTTTATTATTAAAAACTTATTTTTTCCAAATAGAAAATATAAAACAATTTTTTGAAAGACATTTAACCGTAAAATTTTCAAATATTCTGTAGTTTTTTCAACCAACTTTCTGAATTGCTTTAAATACGCAATTGCAATGGTGCACACAAGGACACTTTGGAGGCTTTGTGGTTCCAAATATAGAATGAGGTTATGAACAAAAATTAGGTCCGCTCAACGGATTTATAGGAAGAGCCACCTAATCATTTTATAACTGGTCTGACAGTCAGAAAAATTCAAAATAAAAAAAAATCTGATATCTGACCGGATCTTGAAATACACGATATTCGAGCGGATTTTTTAATATATATATATATATATGAAAATAAGATCTTAAAATAAGCTGAAAATTTTTTTCTCCAGGTCCGAGTACCGAACCCAAAAAAATTTCCAAGAATAGGGCTGAGAGAAAAGAGCTTTCAGAAAAATGCTAATGAAAAAGTTGTTGACTGCTTGGATGCTAATTAAAAAAACTGACCGAATAAAATTTTTTTGATTTAAGCCGTTTGTTAGAACCTATATTTTATTTTATAAAAGATAAATATCTGCATATTTTATTACAAAAATATTGCTGTTTGAAAATATTTACCGAGTGAAAGTGCACACCCAATCTGAAATGTGAGCTCGGTGAAAATGTATGTTTGGCAAAAAAAAAAAAAAAATGTGATTGTTAACCGCAATTCGTTATTGGCTAGTCGCATCTCAAAATTTCATAATTTTTCGCGCCTTTTCGAAATACGTCTTGTACATGCAATTTCAGGAAAAGTATTCAACACGAAAGTTGTAGATCTCGACGAGATCTACAACTTTTGTGTTGAACATTTTTCTTGGCATTGCATGTACAAGGCGTATTTCTGAAATGCGTAAAATCTAAGTATAATCATGAAAGTTGTTTCTACAACAACTTTCGTGTTGAGCATTTTTCCTAAATGTGCATGTAGAAGACGTATTTCGAAAAGGCGCGAAAAGTTATGAGATTTTATGGTGCCACTAACAAATAGCGGGTTTGCGGTTAACAATCACCCAAAATAATTGTGCCCGACTGAAACATGCCCATCTGACAAAAAGCATGCGCGCTATCAAAAAAATGCATGAGCGCATGAAAACACGTGCCAAGTGAAAACGTGCACGCTCGAAATTATGTGCTCGGGCGAAAATACTTTGACTCAAAAAACGCACAGCAGTTTTGGCTAGTCGACCGCACTTTCTACTATTTTTTTTGCGGCTTTTAAAAATACATCTTGTGCATGCAATTTTAGGGAAATACGCTCAGTTTTTGCGTCTTTTGGAAATACGTTTTGTACATGCATTTTTAGGAAAAATTCTCAACAGGAAAGTTGTAGATCTCGTCGTGATCTACAACTTTTGTGTTGAGTACTTTTCCTAAAAATGCATGTATAAGACGTATTTCCAAAAAGCACGAAAAATTAGAAGAAAGTGTGGTGCGACTAGCCAAAACTGCGGTGTGGATAAAAAAAAAATTGATCCTGCCAAGTGAAAGTTAATGAAAAAAAACTTTAAAAAAACGGTTAAAAAAATCATGTTGGAACTGCTTAAAAACCTCCAAAATACATTTCTTTAAGAAGCACTTTTGAAAGAAAAAAAATTTCTCCTTCAAATAACCTAAAAGGCTAAAGCAAAATTTGTCATTTGAAATAGAAAAAAAGAGCTTCAAACTCAGTCTAAAATTAGGTTCTGTTTGGAGGAGCTATTGCGAATTGAAAAACTGCTGATTGTGTAGAGCTCATTGTACATAACTCTTTGAGAAACTATTTTGAAAAGTTGTATGTTGTTTGGAAGAATGAAAATGGGGAAGAAAATGGGGAGTACAAGGAGCAGTGATTGGGAGGGTACAAAAATGGGGAACAAAAATGGGGAGAACGAAGAGCTCGGCGAGAACAAAAATGGGGAAGAAAAGCAGCGATCGACGGGAGAACGAAAATGGGGAGAACAAAGAGCTCGATGGGGACGAAAATGGTGAAGAAAAGCAGCGATCGGCGGGAGAACAAAAATGTGGAGAACGAAGAGCTTCGCGGGAACGAAAATGGGGAAGAAAAGGAGCAATTGGCGGGAAGAAAAGTAGCTATCGGCTTCTCCTTCGCAGATCGACGAGAAAAAAGATCGAGGGTTGAGGGCTCGATGTCGGCGGCTCTAGGACGGCAGTGGTCCTAGACAGGATCCATGACGACAACTTCTAGACGACCTTTGGACGGCGACTCCTGCTTGACACCGATAGATCCAGGATGGCGACTCCTGGCGAGATCCGGATTTGAAGGGGTTGGGCAGAATTGAGGGGGCGGGAAGTGATTTTTAGAGCGCTAAAGCTGGGGGTTCCTGACTTCCTAAAAATTAGCTCTTGAGTGATTTTTACAAAAGAGATTTTGGGAAAGTTGTCCTTCCAAACACTTCAAAAACAACTCTGGCGGCTAGAATAGAACTTTTCCAGCCACCGAAGCTACGCCAAACAAAACCTTAGTATTTTCAAAAATTGTAGAAGAGTTCACTTTCTCAGATGCCTTGAGTCTTACGATAAATATTAATTATATAAAATTAACAAATAATAAATAAAACAGTCAATGAGAGCATTGATATTACACCATAGAAGATGCTTTTATTATTAATATTATATATATAATAATATTTATCGTAAAATCGTGACTTCCTATTCGCATCTTAACACAACAAACGTTAAGTCTGTATATCGCTCAAGTCTGGTAAACTCATGTAGATAGTCAACTACCAAACTCTCATTTTGAGTCAACCTCTGAAACTGGTTCTTCATTGCAATATATTGTGCATAAGAGAGATACCTTGCCAGAAATAGTCTCGAGAACTCTTCCATCGAGACCTCAGTCAGTTGCCTACCTGCAAACTAATGCAACTCTAACTAATCTCACCAAAGCCTCGTCTCTCCATCTAACAGGAAAGTAGCTAAGATGACTTTCTGCCCTTCCTCCGTTTTCGTTTCTGTCAAAATTTTCTTTATCCTAGAGAGCCAATCTTCGACTTGAGTTGGGGATCCTGCTCCGGCAAACGTAGAAGGGTTGAAGCTCAGAAAGTGGCATGCCAAATATAAGATTAGATCAAAGATCAACATGAATTTTGCATCATGAGGAATTACAAGGGCAAAACTCTGTTTGGGTGACCATAAGTCTAACACTAGATTAGCCAAATATTTATGGTATATTTGTCACATCAAAACTAACACAGACATCAAATAAAAGATGTTTATTATCATCTTTAGGTATTTTTTAAATCAGGAATCTTGTGAGCAATATTCACAACAAAATTCATTAAAGTTTAAATGCTTGGAAATCTCTGTATATATGTATATATCTATTTATCTTTCTTTAATCCTTATATTCACAACATAAATTTTGCACCAGATCTCTCAAATGAGATGGGTTCCGGTTGTCATGGTTCAAGAACAGCCACCGGGTCGATTGTGACCGTCTCTGGTATGATGTTGCATTAGAGATCCGCTCCGCTAGTAGATTAGGCATTGTGGGTGAAGCCGTAGTCGCGACCGTTAGTCCGACTTGGTGATGTTGCATAACAAGCCTGAAGGATTTTGCTAGAAATTCGTTTGGAGCAAGAAGCCGTTTTTGATGTTTGTTCCCCCTTATTTTTGTGCGAGAACGAATGGTGGAGTAGGGAGGAAAAGGCTATGTTTGTTGATTGATGTGCGAAGGCGTGGTTTGTCTCTGTGATCAGCTGGCTAGCCCATGATGTGCAAGTAATGTGTGGAGAGTGTCCCGACAAGACAAGTCCCCTTCTATGAAACTGATGAGAGCGCCAAACTTTGGACAAGCCCAGGCGATCAAGCTCACGAGCGGGTGGGGTCAAGCAAGGATTCTTAGCATCGATTTGTTGTTTGTGAGATGGAATCAGCTTGAAGTGAGAAGTCAGAGCTTGCAGGCAAGCCCAGGTTTTGAGAACCCACGAGCGGGTGGGGACTTGGCAAGAGTTCTGTGTGGAGGCTTAAATGTCGTTAGGGGAAATGGAAGTACTCGTGTGATGTGATGTGATGATACATGATGATGTGTTAGATTCATGCGTTATAGGGTGTATTGGGTGAAACCTAGATTTGCATACATGTTGTATTGTAGGCTCATTTTTATTAACTTCTCAACCTAGAAACTTATTTGATGTATGCGACATCATAACCTGTTTCTTTACTCTATATGTTTATATTGTAACGGTCCGTACTCCGACACAATTTAATTATAATTCTGAGCGGATTTTTCACAATTAAATTAAACGCAGCAGGACAAGAATAAAGCACGTAATAACTTTAGGAGAAACATAAATAACATTTTCATTTCCTTCAGATAATGCACATCATACATCTATTATACAGGTACATTTATTTTACAGATAATATCTCAAAAAAAGACAAAGAAAAAACATTAGCTAAGTTAACTCGTGGACGAGCCACGTCTTCTCTCTGACTTCGATCTGCCTCCGCTAGTGTCCTCCTAGCGGGGACGGGTATGCTGGCGTCCTGTTCCTAAAAAAGAAAAATTAAAATCAATTAGTTAAAAAAAACTAAGTGAGTTTCTTATCGTTTTTAATCGCTCTGCAATCATTTAAGAATGTCAGTAGTTATAAACATTTATTCCAATATGCATCAAAACAGTATATATCTAAACATGAAAGGTAAAGTGAAGCAGAAATATATGTTCTGATGCTTTTTATTCTTAATTAGTTTCTGTAATTAATTCAGTTCAGAGTTCATATCGATCGTTGACTATAAATACCAAGGTCTATTTTGTTTTTTTCAAATCGGGACCCAACAGTCCATTGCATCAATGTCCGCTTTAGGGTGATCGTACACGCAATAGGCTTCCACGCCTCCTAAATTGGACAAGTCATATCTCAAAACCTATAGGAGTTCGACCCCTCCTACGAGGTGTGAGAGTTCTACCCCCCTCATGAGGTGAAGGGGTCTAAGGCTCTACCCATCCCCTATTAGGCTGACCTTTTGCATTTCGATATATCAATGCGTATATAGTTCCATATTCTTTTCATATTCATCATATGCATTTTCCTAATATAGGAGTTATTTATATTATTTTTCCCCTCAGAATCTCTATGGTTCGCTAATAGCTTCTAACGATTTCATCTTTTTCATATTCATTTCGTATATGGGGCAACATTATTCAAATAAAATAGCTCGGAGAAGAATAGTGTAAAAAAATCAAATCTTGAAAATCAACGTAGTAATGACTCATCACAAGTTTTGCCTTGCCCTTGTCCCTCGTAGGATTCTCGTCGCGTCTATCATCGGACGACATCCTCTGCAGTATTAAAAATCATTTACTTTAGGGTTGCGCCAAAAATAAACACGCACAGACTCCTAAGACGGTCACAATTACGACTTATATTTGTTGCATAGGGAAGGACCAACTTTGGTGACATATAGATATGTTGCTAACAATTCCCCTCTAGCCATAAATCGGCCAGCCCCCAAATTCAGCCCATACAAGAGAAGCAATTCCATCAAAAGCCAATAAAATAGAACAATGCAATAGCTGGTCAGCAAGAACAAAACCAGTCATTCACACCATAATATACATATACAAATCTGAGGCAAAGTAGCTTCAGAATAGTAGGAAAAATCGCAGGAACAAGCATCAGCAAACAATAGAAAATCATTAGGTAATCAGCAGGGAATACAACAGGTAAACAACAGGAACAACAGGTATAACATATCCAGCTCACAAAATAAAGAAAAAGAAACATAGTAGCCGGCCAAAAAAAGAAAGAAGAGATCCTCCATATATTATTTCAACACCAATCAACCCAAAAGAATGAAACTCTAACCGAATAACATAGCAAATCCCAAAATTGGAAAGCCCTAAGCATGACCCTTCTAACTCTCAACTTAGGTATGCATAAGTTCACAAGCATCAGAAACAGGGAAGAGAGAAGAAAGCTCACTATGGAGGTGCAGTCCCACGGTTGCCGACCAACCAAAGCTACAACAGTAATTGTCCAAGAAGTCAGCGATAGCAACAACTCTTAACAGCAGGCTAAGTGAAATGAAGGCAGCGACAACAGCAAGAAAAGAAAAATCAGCAGCCCTAGCACCCTCGAAGCAGGTTCCAGGCGATGAAAAAGGGATAAAATGAAAGTCTCGGGAAGGGATAGAGGAAAAGAAACAAAATCCACCGCTTATCTAACTTATATGGTATTATAAGATTCATTTTCCAGCCAAAAAGCAACATTATACAGAGTATAATATTCATTTTCCAGCTCAATTTTCCAGCCGTCAAGCAGCCCAACCAAAGCTCTGAATCAAATATAAAGCCCACTCAGTAACCAACACATAACAAAACAAGCCGGCCACCATAAGTTTCAAGCTTTCATACGGAAGTTTATTAAAATAGAGAAATTGAAATCAAATGATCGTCGCAAAATTCATCGGAAAGCTCGAACATAAAAAAAATATGTGACGTCGAATCGGCGCTGAAGTTTTCATCATCGAGAAATTCTTTTCTTTAGCAAAAAAAATATAAACATTTATTTATTATATTCAGGTTCAAGTCTTACAATTTCTCTCTCCCTTATCAGAATTTTCGTCCCAAAAAATTCAATTCTCTTTAGGACTCGGTAAGGAGGGAAATAAGTTCACTATTATGTCTTCTCGCTCCCAATTAGCGTCCTTGGCTGTGTGGCCTTTTCACCAGACTTTAACAAAATTCACGTTATGGTTTCGAAGATTTCTGCTTTTCCGATCAACAATCTGATACGTTTCAGTCGAACTCGATAAATCAGCTTCAATTTGGACATCCCTGGTCGAGATCATCAAGTTAGGATCTGAAATATATCGCTGAAGTGCCGATACGTGAAAAACATCTTATAACTGTTGTAATTCAATAGGTAAAGCCAAGCGATACGCTACTTCGCCAACACGTTCAATAATGGGAGAGGGGCCAACATATCTTGGACTCAGCTTTCCGACACGTCGTAATCAGGAGACACCTTTAAAGGGTTTAATTTTTAAGCACACTTGATCACCAACCTGAAATTCTACCAAACAATGTCGGGCATTATAATATTTTTGTTGACGATCTTGTGCAATTTTCATCCTCTGTTGAATAATACGAACTTTTTCTTCAATTTTATCGGGCTCCTTTTTCGGAAATAACTTCTTCTCTCCATCTTCTGCCCAGCTCAAAGGAGTTCTGCATCGCCTTCCATACAACACTTCAAATGGTGTCATTTGTATTGTTGCTTGATAGCTATTGTTATAGGAAAATTCGGCCAACGACAAATATTTTTCCCATGACCCTTTCAAATCCACAACTACCATCCGTAGTAAATCTTCAAGCAGTTGAATTGTACGTTCGGATTGGCCGTCTGTTTGGGAGTGGAAAGCTGCACTGTACAAATGTCGTGTTCCCAGCCTCTTATGCACCCTCTTCCACAAATCTGAGGTTAATCGTCCTTCTCAATCTGACACAATAGTTCACGGAATGTCATACAATTTCACAATCGTATTCATATACAATTCCACCAACTTTTCAGTCGGTCCACCCTGTTTTATTGGGATAAAGTGGGCAGTTTTCGTCAAACGATATATAATCACTCAGATTCCATCATTTCCTACTTTACTGCAAGACAATCCAAATACAAAGCCCATTGCAACGTCATCCCATTTCCATTCCAGAATTGGGAGTGACTGGAGATAACCAGCAGGCTTCAGATGTTCAGCTTTCACTATCTGGCATGTATGGCATTGAGCAATGTACTAGATCACGTCTTGCTTCATCATCGGCCACCAAAAATTCTGTTTCTGATCATGATACATTTTTGTTCGGCCTGGATGTATCGAATAAGGTGTATTATGCGCTTCATAAAGAATATCCTTCCGTAGATTGTCTGCATCAGGTACGCATATGATGTCATTAAAAAAGAGTAGTGTGTCTTTTTCAACAAATGTGCTCATTTCTCCCCTTTTTATTTTTGCCAACAAACCCATCAAAAATGGATCTAGTGATATTGCCTTTTGGATTCTCTCCTTGAGTGAATACTGAATTTGCAATTCAAATATTTGTGCTCTTCTTTTTTTTTGTGTTGAAATTGCGCAAATATTCATCTCCTGCAAGTCGCATAGTAATTCCTTGTTATAGTGTAAAATCACTGATACTGCAGCTAGACTCTTCCTGCTCAAGGCGTCTGCTATCATATTTGCTTTTCCAGGATGGTATTGTATATTCAGATCATAATCTTTAATAAATTCTAGCCAACGCCTTTGTCGTAAGTTAATTTCCTTCTGGTCAAAAATATATTTAAGACTCTTTTGGTCGGTGAAAATTCCACACCCCACACCATATAAGTAATGTCGTTAAATTTTTAGCGTGAACACAACCGCGGCTAATTCCAAATCATGCGTCGGGTAGTTATTTTCTGCATCCTTCAGTTGCCTTGAAGCAAATGTAATTACCTTTCCATGTTGCATTAATACACAACCTGACCCTTTATAGAACGCATCACTATAAATCTGAAAATCATCTGATCCTTCAGGCAACACCAATATTGGAGCAGTTGTCAATCTTCCTTTTAGTGCTTCAAATGCTTCCTGACAATCTTCTTCTCATTTGAACGACACATTCTTTCGAGTTAATTGTGTCAGGGGGAGTGCTATTTTCAAAAAATTCTTGACGAATTTCCTGTAATAATCAGCTAAGCTCAAGAAACTTTGCACTTCAGTTACAGACTTCGGTTGTGTACAGTTTACAATTGCCTCAATTTTTGATGAATCGACCGACAAGCCTTCTGCATTAATTATGTGGCCTAAAAATGCCACTTCTTTCAACCAAAATGCACACTTTGAAAATTTGGCAAATAATTATTGTTTTCTCAGAGTCTGTAATGTTAGACGCAAGTGTTGGACATGCTCTTCTTCGAACTTTGAATAAATCAATATATCGTCGATAAAGACGATCACAAATTGATCAAGAAACGCTTTAAAGACTCGATTCATCAAGTCCATAAAAGTTGTAGTAGCATTCGTTAATCCAAACGACATCACAATAAATTCAAAATGCTCATACCTGGTACTAAACGTTGTTTTGAAAATGTCATCTTCTTTAATTCTCAGCTGATGGTAACCTGTTCGGAAATCAATTTTTGAGAATACGCGTGCGCCCACGAATTGATCGAATAAATCATCAATACGAGGCAATGGATATTTATTTTTAACTGTCAATTTAAAAATTTCTTTTTAACAAATAATACTGGAGCTCCCCAGGGTGAAGTGCTCGGTCGAATAAATTTCTTATCTACCAGCTCTTGCAATTGTACTTTCAGTTCTATCAATTCTTTAGGCGTCATTCGAAACGGTGCTTTGGCCATTGGAGCAGCTCCTTCTGTCAACTTAATTTTGAATTCAATTTCTCTGGCTGGAGGCATACTTGGCAATTCTTCTGAAAATACTTCCAAGTATTCCCGCACTACGGGCACAGCTGTAATTTCTTTCTTCTCTTCCTTAGCTTTTTTAATCATTACCAAAATTGCTTCGCAGCCTTTTCATACCTTCTCCCACGCCTTCATAGCCGAAATCATGATCTTTGCGAATTCGCCAAGACCTTTATACACAATTATACTCATCTGGGCACTTGAATGCAACTTCTCTTGTCTTGCAACTAATTACTTCTTCTCGATTCTAAAGACAGTCCATACCAAGGATAATATCGTATTCAACCAACAGCAGAATGACAACATCCGGTTCAAGTTGTTTCTCGTTAAAAGATAACAAGACAACGGCTCGCTTTTGTGTCATTAGAATGGTATTATTCGGTATCAACACATTTAAAGGCTTTGCAATTTGACATTGTTGTGAACGGATTGAATCACAACATATGTCGAAATAAAGGACTGACTGACACCAGTATCAAAAAGAACTTTAAGCAATTGATCATGCACTTGTAACATACCTGTCACTACAGTTTCATCTGCTTTAGCTTCTTGCTGCCCGAGGTTGAAAGCTCGGGGTTGGACCAGTCTTTCAACTCTGTCCCCTTCAGCGGGTGCAGATGTAATTGACTCTCCTTCCCTGGAAGTCCCTATATGATAAATCTTCGGTGTGAGTAAGGCTGGAGCTCCCCTCGAACTTCCATCCATGTGTAGCTTCGGACAGTCTTTACGTCGATGCCCCGACTGGCGACAGTAAAATCAAACACCAGTCAAGCATTCTCCTTTATGCATTCTGCCACATTTGACACACTTCGTCGATGTTGATTGGGAAAATTGGGTGCTAACTGTAGACGCGGATTGTTGTTGCTTCCTTTTCTTCCACGGCGCATCGCCTGATCTTCCTGATTTATCCTGACTGATACCTTCTCTAAATCTTTTCTACATATATGACCTTCTCTGCCTTTCTCATTATCCAGCTCAACTAATCGAGATTTCTCCACTAATAGTGCATAATCAGTAATATTAAACGAAACTACAGAGGCGCGGATATCATTCGACAAACCCTCCTGAAAACGCAGGCATCGTGCCTCCTCAGTTACCACTGCAGACTCCGCATAATAAGCTAAGCTGGAGAATTCCCCCTCGTATTGAGTACGTAGCGGCTTCCTTGCACCAAACACAAAAATTTCTCCTAAAGTTGCCTCTTCTCTGTTCTCAGCACAAACCATCTTGTAAATTCTCGAATAAACTCTGTCCACGTGACAGTCATAAATCTTTAGCAGCAAACTTTCCTTTTATCAGGTTAACCCACCATTGTTTTGCTTCTCCTTCTAGCAAGAAAATAACCAATTCTACTTTTCATTCTTCTAGACACCTCATTACCTCGAATATCGTCTCAATCTGTAATATCCAATCCTCTATCTCGATCATAGAGATGCCACCACAAAATGTTGGCGGTTTTAATTCCAGAAATTGCCTCATATCAACATCAAACATACGAGGTTGTTGTGGTTCTACCGAGGCTGGAGGAGGCATAACCGACATAACTGGTGCTGCTGCAGGAGGAGTGTCCCGAACCAGTTTAATAGCTTCAGTGATGGCTTGGGCAATGTCTGCAATTTGCAGTGGGGCGGATTGATGCCCACTATCACTTTCTTACGACATAATTTCACTGCGACCTTCAAGTTCTTCTCGAACTTCTCATAGACTGCGATTCAAGTATACTTGAAAGGACTCCTGAAATACAACAAGAGGGAATTCAGTAGATTACCATCCAACCATCATTGTTATTTATGTTCTCCATCTGATCCGATACTTTATTTGTGTCACATGTATTGCGAAAAACCTGGCTCTGATACCACTTAATTGTAACGGCTCGTACTCCGCCACAATTTAATTCTAATTCTGAGCGGGTTTTTCACAATTAAATTAAACGCAGCAGGACAAGAGTAAAGCATATAATAACTTTAGAAGAAACATAAATAACATTTTCATTTCCTTCAGATAATGCACATCATACATCTACTATACATGTACATTTATTTTACAGATAATATCTCAAAAAAAGACAAAGAGAAAACACTAGCTAAGCTAACCCGTGGACGAGCCATGTCTTCTCTCTGACTTCGATCTGCCTCCGCTGGTGTCCTCCTAGCGAGGACGGGTATGCTGGCGTCCTGTTCCTAAAAATGAAAAAAATAAAATCAATTAGTTAAAGAAACTAAGTGAGTTCCTTACCGTTTTTAATCGCACTGCAATCATATAAGAATGTCAACAATTATAAACAGTTATTCCAATCTGTATCAAAACAGTATATATCTAAACATGAAAGGTAAAGTGAAGCAAAAATATCTATTCTGATGCTTTTCATTTTTAATCAGTTTCTGTAATTAATTCAGTTCAGAGTTCATATCGATCGTTGACTCGAAATGCCTAGGTCTATTTTGTTTTCTTCAAATCGGGACTCATCGGCCCATTGCATTAATGTCCGCTTTAGGGCGATCGTACACTCAATAGGCTTCCATGCCTCCTAAATTGGACAAGTCATATCTCAAAATCTGTAGGAGTTTGACCCCTCCTATGAGGTGTGAGAGTTCTACCCCCCTCATGAGGTGCAGGGGTCTAAGACTCTACCCACCCTACTAGGCTGACCTTTTGCATTTCGATATATCAACGTGTATATAGTTTCATGTTCTTTTCATATTCATCATATACATTTTCCTAATATAAGAGTTATTTATCTTATTTTTTTCCTCGGAATTTCTATAGTTCGCTAATAGCTTCTAGCGATTTCATCATTTTCATATTCATTTCGTATCTGGTGCAACATTATTCAAATAAAATAGCTTGGAGAAGAATACTGTAAAAAATCAAATCTTGAAAATCAGCGTAGTAAGGACCCACCCCAAGTTTTTCCTTGCCCTTGTCCCTTGTAGGATTCTCGTCACATCTATCATCGGACGTCATCCTCTATAGTATTAAAAATCATTTACTTTAGGGTTGTGCCAAAAATAAATACGCACAGACTCCTAAGACGGTCACAACTACGACTTATAGGAGTTGCCTAGGGAAGGATCAACTTTGGTGACACAGAGATATGTTGCTAACAATTCCCATCTAACTATAAATCGGCCAGCCCCCAAATTCAGCCCATACAAAAGCAGCAATTCCATCAAAAGCCGATAAAATAGAACAATACAATAGCTGGCCAGCAAGCACAAAACCAGCCATTCAAACCTTAATATATATATATATACAAATCTGAGGCAAAGTAGCAGGAGAACAACGGGAAAAACCACAGGAACCAGCATCAGCAAACAACAGAAAACCAGTAGGTAAGCATCAGGTAATCAGCAGGGAATACAACGGGTAAAACAGCAGGAACAGCAGGTATAACATATCCAATCCATAAAATAAATAAAAATAAACATAGTAGCCGACCAAGAAAAGAAAGAAGGGATCATCCATATATTATTTCAACATCAATCAACCCAAAAGAATGAAACCCTAACCGAATAACATAGCAAATCCCCAAATTGGAAAGCCCTAATCATAGCCATTCTAACTCTCAACTTAGGTATGCATAAGTTTACAAGCATCCGAAATAGGGAAGGGAGAAGAAAGCTCACTATGGAGGTGCATTCCCACGGTTGCCGACCAACCAAAGCTACAACAGTAACTGTCCAAGAAGTCAGCGGCAGCAACAGCTCTTAACAACAGGCTAAGTGAGATGAAGGCAACGACAGCAGCAAGAAAAGGAAAATCAGCAGCCCTAGCACCCTCGAAGCAGGTTCCATGCGATGAAAAAGGGATAAAATGAAAGTCTCTGGAAGGGAAAGAGGAAAAGAAACAAAATCCACCGCTTATCTAACTTGTAAGATATTATAAGATTCATTTTCCAGCCCAGCATTAACATTATACATAGTATAATATTCATTTTCCAGCCCAATTTTCCAGCCAACAAGCATCCCAACCAAAGCCCTTAATCAAATATAAAGCCCACTTAGTAACCAACACAAAACAAAACCAGCCGGCTACCATAAGTTCTAAGCTTTCATACAGAAGTTTATTAAAATAGAGAAATTGAAATCAAACGATCGTCGCAAAATCCATCGGAAAGCTTGAACATCAAAAATAAATATGCGACGTCGAATCGGCGCTGAAGTTTTCATCATTGGGGAATTCTTTTCTTTAGAAAAAAATATAAACATTTATTTATTATATTAAGGTTCAAGTCTTACATATATAGAGTAAAGAAACAGGTTAATATCCCACGAGGGAGCAGGGTCAAGCAAGGGTACTTAGCATCGGTTGGATTATTGTGATGGAACTGACGTGAGTTTCAAAGCTTGCAGGCAAGCCCGGGTGTTGAGACTTATGAGCCGGTGGGCCCTAAGCAAGAGTTCCATTTTGCGGCTTGAAATCCATTAAAGAAATTTGAAGTACCCATGTGATTGATGTGATGTGATGATGTGTATTGATTTGTTAGAATCATACATGGTTATGGTGCCTCCGGTGAAACCCAGGTTTGCATACAGGTTCCATAGTAGGTCCCTTTTATTTCAATACTCAACATAGAAACGTGTTTGATGTATGTGACACCCTCACTTGTTGTTTTTATGTTACTTTTTTCCTTTATGTTTATTTATTTTTACATACAAAGTGCTGACCTACAGGGTGACGGAGTGCCCTGGGGTCCGCTAGGAATGACCGGGAGGAGAGGTGTTGGTTACACAGTTGAGGTCAGTCTTTGTTGACCCGCGTTACATCAAATTTTTACAGGGCAAGGATTGCAAGCTAGAGCCAGCTCATTAGCCAAAAAGGTCTAAGTCTCATGAAGTGTACCTTCTCTCGTTTCATATTTGGTTGCATGTTATGCTTCTTTCAGTGTTTTCTGGCTTGCATGCCGAGATAGCCTAGGAGTGCTATTGCATATTGTTATATATTTTTTATTGATGGTGATTAGGACACCTGGTTGTTATAAGACCATAAGGCCAATTGGACTCCAATGTTTGGTGGACAACTTTTATTTTGTTTTGTTTTATTGTTTCCGCTATATTGCACTCCGAGTTATGAGATGAGTAGTTCTTTTATACCATTTTATAATACTCAAACTACGACATCTATATGTTATGGGACTCCAATCAGACTCATATTATAAGGTCATTGCAGGGGAGGTGTTACATCGGCAATAATAAGGGATAAACCCAACGTGAAGTGGAACAATGTCCCTAACCTTGAGAGCGCCAAACAGGCCTTGCAGGAAGCTGTCATCTTACCTGCCAATTTCCCTCAGTTCTTCACCGGTTTATTCTGTTAAATTTTACTTATCTTCTGTTTTACATTTTTATAGTACCCCAGTCATGTTAGTGTCCCCGCTCCTTCCGGTCACGTCCCCCTAATGTGCATCAGAAAATTGAGCGACAACTGGATTATTGCACTCGGGGGGGCCATGAGGGGGTACGATGTTGTACCGAGACAGTGTCGTGCCTGTGGTACAGTCATGTCCGCAAGGAGGCCCCTTTTGCACTGTCACTCGTATATCATAAATAATTCCAAATTTAAATTGAATTGTACATGATTTAAAAGCCATAATGTTTTATTGACACGTGTTGTAGGATTTTGGATAGTTTACTCACACACCATGATATTTGGTGAATTATACACTACAATAATTTACTTTTTACTGTTACAGGAAATTGTGCAGAGCTAACCGTGTCTGACTTGTGTTTTTTTCTACACACGTCTTCTATAATCCATAGCCCATCTCCTCTCCCCTTTTCTTTGTCGTCCCCAATTCGTCAAATCCCTTCTTCCCCGGGCTATCCCCATGTACCAGATCAGTCAATAGCCTTTCCCTTGACTCGTGGGCTCTAGATCCGATCAAATTACATGCATAATCCATCTCCTCGGATCTGGGGTTTCATCTTCAGTTTCTCTCAGTGAATCAGGTTGATGAGATTGGTGCAAAAGGGAGAGCAGAATAATTGTAAATGTATAGCAATTTCAAGGAGCAAGCCATTGAGTACGTCAAGCAGGCAGTCCAGAAGAATAATGTTGGGAACTATGTCAAGGCCTTCCCCCTCTACATGAACACCCTAGATTACTTCAAGACACACCTCAAGAATGAGAAAAATCCTAAAATCAAGAAGGCTATCACCACAAGTTCACTGAGTACCTCCGCCGCACGGAGGAGATACACGTCGTGCTAGATGAAGGGGGTCTGGTTCGACTGCTAATGGGGACGCGATGGTGGCCACAAAGCCATAGACGAAGCCCAAAGACGGGGATGAGGGAGGGGATGATCCGGAGAAAGCAAAGCTCAGGGAGTACAAATTATTTTGGATAGTTTACTCACACACCATGATTTTGGTGAATTATACACTGCAATGATTTATTTCCTACCGCTACAGGAAATTGTGCAAAGCTAACCGTGTCTGACTTGTCATTTTTTTTCCTATACACATCTTCTATAATCCGCAGCCTGCCTTCTCTCATCTGTTCTTTGTCGTACCCAATTCGTCAAATACCTTCTTCCTCGGGCTTTCCCCATTTACCAGATCAGTCAATTGCCTTCTGACGGCTCGCCATGACTGACACACGTGTATTCCCGCATAAGGAGGTGATCCGCTGCCTGGGCGGACAATCAGAGGTTGTGGTTGCGTCCGTATGGTCGATCTGAGTCGAGTTCATATATGAGTTTTATATTTTTGAGTTGTATTTTGTCCCCGATCGGTGCAAATAGTGTGAACCATTAGATTTGAGTTTTTTTATTTTCAATTTTACTGTGCAATTATCATGTAGGGTGTATTTATTCAATAGGCAATGGACAGAAAGGGGCAATGGGGCATCATGGGTGTTGAAACCGAAAATTCGGTCTCTGTGGAGTTCACCCTTGGGTAAGGGGTGATCGCGCACCTACTTCTCTCTTGCAAGCAAAATGACAAAAAGAAAAGGGGACTGACCCAAGGGCTCGACGCGAAGGACCCGCCACACACTCAGAAGATCCCAGAGCGCTTCCCCTCCTTAACCAAGTGTCGGGCTAAGGTACCTTAGAAAGCGCTAGGAGACAAGTGAGCATGCCTTCTGAGGTACCCCCTTGAGTCTATTTATAGATCTCTGGAAACGGCCTGCAAATAGCCAACCCCCGCTGCTCTGAAATTACAGAAAATGCCCTGGGCTGGTCTGCCAACAGCCAAACTCCGTTGTTCCAAAAGGCTATGGGCAGGCCAATGGGGGTAAAATAGTAAAAATACATCATGGGTCACTGGGCGAGTAGTCCTCAAGAACACCCACTCGCCCGGGGCGGCGAGTGCTCGATGGAGCTGGCACTCGCCGCTCCTCTTCGGCCTTTAGCAAGTATGGGCCCGGCTGGCCCTACTCGCTTGCCGCTCGCCGAGCCCCCTGGGATAAGTATGAGCTCGCCTGTTCTGCTCGCCCCCCAACGTTTACACCCCGCCTGGGCGAGCCGAGAACTGTTGAGCTCCTTCCTGGCTAGCTTGCCCGGGACTTAGACTGCTCGACTTGGCCAGCCTATCTTTCGCCCTGTAACACACTCATCCGTCACATGAAATATAATAGAAGGTCCGGCCTGGGCCCCACGTCATATACCACGGGAAGTTAGTGAAGTTACGTATTAATACCAAATTACTGCCAAAGGAATACACATCCTAACTCAGAGCATTCTAGTGGAAGCTTTTAAAACAGTTATAAGAACCCATAAATAAATAAATGAATGTCCACTACAGCCACGCTAGGAATGAAATAACATACAAAACAGATTTGGCCTTAAGGCCTTACAACAATTTGCTTAAACCATAAGTGTTTTACATATTTCGGCACGCAGGCCGGCCATACATGACAGTATTAAAAGAAAACACTTCGCTTTGGCCTTCGAGGGCCAGCATATCAACAAGAGCTTCAGCCCGCTACTTGCCACTAGGCTCACTTATTCCTGCATACGAACAATCCACTTAATGGTGGTAAAACAAGGCAACGGTCAGCTAAAGATGACCAAATTATAACGACCTTGCCCCTTAATCGGGGCGGCAGTGCTCCTTCCTTGCATTTCATTAGTATAACCAAACAAGATAGTGAATGTACAATTTAAGCACACTTCACTACAGGCGTATGCACACACAGACACACACCCCGTGCTCTCAGGGCACATTCTCGGTGAACCCGGTCCACCACCGCCCCCAGGACAGCAAACATCGTGAGCACAAGTCTTTACGGCTTAAGCCTAAGACCCTCCTCTATGCCATCGGTAGGCCTCTTAAACCGAACCACATAGAGCGGGTATGGTTCCACTCAACCCGTTGCTCACATTGTCATGTCATTTTAAGTCATCGACGCGGGTCAAGCTTCCCCGAATCCCGAAGTATCGATCATACAATAGTACATAACCCAGTTATACACAAGGTTGGCTCGCAGACCAACCAAACTGGGCTCCCATAGCACACAACCTCACATACTGGCCCCCAGGTCTCAATGAGACAGGCCTCACAATAACAGAGCTACCGTCGGCGGTATTACTATCGCCGCATGGTACCTGGCAAAAATACGCTTCTGCCCAATTTTTCGGGTGCTCCTTGGGGTTAGTCCCCAAGGCTCCCTGCTGCAATCTACCGCGTAGAAACCTGAAAAACAAACGGTACGGAGTCTTCTCCGGTAATACATGCATAATGAAAATATCACCGATCCAGACCAATATGTCCGGATAGGCTTCACACACCATGCCTACGTCCGTACTTCGATTCCGGACTCTATATGCAAAATTACGGGAATAAACCATATCTACCCGAAGGAATACCTCACACTCACTGCCCACTCGCGGGAAAGAGTTTCCTATGCAAAAAAGAAGAGGACTTCACATGTCCAAGTAGAGAATCGTTACCCTAGAGGTTCGCTTCGGTGCCATGGAAAACTAGCCGGATGAAAACCACCGCAACGAACTCGCCTCTGCGGATCTGGACTCGGCTCGCGATTCGGAGATCCGAAGCTCCAACAATGGTGGGATTCCTCCTCCTTCTTCTCCCTTTGCTCTCCTCTCTACCCCTTAGAAAGATATTGGGTCAAAAGAAATGAGGGTTAACCCTCATCTCCCGGCCTTATACAAACAGGAGAGATGCTGGGCCGTCGAATCCCTTAGAAATAAAACGAACGGCCTCGATTCACTCTTAAAGTGAACTTCCTGGGCCCGAACACGGCGTGTGACACTCCCGTGTCACAGGCCGTGTCTCACATTCGTAAAGAAATCGTCGATCTCAAAATAGGCACAGCCTCTGACACGCCCGTGTCAACCATTGACACGTGTGTGTCACTCAGGACACGCCCGTGTCACAGGCCGTGTGTTTCAATCGATGCTGAAACTATCAAGCCCGAACAATATGCGGCCCTGTGACATGCCTGTATCATAGACCGTGTGCCCGACATGGATTCGGACACGCCTGTGTCCCAGGCTGTGTCGCTCAATAGACACATCCCGACACACACAGAGCAGGACACAGCTTTTGACACACTCGTGTCCCAGGCCGTATGCCTCACACGTCTTTGGACACGCCCATGTCACAGGTCGTGTGCCTTGCTTACAAAATGCGGCCAAAAACCGAGAAGGACACGACCCTGGACATACCCGTGTCCCAGGTCGTATGAAACTGTAAAGGCTCCAAAAGACTTTAAAACACTTCCCATTCAAAAATTGAGTTTTGGGGTGTTACAATTCTCCTCCCCTAAAAAGAATTTCGTCCCGAAATTAGAGAATAGAAAGGTACACAAAATTCAAACTGTACCTGAGTAGAATAGCTCGGGATACTCTTCAAGCATGATCTGCTCTCGCTCCAACGAAAGCTCCTCACGACCGCAATTGTCCCATCGGACTTTGACCATCCTGATAACTTTGTTCCGCAATTACTTGACCTCTGTATCCTCGATCCGAATGGGTCTAACTTTCGTTGTTATCGCACTATCGACCGACACTTCATCCGCAACAACCACTTGCTCTGGTTCTTTCACAGCTTTGCGTAGGACCGAGATGTGAAATACATCATGTAAACCACTCAGCTTTACCGACATAGCCAACCGATAGACATCTTCATCAACCCGCTCCAAGATCTCAAAAGGCTCAACATACCTCGGACTAAGCTTCTTTAAGCATTGAATCCTTGATACGCCTTTAAACAGCTTTATCTTGAGGTATACCCAATCACCTACCGCAAACTACACGTTCCGATGCTTGGTGTTGTAGTACTTGGCCTGTCTGTATTGAGCAATCAGTAGCCATTCCCGAATTAACCGTATCGTTGACGTAGCATCATCAACCTCCCTTCGCTTATAAAGCTTCGATTCACCTGTTTCTACCCAAGACAAGGGCGTACGACACCTCCTTCTGTACAGAGCCTTAAAAGGCGTCATCTGAATGTTGGCTTGGTAGTTGTTATTGTATGTGAATTCAATCATGTAAAGATAGTCCTCCCACCTTTTACCAAAATCCAATGCAAGCATACGAAGCATGTCTTCCATCGTCCTTTTCACCCTTTCAGTTTGCCCATCTGTCTGCGGATGAAAAAGTTGTACCGAAGTTCAGCTTGGTACCCAACAACTGATGAATGAGCCTCCAATCATTAGACGTGAACCGACCATCTCGATCACTTACGATGCTCCAGAGTACACTATGCAAACGGAATATATTATCCACATAACCCTTCGCCAGCTTCTCCACGGAATCATCCTTCCTATTTGGGTATGAAATGCGACACCTTCGTTAACCGATCCACGACCACCCAAATGATGTCGTTCTCCTTGTGCGATCTCGGCAAACCGTGCACGAAATCCATAGAGATGTCGTCAAACTTCCACTCTGGTATAGGTAAGGACTTTAGAAATCCACCTGGCTTCTGGCATTCGGCCTTCACCAAGGCACAAGTCTGACACTTCGTCACGTATAGCGCTATGTCTTTCTTCATACCTGGCCACCAGAACAGCCTCTTCATGTCTTTGAACATATTTTTGCCTCACAGGGTGAATTGAGTACTTGGTAAAATGCGCCTCGTAATTTCCCAACGTTAGGGACGCACAACCGACCACCTTTCCATACAAGGCCATCGTCAACAACGAACTGGTCATTCGACCCATCCACAGACCCTGCCAAGTGATGTTTCAAGCTTACGTCCAACTCCAAGGTATGATGAATCCTGTCTGTGAGGTCGTATTGAAGCTCTGTCCAACTCAAACATGCATTAGCACTAGACCCCTTGTCAACACACGAGATCTCTAAAGACTCCAAATCACGAACCAAACGCTCATCATGCATCGACAACCAACTGACCTGCGTGCGAGCTCTGCGACTTAACGCATCCACGACCACATTACCTTATCCAGACATGTAGTGTACCTTGAAGGTGTAGTCCCCTAGGAACTTCATCCACATCCGTTGTCGCATGTTTAAATCCTTTTGATCGAAAATATACTTCAGGATCGTACGATCGGTATAGATATCAACCTTCATACCGTACACGTAATGCATCCAAAGCTTCAGAGCGAATATCACGACCGTTAACTCCAAGTCATGGGCCAGATAATTCCTCTCGTGTACTTTCAGCTGGCGCAAGTCATATGCTATTACACTCCCATACTTTAGCAGCACACAACCTAAGTCTTTGCCTGAAGCATCACTATAAAACTCAAAGCCTTCTGCCCCACATGGCGTAGAGAGAATAGGTGTTGTGGTCAGGCGACTCTTCAGCCCTTCAAAATCTTGCCCGCTCTCCGACGATAGACAAACTTCTAATCTCTCCTTGTCAACATCGCGAGGGGTAACACTATGCGCGAGAAGTTCTCCACGAAGCGCCTGTAGTAACCGACAAGCCCCGAAAAACTCCGGACTTCCGCTACTAAACACAATACATGCCACTTCCGTATAGCAACCATCTCCACCGGATCAATAATGATTCCCTCACCTACAAATTATAAAACCAAGGAATACTACCGAGGATAGCCAAAAATCATACTTGGAGAACTTGTCGTACAGTTGGTTCTTCCTAATTGTCTCCAACACCATATATAGATGCTTGGAACGATCATCCTCGCACTGCGAGTACACCAGTATATCTTCGATAAAGACTATCACGAACTGATCCAAGTATTCTCTGAACGTTCTGTTCATCAAATCCATAAACACGGATGACGCATTCGTCAGCCCAAATGGCATGACGGTGAACTCAATATGCCCATAACGTGTGCTGAAAGCCGTCTTAGGAATGTCACTTTCCCTTATCTGCAACTGATAGTATCTGGATTTAAGATCCAACTTCGAGTACACAGTCGACACAACCAGCTGGTCGAACAAATCATCAATCCTTGGGATCGAATACATATTCTTCTTCGTTAGCTTATTCAACTCCTGGTAATCAATACAGAGTCGTAAGCTTCTGTCCTTCTTCTTAACAAAAAGGACTGACGCTCTCCAAGGAGGCGAACTTGGACGCACGTAACCTTGCTCCAACAGTTCTTGAAGCTGTACTTTCAGTTCCGTCATCTCCTTAGGTGATAACCGATACTGAGAGCGTGACACAGGTTTGGCACCTAGCACTAGCTCAATGGTGAAGTCGATCTCTCGCTGAGGTGGAGCTCCAGGGAGATCTTCAGGGAATATGTCAGGAAACTCAGACACAACTGGGATGCTGTCCAAACCAGGCTTGGGCTTCAAAGCCTCCACTAAAGTGAAAAACAGCTCTGCACCACTCTGAACTGCCTTAATCACCTGGAGAGCAGACATCAACGTCTTGCTCGACCCACTTCATGCCTGAGAACGTCGTCTCACGATCCGTATCTAGTCCCAATCTCAACACCTTACGGTTGCAATTAGTGTACGCACGCTGCTCCGATAGCCAATCCAAACCAAAGATCACGTCGAATTACACTATAGGCAGTATCGACGCTTGTAAGTCAAACTCTTGACTCCCGATCCGTATCTACACACACAAACTCTATCTGCGCGCATAAAACACCCGTTAGGCAGCAACACATCCAATTTATCCCTTACCATCGAAGAAGGTACTCTGAGGCGCGATACAAACTCTTCGGACAAAAAGGAATGCGAAGCTCCCGTATCGAACAGTGCTCTCGCCAGAAAAATCAAAGATCGATATAAAGCCTAGCTCAAACAGTCACAAGCTAACACGCATAAGGCAACAAGTATATAAAGATAAACTGTTATCAATTTAAGTCGTACATGTCAACACGTCAACCTGCTTCATGGCCTCATGCTGGCCAAGGTTGTACCCTCTAAGCTTCCTTTCGGACTTCTGGCGTCCGCTCCAATAATCTCGGGCAAAGTGTCCCGACTTCCTACAGTTATAACATATAATTGGGTCTCGCCCAATGGCTGCTCCAGGTCCAGTCTTCTTTTCCACTGGAATACCACTACGTTCTATATCATTCTGTCCTATAACTGCTCCTGACATAGCTTTCTTTGCCTTCTGTGCACCATCACGACAATCTCAGGCAAGGTGCTCTTCCTCTCCACAAATATGACAAGCGTAAGTAGCTTTACTAGTAGATGTTCTAGACCTCTTTTTCCGCGTTCTGGGGTATGCAGCCCTTGTAGGAACTGCAGAGTTCGATACCCTACACACTGGCATCTGGTGGGCCTTCCCCAAATCTACTTCCAAAGATCTAGCCGACCCCACCAAGGCTCGGAATCCCAATAGTTTTGGTTCTAGCAGTGGAACTCGTAACTCGCCACGTAGACCATTATAAAATCTATCGACCATAGACTGCTCGTTCTCCAACTCAAAGCCTGGGTAGCGCCTTATCATAAGAAATGCCTGCAAATATTCATCAACTGAGTGTGTACCCTGCACCAAAAGCATGTTCAACTGCTGACCCGATGGTCTTCTAAATGCCACTTGCTCCATCACACCACCCGGCGTTGAAGCCACCTCAGGGAAAAAGGGTTGCACATTCCTTCCATGTTGTGCATTAGTCACAACGAACACCGCTTCAATTACCCTTCTTATGGTTTCAACAGAAGGAGGGGTCTCAAGCACGTCGCTGGGTGCACTACTTTCCTCAGAAAGCGCTCGTTCTGACGGCCCTGTGCCACTCCTGGTCACCTATAGTAGTACAAAATACCATTAAGCGACCAAACAAAATTGCAAAAAAGTAATTATAGGAACACGCAAGTTCCTCAAACATGTGTATTTTTATTTTTAAGTGGACATTCATGAGTTCTTTTCATGTTATAACGATGACACACATACATATGCTCACCACCCCTTAAAAAAAATTCGCCCACGAATTCTAATAAGCAAGACCGACATCGTAGTCTGATACCAAATTGTAACACCCCCCATCCGTCACATGGAATATAACAGAAGGTCCCGCTAGGGCCCCATGCCATATACCACGGACAGCTAGTGGGGTTACGTATTAATACCAAATTACTGTCAAAGGAATACGTATCCTAACTCAGAGCATTCTAGCGAAAGCTTTTAAAACAGTTACAAGAACCCATAAATAAATATATGAATGTCCACTACAGCCACGCTAGGAATGAAATAACATCAACAACAGATTTGGCCTTACAACAGTTTGCTTAAACCATAAGTGTTTAACAAACTTCGGCACGCAGGCCGGCCATATATGACAATATTAAAAGAAAATACTTCGCTTTGGCCTTTGAGGGCCATCACATCAACAAGGACTTTAGCCCGGTACTTGCCACTAGGCTCATATGTTCCTGCATACGAACAATCCATCGAATGGTGGTAAAACATGGCAACGATCAGCTAAAGCTGACCAAATTATAACGACCCCGCCCCTTAATCAGAGTGGCGGTGCTCCTTCCCTGCATTTCATTAGTATAACCAAACAAAATAGTGAAAGTACAATTTAAGCACACTTCACCACAGGCGTAGGCACACACGGCCACACACCCCGTGCTCTCAGGGCATATTCTCGGTGAACCCGGTCCACCACCGCCCCCGGGATGGCAAACATCGTGAGCACAAATCTTTAGGGCCAAAGCCTAAGACCCGCCCTCCATGTCATCGGTAGGCCTTTTAAACCGAACCACATAGAGCAGGTACAGTTCCACTCAACCCGTTGCTCATATCGCCATGTCAATTTAAGCCATTGACGGGGGTCAAGCTTCCCCGAATCCCGAAGTATCGATCATGTAATAGTAAATAACCCGATTATGCACAAGGTTAGCTCGCAGACCAACCAAACTGGGCTCCCAGAGCACATAGCCTCACATACTGGCCCCCAGGTCTCAATGAGACAGGCCTCATAATAACAGAGCGACCGTCGACGGTATTATTATCGTCGCGCGGTACCTGGCAGAAATACGCTTCTGCCCAGTTTTCCGGGTGCTCCTTGGGGTTAGTCCCCAAGGCTCCCTGATGCAATCTACCGCGTAGAAACCCGAAAAACAAACGGCACGGAGTCTTCTCCGGCAATACATGCATAATGAAAACATCACTGATCCAGACCAACATGTCCGGATAGGCTTCACACACTATGTTTATGTCCGTACTTCGATTCCGGACTCTATATGCAAAACTACGGGGATAAACCATATCTACCCGAAGGAATACCTAAAACTCACCGCCCACTCGCGGGAGAGAGTTTCCTATGCAAAAAAGAAGAGGATTTCACATGTCCAAGTAGAGAATCGTTACCCTAGAGGTTCGCTTCGGTGTCATGGAAAACTAGCCGGATGAAAACCACCGCAACGAACTCGTCTTCGCGGATCTGGACTCGGCTCACGATTCGGAGCTCTGAAGCTCCAACAATGGCGGGATTCCTCCTCCTTCTCCCTTTACTCTCCTCTCTCTACCTCTTAGAAAGAGATTGGATCAAAAGAAATGAGGGCTAAACCCTCATCTCCCGGCCTTATACAAACAGGAGAGATGATGGGTCGTCGGATCCCTTAGAAAAAAAATGAACGGCCTTGATTCACTCTTAAAGTGAACACGCTCGTGTCACAGGTCGTGTGCCCCAATCGACGCTGAAACTGTCAAGCCCGAACAGGAAACGGTCCTGTGACATGCCCGTGTCACAGATCGTGTGCCCAACACGGCTTCGGACACGCCCGTGTCCCAGGCCGTGTCGCTCAGTAGACACAGCCCGACATACACATAGCAAGACACGGCTTTTGACACGCCCGTGTCCCAGGCCGTGTGCCTCACACGGCTTTGGACACATCCGTGTCACAGGTCGTGTGTCTTGCTTACAAAAGGCGGCCAAACACCGAGAAGGACACGGCCCTGGACACACCCGTATCACAGGCCGTATGAAACTGTAAAGGCTCCAAAAGACTTTAAAACACTTCTCATTCAAAAATCGAGTTTTAGGGCGCCCTACTCGCCAGATTCGGGATTGTACAATGGGTTTCGCTTGAAATTGGAACCGTCGGTCACCCTCTTAGGATCGATTCTTGAAGCCTCTCCTCTGGTGCGAAGCCGGGAAGCCCCTTCTGCCTCCTCTCCTCCAGTGCGACGCTGACAAGCCTCTCCGCCATCTTATTCCTCTTCGGTAAGCCTACCTCGCAAGAGCCCCTCCCCGCACCCTATTCCTTTCCCATCAAGTTCCTCCCGGCATCACCGGATTTAGCCCTATTTTTTGTTAGAAATCTCATCGATCTCTCCCTACTCCGCCCATCCTCCCACCGCCGGTGATATACTCCTCCCTCTCCGCAACCATTCCCATCCCGTTAACACTTTCCAGGTTTAAACCCTCAGCCCTGTATCCTTTTCTCCACTCCTCCAAACTATTCAGCACCATTATTTGGAGAATGATGGGGATTAACCCATTTTTAAACCATTTGGGGTGCGCATAGCCGTTCCAAATGAGGGGATCATGAGGTTGACTAGTCAACCCACTCCCCATGATCCCCATCATGATAGGAGGAGAGTGGGAGGGCCCACTTCCCCTTTTATCTCTCCACTAATTTCTCTCCCATCATAAAAGGAGGAAACCACCGCCACTCGCTGCCAGCCGCCCGCCGGCCACCGGCCACCGGCCGCCCGCCGGCTGGTCGTCTCCCGCCGCCGGCCGCTGCCGGCTGCCCGGCGGCCGCCGCCGGCCGCCTCCCGTCGACCACCGTCGGCTGGTTACACGCCTCCCGTGCCTCCACCATCCGATTGTGATGGGGTCTCCGTAGCCGTCCGATCCGTGGGTAACCACCCACTAACCCACCTAGTTTGTGGGGGGACCCACCATGACCTCCCCATGGGGGATATAAAAGAACCCCCATGGGCTCCTCATTTCTCACATTTTCTCTCCTCGGGCTCTTCCTTCTTCTTTCTCAAGTGAGAGCTCTCCTGCCTCCTCCACCAAGTCGGCCTCCGCTCGTCGTGAACCACCACCAGCCACCGGCGGCCACCGGCAGCCACCAGCGGCCACCGGCAGCTACCAGCGGCTATAAGCACCCCACCAACGCGTTGTCAGCAAAGGGACGCCCAGGATCGCGAGGAAGCCAAAAGAAGAAGACATCAAAAGTCAGCAAGCGCGCGCCGCCCCGAGTGCGCGTGCTAGAAACATCCCGCACGTTCCCTCGTCTAAGTCACTTCCGCGGTGCAACTTGTTGCCCGCGGGAAACTACTATCTCTCTCTCTCCCCTCAAGTTGTAACGAGAGCGGCATGTCGCCCCGATTCACCGAGCGTACTGTAATCACCAAAAGCTAGTGGAATTTGACCGGCACAGACCCGGTCACGTGATTTTTTACCCATTTAAGGGGTTTTTCCACGTCAACAAGACTTGTGTCTACTGTTCATCTTCATTGACTGTGTGCGCGCTCGATCGCTCCGTGAGCTAAGACGGTTCAAGTTAATCCGGTCCGACCGGGGCATCGAGTTAGTCCGCAATAGTTTGGCGCTGTCTGTGGGAAACATTCCCAACATCCTTCAGAAGACAAGTCCCTCATCTTCACTGCTTCCAAAGCTCAGATTCAATGGCAAAGAGAAGTACCCGCACCACTGAAGGATCCGCACTTGGCGGACACATCGAACCAGCACGATCCCACTCACTAATGGATGTGCCACTGACTGCCGAAGTAGCTTTCGTCCCCGTCACCGCCCTGGAGGGGAGCATCCGCCAAATGGAAGAACAACAAACGGAAATGCTTGCATTGCTCAAAAACATGGGAGCACCTCCTTCTCCCCCGATGTCGTCGGCCCTAGCAAATCCTCTGCTGCAACCAAACCCGAGAACGGTCCAAGAAGAGCCAGAGAATTATTCTGACGCCGCCAGCTCCACTCACCCAGCTCAAAGAGGAGTAAGAGCAGATCATCCTCATCACCATCCCGCCAACGACGTTCATCCCCCTCCTCTCAAAAGGTTTACTCGGGAGGAAATTCGGGAAGTTATAGCTGAAGAATACCGCCAGGCTGGAAGGAGAGACTTTCATGCTCACCGACCGCTCTGCCAAGGCTCCCCCTTGACGCCGCAAATCCTCGATCATACCATCCCACATGGATTCAAGCTTCCAAACATCGAGACGTTTGACGGGACCGATGATCCACTGGAACACATCAACCACTTCACCACCATCATGAGGATTTACACTGCTCCAGATCAGTTGCTCTGCCAAGTGTTCCCAGCAACATTCAAAGGACAGGCCCGTACATGGTTCCATTCCCTGAGAACTAGCATCATTACCAACTTCGCAGAGCTTACCAGGCAATTTACTGACCAGTTTATCGCAAATCGGAGAATTGTTCATGATCCCTCACACCTTTCAGGTATTCGACAAAATGAAGGAGAATCCCTCAGGGACTTCTTTCGCCGCTTCACCTCTGAGGCACGTCAAATTCCGGGCGTCGACCCCGAACTTCTCAGAGGCGTCTTCCTCGGCGGACTCCGCCCCAGCGGCTTCTATTCAACACTCATGAGGGAGACCGTGCCCAGTTATGCAGATCTCATTCATCGGGTCGAGGCCCAGACAGCAGCGGATGAGGCTATTGAAGCGCACCGACAGCAGTTTGAAGGAGGACAGAAAAGGAAGAAGGAAGAGGAACCAAGTCTCACAAGACAAGAAGAACGACGTCAGAGTGAGCGTCGCCGCAATAGCCGTCAACGTGACCTTCCAAGGAATGAGATGCAACATCCACTTCAGGAATACACCCCTCTGAATACCACCCGCACTAATGTGATGTATGTCATTCAGAATGATCCGGCATTCAACGACCAAGAGCACCGCGGCCAAACCCCAAGGCCGACCAGACAAGATACTGCGAGTTCCACCGCGCAACAGGTCACATAACCGAAGAGTGTGCTGGTCTAAAAGATGAAATTGAACGTCTTGTCCGCCATGCGCTCCTCGGGAGATTTTTACAAGGACAAGCACAGATCCCAGCACAAAGAAACGGTGGAGGAAGGTAGATGATGGGCAACATAGAGACCATCGCCGGACCCCCAGCAATGAATACCTAGGATGGAAGCTCTCCCCGACGCAGGATGACCCTCTACAGCACACCTGCAGCTGGGAATTTGTGTCGTATCCATCCCTCCGCATTTTTATCTTTTATTAATGGTGTTTATCGTCTGCATTTTCCATCATCTTGTTTTTGTCACCTTAGAACAGTAAAAGTCACGCGCTCAGGCTCGCGCAAATCATGTTTATTTCTAAGTACAATATTATATTTGTTTTAAGGTAAAACTGTGCTTACAAACCGAACAAGCAGGTTATTAAGCAACTTTGCCCCTCAACGTCCTGTCATCGTCAGGGCCTGCCCCCTTTGCGATTGCACCCGGATTGAGCATTTACGTTCTCCGGCGCCCGTATTGAGCACTTACGTTCTCCGACAGTCGGATTGAATACTTACACTCTCCGACGCCATCGCCAGGGCCTGCCCCCCTCACAATTGCACCCGGATTGAGCACTTACGTTCTCCGGCGCTCGGATTGAGCACCTACGTTCTCCGACGGTCAGAGTGAGTACTTACACTCTCTGATGCCATCGACAGGGCCTGCCCCCCTCACGATTGCAACCGGATTGAGCACCTACGTTCTCCGGCACCCGGATTGAGCACCTACGTTCTCTGACGGTCGGATTGAGTACTTACACTCTCTGACGTCATCGACAGGGCCTGCCCCCCTCGCGATTTCACCCGGATTGAGCACCTACGTTCTCCGGTACCCAGATTGAGCACCTACATTCTCTGACGATTGGATTGAGTACATACACTCTCCAACGCCATCGCCAGGGCCTGCCCCCTCGCGATTGCACCCGGATTGAGCACCTATGTTCTCCGGCACCCGGATTGAGCACATACGTTCTTCGGCGCCCGGATTGAGCACCTACGTTCTCCGACGGTCGGATTGAGTACTTACACTCTCCGACGCCATTACCAAGGCCTGCCCCCCTCTCGATTGCACCCGGATTGAACACTAACGTTCTCCGGCACCCGGATAGAGCACCTACAACGGTCGGATCGAGTATTTATATTCTCCGACGTTACTCATCGTGCAACCTTGTAGGGGTCTGCCCCCCTTCGCGACAAAACCATAGAACTGAATTGTGCAAGCTAAGCCGCAGACAGGAGCCGTGCAAACTAAGTCACGAGCCAGTCTCATTCGGGCAAAGGCCACGAGACAGTCTCGCACAAACAATGTTATATGTCAAACTTACGCAAAACAAGATGAACTTTGCCAACTGGGGTACCATTCTGGAAGCACCGTCTCTGCATCCGGGAACCTTGCTGCAGCAAGTTTCCCCTTCCGACCTTGTACAAGAAGTACTCGGTGATATACTCGGGGGGCAACAGAAATTCCACATCTCAATAATCTCTTTCCTTGGGCGCTTAGTCCGTCATGCATATTACATCTTGTGCACATCGCGTATGCAGCGTGCATCGCGCACGCATTACTCACACATCGTGCACATTATATACCGTGCACATAGTACCTCGTGCACACGTCACATACCTTGCGCCTTACACACACAAGGCGCAGTTGTGCATATCGCGCCATGCGCGCGCAAAGTCCAAATGCACAGCTCACATATGGCGCGCCCATCCACTTGCAAGGTCAGACGCGCGCAGGGTCGCGCGCCCGCGCCCGCGCGCGCCCTCGCATAGGGGGCGCGCGCGCCCACGCACAGGCTCGCGCGCGCACCCGCGCGCCGGGTCGCGCGGGTGGACCCGCACGCAGGGTCTCACGCGCGCGCACCCGCGCGCAGGGTAGCACGCGCCCGCACCCTCGTGCGTGCCCGTGTGCAAGGTCGCGCACGCACGCCTGCACCCTCAAGCGCGGCCGCGCGCAAGGTCGCGCGCTCGCGCACCCGCGAGCAGGGTCGCGCGGGCGCACCCGTACGGGGTTGCGCGTGACCACACCCGCACGCAGGATCGCGCGCGCACCCGCGCGCATGGTGATAAGTAATATTTACATGTATTTTTACTATAATATTTAGTTTAATATTTAGTTTTAATTAATCATATTTTATTTAATCTGGTTAAAAAATTATATCTTTTTGATATCTGTTAAATAATTTAAGTCTTATTTATTTTTGTAGGATTTATACCTATTTTTAGTATTTACTATAGTTTAATAATTAATATAAAATTAATAATAAATTATGTATTTTCATTTATAAATCATTTATTTTATATTTTAGTTTACTAATTTAATATATATTTGTTTTTGTAGGTTTATTGCCGTGGTCGCGCTCCCGACGTTTGCAAAAGAAATATTTACCGAAGTCGTCACGTTGGACAAGAAATTCATGCAGTCTACGTGAAACCAAGTCAAAGTCTCGCTGCACTCGTTCAAGCCGATCAAGCATTCCACGTCGCAACCACCCATTGAGCTCTTCTTCATGCAAGCTCATGGCAAATATATTATTATGCATTGATGCCGCCACGCCATCATCGCAAACTCTCAAAATTACCAGCGCCAAGCAAGTCTTAGGCATTCAATTATTTTCATGCACAACGTCATCGCCGTCACCTTTTCATGTCAAAACCGCCACCGTTAAATACATGAACTTTATTATTATTATTATTATTATAACCCTTTACTCCCCCCTCTTCATTTCTCCATGAAACCGCTATCTCATCTTTATTCCATGAAACCACCACCTTTATATAATTCTTCATTATTTCCTCCCTCCATTTACCTCCTCTTAAATTATTTAATAAATATTTGATGTTTCAACTCCACCTTAATTTTGATAATTAAGTCCATCATTGGGGTAGAAAGTAAGGTTGGGTGGCTTATTTTCGAGATATCTTCGGAGTTAGTTTACTTTATGCAATTTTAATTTATTTGCAATATAGTTTAGATTTTTCTTTCGCGTAATTGTACTCTTTTATTTCATAGTGATAGAATGTATTTTTCAATTATGAGTAGCTAAATATCCATAAGCACTTGATCATGAATAACTTTGGAGTGAAATAAATTTTCTTTATTTTTCTCAAAATTGTCAAGCTCTCTATTTTGCTCGCTATCGATTTATCTTTGAATTATTTCGTCTCGAATTCATATTTCGCGGATATGTTCTTCGATCCTAGATCCGTATCTTAAATGACCGAGAGGTTGCGGATACGAGAAGATCGCTCAAAGATAAAAGGAGTTGCATGCACTCCTCGAGAGAGGACGACATAAATCTTCCGGATTGGAGTCAAATCCAATAGTGGGGTTCACCACTTAAAGCAAGCTTAGGGGTTTCGACTGGCTGAGGGGTCTTAATCGATCAACCTAAGGTTAGTCAAAAGCATGAGCTCGAGAGAGACGCTTTTGTATTCTTGGAACCTCCACGGTCGAGGTAAGTGATTAGGAGCTCGTATTTTTATAATTTTATGAAAGTCTATTTTAATCTAAAGAGATTCTAGATCAAGTGTTAATTTGCATTGCATAGAAATTTATCTTTTAATTTAATTTTTCTCTATTTTTAATACTCGATAAAATAATATAAATTTGTGTGAGTAAAAGTACTCAACAGACCCGAAAGAATACGACACTTGATATTCTTAAATATCCTATACTATGAACGATAGGTGCTCTTGCCTATGGTCGCGCGCACTCGCGGGCATGGTCGCGCGCGCACCCGCGCACCCCCGAGCGCGAGCAGTCGCGTGCAGTCGCGCGCCGGCCACCGCGCAACCAGGTGCGCCGGCACCTGCACCCGTGGCCGGCCATGCATGCTGCCCAACACCTTCCCATTAAGCGCATACGCGGCCACGGGAGGCTAGGGGTGTAACCCCGGCCACGCGCCTCGATTCCGCGGAAGCGGACACCTCTCTCGATGCTGCTCGAAGCCGTCACCAGGCGTCTCTCCCTTTATGAAACTCATGTGCATTCCTTCGAAGCGCCGCTCTTCGTCATTTCCGCCTTCTCTCTGGAAGAAGTCATGGGGGCAAGGAGGAGGGAGATGAGGAAAAAATCCTAAGTTGTTTTCTTCACTTTGTTCCTCAACAACAAGGATTTGGGGGGCAATTGATGAGGATTAACCCATTTTTAAACCATTTGGGGTGCGCATAGCCATTCTAAATGAGTGGATCATGAGGTTGACAAGTCAACCCATTCCCCATGATCCCCATCATGATAGGAGGAGAGTGGGAGGACCCACTTCCCCTTTTATCTCTCCACTAATTCCTCTCCCATCACAAAAGGAGGAAACCACCGCCACTCGCCGCCGGCCACCGCCGCCCGCCGGCCACCGCCGCCCGCCCACCGGTCGTCTCCCGCCGCCGGCTGGCTTTCACCGCCGGCCGGCCGCCTCCCGCCGCCGGCCGGCCGCCTCCCGCCGCCGGCCGGCCGCCTCCCGCCGCCGGCCGGCCGCCTCCCGCCGCCGGCCGGCCGCCTCCCGCCGCCGGCCGGCCGCCTCCCGCCGCCGGCCGGCCGCCTCCCGCCGCCGGCCGGCCGCCTCCCGCCGCCGGCCGGCCGCCTCCCGCCGCCGGCCGGCCGCCTCCCGCCGCCGGCCGGCCGCCTCCCGCCGCCGGCCGGCCGCCTCCCGCCGCCGGCCGGCCGCCTCCCGCCGCCGGCCGGTTGCACGCCTCCCGCCGCCGGCCGGCCGCCTCCCGCCGCCGGCCGGTTGCACGCCTCCCGTGCCTCCACCATCCGATTGTGATGGGGCCTCCGTAGCCGTCCGATCCGTGGGTAACCACCCACTAACCCACCTAGTTAGTGGGGGGACCCACCATGACCTCCCCATGGGGGCTATAAAATGACCCCCATGGGCTCCTCATTTCTCACCTTTTCTCTCCTCGGGCTCTTCTTCTTCTTCCTCAGGTGAGAGCTCTCCAGCCTCCTCCACCAAGTCGGCCTCCGCTCGTCGTGAACCACCACCAGCCACCAGCAGCCATCGGCGGCCACCACCAGCCACCAGCGGCCACCAGTAGCTACCAATGGCTATAAGCACCCCACTAGCGCGTTGTCAGCAAAGGGACGCCCAAGACCGAGAGGAAGCCAAACGAAGAAGACATCCGAAGTCAGCAAGCGCACGCCGCCCCGAGTGCGCGTGCCAGAAACATCCCGCACGTTCCCTCGTTTAAGCCACTTCCGCGGTGCAGCCTGTTGCCCGCGGGAAACTACTATCTCTCTCTCTCCCCTCAAGTTGTAACGGGAGCGGCCTGTCGCCCCGATTCATCGAGCGTGTTGTAATCACCAAAAGCTAGTGGAATTTGATCGACACAGACCCGGTCACGTGGTTTTTTACCCATTTAAGGGGTTTTTCCATGTCATCAAGACTTTTGTCTACTGTTCATCTTCATTGACTGTGTGCGCGCTCGACCGCTCCGTGATCTAAGACGGTCCAAGTTAATCCGGTCCGACCGGGGCATCGAGTATGTCCGTAATAGTGAAAAACCTTAAAATTAAAATTGTATAAAATTTCTACAGTTACACCCAACCTAGCCCATCTCCTTTCCCCTTGAAAACTGTGGTGGATTCCACCACCAAACCAAGCAGCCCCTGTTCCCGCAACCCCAGTTAAGCCACTGCAACCCAGAGTTGCTACTTCAATCCCCGACGTTGCAGCATCCTCAGATGCCCTCCCACCACCGTTATTGTCGCTGCCTTCATGTGTTAATTGTGGTAAAGTTATTTCCTTTATTGTTGTTTAATTTGGGAAACTTGTACTGTGGTGGATTTTAATTCCATTGTGATACTAGTTGATGTGTGGTACCTCTTGCAAAGTTTACTTTGCGCTCGCTTAAAATTATTACGTCTCATTCGTTTGTAAAATTAATATTTTGTTCTCTTTTAATTAATAGAATATGACCGTGCACGCCCCTGCTGATAATCATATATTAATTAATTATTTGCTGCAATTTTGGAGGGGACCACATTGCACTTGCATTACACCTCCCTACATTTAGGGTTGCATTTAGAAAACCCTTTCGATTCGACCTATCATCGAATCAAATATGTATAAGAGCTTAAGGTTTGGACCACTTTTTATGTGTAGAGGTAGGTTCGAGCTTTATGTCAGCACACAATTGCAGAGTCTACAAGTTTTAACCTATGTCGAGTTATTATCATAATCCTTCGCCCTTATTTGAGTGACACTCTTATTACTCCGAGGATTATCCTCTTACATGGCACAGTACTCCCTGGGATCGTGTCGACCCCTTGAGACGATTCCATTATTCTAGAGATGATTACCACGATACGAGGTCCTCATATTATTGTCAATACACTTCTTCACGACCTTATGATGGTAGAGTTGAGTATCGTTCAGTTCATCGTCGCCACACATCTCCTCTTTTTGAAGAACCCAAGTCTATATATGTGCATCCACCGCTGCACGTTCATAGTGTAACGACCCGATTCGCGTTAGGCCCCTTGTGCGCGCTTTTGAAGTCAGGAGAGCTGATTTAGGCTCAGGGGGTGCAGGCGATCAGGCGCGCACTCATGGGGAAAATGAAATAAGTTGAGTACCTGTGTTGTGTATGACACAGGTAGGGACACGGGCGTGTCCCTACCCGTGTTCCATGACGTTGAGTGACCGTGGTGTTGAGTGATTTTGGCATGGCGTTGAGTGGCTTGTCCCGAGAAGGACACGGGTAGGGACACGGGCGTGTCCCTACCCGTGTGTCGTGGCGTTGAGTGACTATGGCGTTGAGTGAGTGGCACGACGTTGAGTGGACTGTCCCGAGGAGGACACGGGTAGGGACACGGGCGTGTCCCTGCCCGTGTGCCGTGGCGTTGAGTGTCATGGCTTTTAGTGGCATGGCTTTGAGTGGCACACATGGCTGTCCAGAGAAGGACACGGGTAGAGACACGGGCATGTCCCTACCCGTGTGCTCCAAGGCAAGCAAGATGAGAAGTGTCCCGAGCAGGACACGGGTATCGACACGGCCAGAACCACGGCCGTGTCACCTGGACACGGGTATAGACACGGGCGTGTCAGTACATGTGTATGAGCACGAAACGCCAGTCAAACCGCTGATGACGTTTCGCCAGAGCAAAACACGGGTAAGGACACGGCCGTGTCCTTACCCGTATCACTTCTGTATAAAAGAGAAAAATGAAACCCTAGCCGTCTCATTCTCTTCCAAACTATATTTTTTGGAGAGGAACTTCTGAAGGAGATAGATCTTGCTGGAGCCAACCAACCCCGTGAGGAAACGCCACCACCGTCAAGGGAAAAACGATGCCAACGAGAAGGATGACAAGATCCATGGCCGGAAATGGCGGAACCGCTGGAAATGAGGTGAGCTTCCTCCCCTCTCCCTTGGTGCTAGATCCATAGTTATTCTTAGGCGAGACATCGACTCAAATGAGTCTTGATGTGTGAGAAGAAGATTTCTAGGAGGGCCTTTCTAGAACTTGTGTTCTAATGTTTAGTCATCTTCAACCTCACCTTCTTCAAAGTGATGATGGGGGTGGATTCGTGAAGAGGAATGACCTTAAGAGGATGAATAAGGGTGGAGGAACTTCTGGTTACGATTTGGGAAGATCGGCTTGAGGAGGAAGATGAACGGATGCCGTTCATTCTGCTTCAAAATGCGTGAAGAAATCTGTGTTATGCAAGCAGCGACCTTCTTGGCTATTTTCAGGCAAGAAAAGGTCAGATCAAGGCTTTCGACTAAACACGAAAGTTGTAGCCCTTGAAATTAACTTTCCAACGATTGGTTACACGCCTTCAGGTGAAGCCTGTATCCACGGGAATGTCTGATCGAAGTAAGGGTTGTAGACTAAGCGTGCAGAAACTGTATTTTGTACGCTGCAGGCTTTGGAGCCAATTTCATGTGGGATACAGTCTGATTTGGGTTGCGGACTGAACATGAAAGTTGTAGCCCATGGAAATAACTTTCCATCGAGGTGTTACACGCACTCACCGGATTCCTGTAGACACGGGAACCTTCGGTTGAAGTTGCTATCCAGCAGGATTCTGCACCTGAATTCCTGGGTTAGTTATAAGTGAATTGGGACTCGGAGGAGGTCTTGTAATAATCCGACATTAATCTGTAGGCGAATCATTATATGTACATTGTGATAATTCAATGCATGATGAAATTATTGGAATAGACCCCATGTAAATAAATGGTGAAATGGTGTGTGGTTGAACGAAACAACTTAGTGGGGGTTAGTGAACGAATGCTATTTAATCATTAATGATAAGGATTACTAGAGCGTGGGAAATTGCTCAGTGTTGACTGATATGAACATGTATGTTAATAATAGGATGAGTAGCTCATGAGCTCACGAGTGATTGTTTTGGTAGAATAAATGTTGTTGGTGTCATGAGAAAAGTCATAGATTGGACGGTTGGGCTTGGTCTTCGGTGTTCGTGTCCCGAGGCTCCTTCCGTGTCAAGTGGTCGGTTGGGCTTGGTCCTCGTGCTCGTTTCTGAGGCTCCTTCGGCACCACGATGTGGTTGTATTGCATACAGTGTGAGTCGACACGCAGTGTCGTAATCCCGGGTTAAGGATAGTGTGGCAGGTCTACGGGCTTGCCAATCATCACACCGATGGGAGTTGACAGCTAGACCTTGGGCGGTTGGGCTTGGTCCTCGGTGTTCATGTCCCAAGGCTCCTTCCGTGCCAATTGAACGGTTGGGCTTATTCCTCGTGCTCATTTCTGAGGCTCCTTCCGTATCACACCTTAGGCCAGTTCGGAGCTAGGATCTCGGTGCACATCTATCCGAGACACCCGCTGAGCCGTAGTACACACGTGAGCTCCGTTGTTGTGTTCTTAGCATTGAGGCGTACGAAGGCCTAGGCCAGGTAGTGTGGAGACCAGCCTAGTAGTGGAGATGCTCGCTCCACTGTCACCATCCGGCCACGACGGTTGACGCCTTAGAGGTTAGCTACCTGCTCGAAAAGTGGGAACTACAAGTCTGTGTCGACATAGCGAGTGCATGTGCGTGATCATGGGTGAGTCATTGCATTGCATACATGTCATTACACTTCATTGCATACACAAGATCCTCATCGTATAAGTTTGTATGGGCACTCCCATACGATGAGTTACTTACTGCTGAACGATCCTCAATTTATATATTTGTATGAGCATTCATATAAGTTGAGTTACCTTCTTTTATAGCTCTATACTCTCATATGTTGTTGTAGATGGTAGAAATGCTAGAACAACATGTTGCTTGTTTATACACTGCTTTATACATAGTGATACACTACATATACCACTTGCTTGTACTTATACATCATTTATATATTGTATCATGTCCCTTTCTCCGCCCGGTGCCGAGGAGTCGCTGGGGGAGCGGATGTGAAGCCACTTAGTCTTTATGACTAACGGTTGCTACGTCTTCCTTTTTAGGAGGAAATCCCGCAGGTGGAGCAGCAGGTTATGCAGCTGGACAGTCAGGCCAGGACGACAGGGCTTGAGGGGACGGTACCGTAGCTACCGTCAGTTGCAGATGTGAGTGTGTGAGGTTTTTGTTGTACCCTTTTTTGGATAACTGTTTCCGTACTCTGATATGAGAAGCTTGTTGTAGCTTCTTATTTTATGCTTTATATGGACTATATGCTTGGTGTGGATGTGACTTCATTATATTATATTTTGGTTAGGTCGGCGATGTATGATATTAGTTGTGGCCGGCAGAATAGGCGTCTTGTGGTACAGGCTAGCCCGAGTGTTAGTGCTACTGCAAGGCGGCTATTCTGGGAATAAGACCCCTCTCGTGTCATGTTTTATGTTCCGGGAGGGGGGTCTTACACGTAGGGCCCACGCCCGCCCACGAGCACAATCGAAATATGTTAGAAACTATCATCTAGAAGACCCTCAGGAACCATATACAGATCACCATCGTCAAGATCACAACACATGTCAAAACCCTTCTAGTGTTCCACAAATAGAGTTACTTGAGGCTGAACTTTAGCGATTAGTTCTTGAACGCTTTGATCTCTTAGATGCTCAATTTGATCACCTAAAATCTACGTTACGAAGAAAGCCTAGGGATTTGGGTCAAGCAACCGAGGCGATGAGTAGTGATCCCACTGAGATAAGAGGTCTGACACTTGGTTTTGATCCTTCGCAGTTTGATGAGACTCAGGGCTCACATGTTCTTGAGGTTGAATCTGATCATGATCTTATGATACAGATGAAGAGTGATACTAGTATGACTAGTGGGCGTAGTCACGTGAGTGAGGACGAGCGACCCAGTGACACTGTGATGGTATATCAATCCTTCTCACCACACCTAAACCTAGTGTCCCCTTTGTACAGAGACAGTTTTCGATGCGATATCGGTTGACCTACTGATGAGTATAAAAATATACAATTTTATTTCATATTAAATATACATATTTATAAATAAAAACCTTAGTTTTTATTATAGAAAACTAACTATTTTTATTATATTGTATTTTTTGTTTTAAAATTAAATTTTAAGTTTTTTCTGAAATTTTGTAATTTTTCTTAGGTCACGCCCCTAGGTCACGCCCGTGACCTAGGGCGTGACAGCTCTTTTTAATTCCGTTTTCTGCTATTTTGCTGGACAGCTCAAACTCAGGAAATCGTTGGTCACGCCTGCTGAACACGCCCGTGCCAAAGGCGACACGCCCGTGACCTAACCAAGTTCTATCCAGAAGTCCAGCAAGCTGCCGCGCTGTCGCCACGCCCCGTGCCGCCTGTTGAAGTACATGCATGACACGCCCGTGACCTATTTCGACACGCCCGTGACCACTTCAAGTCTATCCAAATCTCCAGCTGGCTTGCCACCTGTCCCGACAGCCTGTATGTCACGCCCGTGACCCTGTCACGCCCTACCCGACACGCCCGTGTCAGGGGGCGTGTCACCTGAAATTTTTTTCTATAAATAGGCCGGCAGGGATTTGTAAATTCAATCGAACTCCAGCAGATTCCTTAAGAACTGTTAGGACTCCCCAGCTCTCTGACAAGGAACTGGTAGTAGCTTTCAAGTATTCTAAAGTTCTGTAAGTTGTAATTTTTCAGCTTTATTTTCAGCTTTTTAGAAAGTTGTAATATTTTCGGACTTTATAAAATAGACTCTTTCAATTTCAATTCTGAGTACTTTACTGCTTTCTTTTACTTTAATTTTTTTTATACTATCCCGAATGAAAGGCGAAGCTCTGCTTATGTCCTGGATTAAGATAGTGTAAAACTGCTTTCAAATCTATTTTCAAAACCCTATTCTTTCATACTATCCCGAATGAAAGGCGAGGCGAAAGCCTAAGTCCTGGATTAAGATAGTGCGGAAGCGCTGCATAATTTTACTACCCTATCTCAACAACAAAGGTGAAGCGAAAGCTTAAATCCTGGATTGAGATAGATAGGTAGATATTATTTTCTGTACTTTATACCGCCCCCATCCTGAGAAGAGGCTAAGAACCCTTAGCACTTGGTCAAGATGAGCTCTGGGCTGGATACTATTTTCAACTATTTCAACTCTACTTTCTAGTTATTCTAACTAGGGTTTTCTTAATTGATCATATACCAGGTGACGAGACACTACGTTTACGTTAACCCGTTTAAACGCAAGCCTTCCCGGTCGTACTTTCGAGTCAGTGATGCTACCAAAGGGACCCTCTCGTTAAGTTAGATAATTAAGAAATAAAGTTGTTCTTTAATAGGCGAATTAATATCCGCTCAAAGTAATTCTGAAATCGAGGACTAAACTCTAAGTCCCTCTCTTAATAAAATCACGTATATAATTTTTTTTTGTATCTTTTAATTTTAAAATAAACCCCACTCCGTTCTGTCGATAAAATAATAGTCCGTTCTAAAAAGTAGAATAATTAACACCGATCCCAGGAAAAATACGACCTTGATATTTTCTATAAAATACTATACTCCTATGCGATAGGTACTCTTGCCTTAATCCACAGGATATAAGTAAGTAAACAAAGAGATAGACTTATATACGTAAAAGATTATATAAAACCAAATCTATCTTCTTTAAAACAAACTTTACTTATCAAGCTTTTTGGCGCCGTTGCCGGGGACAGTTTATTTGTGTTAATATTTGAAAATAAAAGAACGCTATTAATTTTATCTTTTCTTTTTCTTGTTATTTAAAAACCTTAGTTTTTATAAAAATAAAACAAAAATAAAATTCCCTGAATTTAAAACTTTGTTTTTATAAAACCTAATTTTTTTTTATTAACAAGTTTATTAACCACTAACAAATTCTAACAGAAAAACCTAACCTACTATTTAACGTAGTTTATATAAAACTTGAAAAAAATAAAAATAAAAAGTAGTTTATAAGAAAAAACCTGCTTTTATTATAAAACTTCTTTTATAAAAAAAAAACTTGTTTTATATAAAATAAAAATAACCTGTTTTTAGTTATTTTCCGTTTTAAGTCTTTTTGTGTGTTTGTATTTGTTTTTTTTTACTTAGTTTTTTTTTACTTAGTTTTTTTTTTTATTTTTTTATTTTATAAAAAAAAAGTTTTTTTTTAGTGTATGACCCGCGGAACTCCATCTGATTTAACTCTTGGACTTGATCCTGAAATCGAACGCACCTTTCACAGGCGCCTCCGATCTCTGAATCAAGAGCTCGTGTTAAATCTGGAAGAGTCTGTAGGCACCGCACACGTTCAAGAAATGGCAGCAGAGCAACAACAAATGCCAGAGGTGGTCCCCCAAAGGACCATGTCTTATTATGCACGACCTAATTTAGATGACACCGGGTCTAGTATCGTTCGTCCACCAATTGCTAATAATAACTTCGAGATTAAATCGAGTATAATCCAAATGATTCAAAATTCTGTTCAATTCGATGGATTGCCCGACGAAGATCCAAATACGCATTTGTCCAACTTCTTAGAAATATGCGACACATTTAAGATAAATGGCGTCACTGATGATGTCATCCGTCTTCGCTTATTTCCTTTTTCGCTACGAACGAAAGCCAAACAGTGGCTAGGTTCTCTCCCCAGAGGATCTATCACCACTTGGGCTGAAATGACCGAAAAATTCCTAACAAAGTATTTTCCACCTGCAAAAACCGCACGTCTGCGTGCGGATATTTCTTCCTTTGTGCAAGGCGAGTCTGAGTCTCTTTATGAGACTTGGGAACGTTTTAAGGAATATCTACGTCGGTGTCCACATCACGCACTGCCAACTTGGCTCCAGGTACAAATATTTTATAATGGTTTGAATATTCAAACCAGACAAGCCATTGATGCTGCCGCTGGGGGCACGCTCAATAACAAAACCCCCGAGGCCGCTCAAACCCTCTTTGAGGAAATGGCCATGAACGCGTACCAGTGGAATGTGCCAAGGTCACACCCTAAACAAGCTGGGATTTATGAGCTCGACACTTCTTCTACTTTAGCACTCCAAGTAGAAAACCTAACTAAACAATTGGCTGGAATATCTGCTTCCTCCGCCACTACTTGGAATCCGAATAATAATATAATTGAAGAAATCGATTATATGGGGAACTCTTATAGACCTTCCTATAATCCTAATATGAACTTAAATAATAATTCTTATAATCCAGGATATAGGAACCATCCAAATTTTTCGTGGAGCAACCCCAATAATGCTCAACGCCCACCGACTGCAAATCCAAATGGATTTGCACCGCAACCCCCACAACCACAAACACCACCACCACCACAGAACCAATTTAGGCCAACCCCGATAGAAGACATATTCACGAAATATGTCAGTATCAATGAGTCCAATATCCGGAACCTGACCGGATCAATTAAAAACTTAGAAACACAAATTGGACAAATATCAAAAATGCTATCGGAACGCCAACCTGGTAATTTGCCAGGAAATACGGAACCAAATCCGCGGGATACTGGCCATTCCAGTAACCCAAGTTGACAAGCCGTCCAACTACGAAGTGGCAGGGAGCTACCACCACCCGTTAGGGTAGAAAAAGAAGCTAAGGTTAGCCTTCCTACACCACTTCCCGTTACGACTCTGCCTCCTCAACCCCCGCGAATTTCTTCCACACATGTTGTTTTACCTTATCCATCTAAATTAAAAGATGAGCGAGAAGATGAACAATATAAAAATTTTCTAAAAATGCTAAAACAAATTCAAATCAATATACCTTTCTGCGAGGCAATTGTACAAATGCCTAAATACGCAAAATATTTAAAAGCGTTATTTTCAAATAAAAAGAAACTCGAAGATATTTCGAGAGTTTTTCTTAACGCCGAATGTTCAGCCGTTTTATTACATAAATTACCCCCAAAATTAAACGATCCGGGACGATTTTCTATCCCGTGTCTTTTCGGTAATCTATTAATAAAAGATGCGTTAGCAGATTTAGGTGCTAGCATAAATTTAATGCCCTACTCGCTCTTTCAAAAACTAGGATTAGGTAACCCCAGCCCAACTAAAATGAGCATCCAATTAGCAGATCGTTCTATTAAATATCCAGTAGGGATAGTAGAGGATGTTCTGGTCAAAATAGACAAGTTTATCTTCCCGGTAGACTTTGTTATACTTGACATAGAGGAAGACGCCGATGTTCCCATAATTCTCGGTCGTCCTTTCCTCGCAACCTCTCGCGCGATAATAGACGTAAGTAACGGTAGACTTCTCTTACGAGTAGGAGATGACGAAGTTACTATCGATATAGATCCCTCTATGAAAAACTCTTTAATAAATGACGATTCCTGCTATCTTGCGGAAGCCTCTTTTGAGGAAAATGGTTTTCCCTATTCTGATTTATTTTCAATAACTGTAGAAGAATCGGACTTGGCAGACTTACCCATTTCACAAGAAATGCCTACCGATGACCCTTTAGAACCTTTTATATCTTTAACTTCTACAACTTTAAAAACTCCAACTTCATATGAAAAACCACCAACCCTCGAGCTGAAAACACTTCCTGCACATTTAAAATACGTTTTCCTTGAAGCCGAATCTAAACTCCCTGTTATCATTTCTGCCGAATTAAATGATAAGAAAACGTCAGAATTAATAGAAATGTTAAAACAACATCGCCGTGCATTAGCATGGCAAATTTCTGATATCCAAGGACTCAACCCATCTTTTTGTACGCATAAAATATTTTTGGAAGATAACCCTCGTAAATCTATCCAGCCCCAACGACGTTTAAATCCTAATATGAAGGATATCGTAAAAGCTGAAGTAATGAAATTATTAGACGCAGGAATTATCTATCCAATCTCAGATAGCACATGGGTTAGTCCCGTACAAGTCGTCCCTAAGAAGGGCGGTATAACGGTAGTGCCAAACGCTAATAATGAACTAATTCCAACACGTACTGTTACGGGTTGGAGGATGTGCATCGATTATCGAAAATTAAATGATGCCACCCGTAAAGATCACTTTCCACTACCGTTTATAGATCAAATATTAGAGCGACTCTCGGGTCACTCATATTATTGTTTTCTTGATGGTTATTCAGGGTATTTACAAATTCCTATAGCCCCTGAAGACCAAGAGAAAACTACGTTCACTTGCCCCTTTGGTACTTTCGCCTATAGGAGAATGCCATTTGGACTTTGTAATGCGCCAGCTACATTTCAAAGATGTATGCTAGCTATTTTTGGCAAGTTAGTAGAGGACGTTATGGAAGTATTTATGGATGATTTCTCCGTATTTGGAGACTCATTCCATGCGTGTTTAGACAACCTCGCTCGTGTTCTTCAACGCTTTGAAGACACGAATTTAGTGTTGAACTGGGAGAAATGCCATTTTATGGTCCGCGAAGGTTTAGTTCTCGGTCATAAAATTTCTTCCCAGGGACTCGAGGTCGATAAGGCCAAAATAGAAATAATTGAAAAACTTCCTCCTCCAACAAATGTAAAATCTATTCGAAGTTTCTTAGGCCATGCAGGTTTCTATAGACGGTTCATTCAAAATTTCTCTAAAATAACAAAACCGTTAACTCATTTATTAGAAAAAGAAGCCCCATTTATATTCGATAGTGAATGCTTAGTAGCATTCAATATTATTAAGGACAAACTTATCAACTCTCCTATTTTAGTAGCCCCAGACTGGTCCTTCCCTTTTGAGATCATGTGTGATGCGAGTGATTATGCGGTAGGAGCTGTCTTAGGACAACGAGTAGACAAATATTTTCATCCTATCTATTATGCAAGTAAAACTCTCACATCTACACAAACAAATTACACGACCACGGAAAAGGAACTACTGGCGATTGTATTTGCATTTGATAAGTTTAGATCTTATATTACACTATCGAAAGTTATAGTTTTTACGGATCATTCTGCTTTAAAATATTTACTAACAAAGGCAGATGCCAAACCCCGTTTATTACGTTGGATTCTCTTATTACAAGAATTTGATTTAGAGATCCGAGATAAGAAAGGCGCAGAGAATTTAGCAGCCGATCATCTTTCTCGACTAGAGAATGCTGCAACAGATACACTCGTGGAAGCCGACATCGAAGATAAATTCCCTGAAGAAAGTCTCCTCGCCCTCGAAAAGGTAACAAACTCTTCTACTCCTTGGTTCGCAGACTTGGCTAACTATTTAGTAGCCCGAGTCCTTCCAAAAGCTTTTTCATTTCAAGAAAAGAAGAAATTCTTTTCTGACTTGAAAAACTACTTTTGGGAAGACCCATATTTATTCCGAGTCTGTGCCGACCAAGTAATTCGAAGATGTATTTCGAACGAGGAAGGACTAAAAATACTACGGCACTGCCACGAAGGACCAACCGGCGGACATTATCAATCCAACCGGACTGCACGTAAAGCCCTTGAAGCAGGTTTCTTTTGGCCTACTTTATTCAAGGACGCTCAAAAATTGGTAAGCGTTTGCAACCGCTGCCAACGGTCAGGTAATATTTCCCGTCGGGACGAAATGCCCCAAAACTTTTACTTAGAATGTGAAATTTTTGATCTGTGGGGCATAGATTTTGTAGGCCCTTTACCTCCTTCTTTTAAAAATCGTTATATTTTAGTAGCGGTCGATTACGTTTCACGATGGGCTGAAGCGCAAGCTTTACCCACCGCTGACTCGAGAGTCGTCGTTAAATTTCTGAAAACCTTATTTTCACGTTTTGGCACGCCTAGGGCAATAGTTAGCGACCGAGGTACTCATTTTTGTAACACCCAGATGGCTAAAGTATTAGCCAAATATGGAGTTACTCATAAACTCGCTACCGCTTATCACCCCCAAACAAGCGGCCAAGTGGAGGTAGTCAATAGAGAACTAAAGCGCATATTAGAAAAAACTGTAGATACCAATCGAAAAGATTGGTCCCTCAAATTAGATGATGCACTTTGGGCCTACCGTACAGCATTCAAAACTGCGATCGGTTGTACACCTTATCGTTTAGTATATGGAAAAGCATGTCACCTACCTGTAGAATTAGAACATCGCGCATACTGGGCGCTCAAATTTCTTAACTTAGATACAAACTTAGCCGCCGAACAACGTAAATTTCAACTCAATGAACTTGAGGAATGGCGTGCAAACGCCTATGAAAATAATAAATTTTATAAAGAGCGATCTAAGTTTTATCATGATAGGAAAATTAAATTTCCAAAATCTTTTTCACCAGGTGATCTTGTGCTACTATATAACTCACGCCTTAAATTATTTCCAGGAAAATTAAAATCCCGATGGACCGGACCCTATACTGTTAAACAAACCTGGCCATATGGGACCGTTCTTATTTCTCACCCTGAACTAGGAACTTTCAAAGTAAACGGGCACCGTTTAAAACTATATTTTACTGGGGACCCTTTTCAAAAAGAACCTGAAACCCTAACACTACTCCATAACCTCGAAATATAAATTCCTTTGTATATTTCCATCTTTTATGCTTTTGTATATTCTGTACATATTTTTCACTTCATACATATGCCTAACATAAGTATGGGGGTGCTTTTTAGCTGCAAGTTATTTTCACTTTTATGATATTTCTTATATGTTTTCAATAAAAGTATTGTTTATTTTAGTACTCACCAAAACAATTCAAAATTTTCAAAACCATACTATGTAAATATATTCCAAAAATCTGAGTTGATCGAAAATGCAAATTATTCAATTTTCAATTTTACTACTCCTTCTCATAACTAGATAGATATAAATATCCGGAATAAATTTGTAAAATCTTATCTTGTAAATTTCATTACAATCAGAGTTATTATTTTAGCAAGCCTGCTTTCAATATCAAAAGAAATACATATATATACAATAGAAGCAAACATATTATGTTCACCAAACAATTATAGACTGTAATTATCCTTACTCCATTCTTAACGAAATATAAGAAATACAAACTATTATAATTGCTCTCAAAAATTTTTTATCCAACTCTTGAATATTTATTTATTTTTACTTGGCATGTTTTCTTACGCAAGCAAGTATCTAGGAGTATGTGCTCCTAGTAAAAGAAAAGATCTTATGTCAATGGGAATAAGATTTCATTCCGTACACATAGGCATCCAATAAATATGAAAAGATTATATGGAAAGGAGTATGTGCTCCTCTAAATATACATTGGATTCAATTAAAAACTCAAGTATGCTTTGTAATTTTTTGCCACTTTGGAATTACATTCCTTAGTAGTTATAACAACGCATAACTTAGATAAAAAGATGATAGAATACAAAAATCTATCACTTCTACAAAAACCTATTGTATAGGTAAAATTCCACCCTTCCAAAGTTGATATTCTATTTTTGTTTAAAATTTTGAGAGAGCATAAATAATAGAATGCATATTTCCAATATATCTCGTATAAAGACATAGTAATCATAAAGCCAATCTATCCTTGTTATATCTGATTTTAATATATGCTTACTATTTGTTTTCAAAAACTTTTATGGCTATAAATTCTAACTCTGGTATCAATAATATGTACGATAACATTCAAAATCTTTATTCACCGGATGTTTATACCTATTTTATCTTGACGAATTAAATTGATAGTAAATAGAAAATTTATTAACCTTGTAAAAATACTCAACTCTATTATTGCTCTGGAATAGCAAAATCTAAGTATGGGGGTATTTGATGAGTATAAAAATATACAATTTTATTTCATATTAAATATACATATTTATAAATAAAAACCTTAGTTTTTATTATAGAAAACTAACTATTTTTATTATATTGTATTTTTTGTTTTAAAATTAAATTTTAAGTTTTTTCTGAAATTTTGTAATTTTTCTTAGGTCACGCCCCTAGGTCACGCCCGTGACCTAGGGCGTGACAGCTCTTTTTAATTCCGTTTTCTGCTATTTTGCTGGACAGCTCAAACTCAGGAAATCGTTGGTCACGCCTGCTGAACACGCCCGTGCCAAAGGCGACACGCCCGTGACCTAACCAAGTTCTATCCAGAAGTCCAGCAAGCTGCCGCGCTGTCGCCACGCCCCGTGCCGCCTGTTGAAGTACATGCATGACACGCCCGTGACCTATTTCGACACGCCCGTGACCACTTCAAGTCTATCCAAATCTCCAGCTGGCTTGCCACCTGTCCCGACAGCCTGTATGTCACGCCCGTGACCCTGTCACGCCCTACCCGACACGCCCGTGTCAGGGGGCGTGTCACCTGAAATTTTTTTCTATAAATAGGCCGGCAGGGATTTGTAAATTCAATCGAACTCCAGCAGATTCCTTGAGAACTGTTAGGACTCCCCAGCTCTCTGACAAGGAACTGGTAGTAGCTTTCAAGTATTCTAAAGTTCTGTAAGTTGTAATTTTTCAGCTTTATTTTCAGCTTTTTAGAAAGTTGTAATATTTTCGGACTTTATAAAATAGACTCTTTCAATTTCAATTCTGAGTACTTTACTGCTTTCTTTTACTTTAATTTTTTTTATACTATCCCGAATGAAAGGCGAAGCTCTGCTTATGTCCTGGATTAAGATAGTGTAAAACTGCTTTCAAATCTATTTTCAAAACCCTATTCTTTCATACTATCCCGAATGAAAGGCGAGGCGAAAGCCTAAGTCCTGGATTAAGATAGTGCGGAAGCGCTGCATAATTTTACTACCCTATCTCAACAACAAAGGTGAAGCGAAAGCTTAAATCCTGGATTGAGATAGATAGGTAGATATTATTTTCTGTACTTTATACCGCCCCCATCCTGAGAAGAGGCTAAGAACCCTTAGCACTTGGTCAAGATGAGCTCTGGGCTGGATACTATTTTCAACTATTTCAACTCTACTTTCTAGTTATTCTAACTAGGGTTTTCTTAATTGATCATATACCAGGTGACGAGACACTACGTTTACGTTAACCCGTTTAAACGCAAGCCTTCCCGGTCGTACTTTCGAGTCAGTGATGCTACCAAAGGGACCCTCTCGTTAAGTTAGATAATTAAGAAATAAAGTTGTTCTTTAATAGGCGAATTAATATCCGCTCAAAGTAATTCTGAAATCGAGGACTAAACTCTAAGTCCCTCTCTTAATAAAATCACGTATATAATTTTTTTTTGTATCTTTTAATTTTAAAATAAACCCCACTCCGTTCTGTCGATAAAATAATAGTCCGTTCTAAAAAGTAGAATAATTAACACCGATCCCAGGAAAAATACGACCTTGATATTTTCTATAAAATACTATACTCCTATGCGATAGGTACTCTTGCCTTAATCCACAGGATATAAGTAAGTAAACAAAGAGATAGACTTATATACGTAAAAGATTATATAAAACCAAATCTATCTTCTTTAAAACAAACTTTACTTATCACCTACACTTGAGTCTGGGCACTCCCTACTCATCCATTGGTATCATCGCGAGTCACTTCACTACTGAGAGTTGAGAGTATAGTGTTCACTTCATAGTGGCTACCTCACCCACTTATAAGGACACGACCTCTATCAGTGATGCTCATCTGGAGGATCTACCCATTATTAATGAATTCAATGTTGAACCTCCATATAAGTCTCCTGATGAGCCACTACTCTCTTGGGAGCTTCATAAGGCTAGCGTTGACTTTGTTGTGGGTGTCTTACTTGCTCTCAAAGACATTACTGTTATTGGTGTCTTCCTCTTGGTGGATTATTCTATCATTATCGACCTCCTCGGGATTAAGCCCCTGAGAGGCTCATTTGACAAGCATCCCTTCCTTCACTTTAGTGTTGGGTCATATCTTCGTACTAGTGATCATCTCACACGCGATGACTTTTGGTATACACCCCCCGGTGAGCCGCCTGACGGGCTTTGGCATTTGAGAGGTACCTTTCACACTCGTGTGTTGCACTATTATGTCACCATCTATGACGTTCCTTCGGGTGATGACGTTATTCACGCCAAATATTTTCATCGACCACCTGGTAGACCTCCTGAGGATTTGTATCATTTAGGAGATATTTGTCATATCCTGATTCCGCGACTCACATCAATATCTTAATTAGTTAGTTGGGTGGTCCTCATACACTTAATGAGTTCTTCTACACTCAGCCCAAGAAACCTCCTGATAAACTACCCATCCTTACAGACTTTCATTGCTACTTTGTGAATGTGTCTTATCAGTTTGTTGTGTCATTCGTTAATCATTTGCGTTTGTTGCATAGTATGCGTGGTCATTCACAAATAGTGCCCGACTATCCTATGTTGCATGATTTGCGTCCACCGTATGATCTGCATCATTTGCAGGAGTCAGCAGAGTCTTTCATACAATGTGTGCATACACTCCATGAGTTGGTCCGTAACAAAATTACAGCTAGTAATCATTATTATAAAGATCAAGCAGACCAGCACATGTGTGAGCAAATCTTTGAGGCGGTAGAACAAGTATTGATTCACATTCGATTTGAGAGAGTCTCGCAAGGACCAGTAAAAAAATTAAGCGCGTGCAGAATGGACCCCTGTACAGTTATACGCCGGATTGGGACGAACACATATCAGATAGACATCTCTCATGGTATAGGCAACAGCCGAATATTCAGCATAGAAGATTTGACTCCTTACTACGATGAGCATGAGTACGTGAACCCCTTTTCCACACCTATACTCGAGTCGTCATCTCCTATAGGCTATAGCCCCTCTACCTGAGCTTTCACCTCATATAGCCTCCACTGGTTCCCCTTTGTTGCCACCCGTCGAGTCGCGTCATGAGGATAACATTGCACCAACGATGATTCCACCGACACAACAGTCAGACGCTGCACATAGAGGAATCTCACTTTATGGTTTTACTAAATGTATCCCAAATTTGCCTGCTAACAGCCAAACTCCAATGTTTGGAAAGACTATTGGCAGACAAATAAATATATAAAATTATGTGAAAAATCACCCTGAAACATGTCAATGATGATGCCTCAGCCTCCGAGGGTGGCGAGTGCCCGATGAAGCTAGCACTCGCTTTTCTCTGGCTCGTCTCTTGGGGCGAGCGAGGACCTGTCTCCAGACCCGTCTCACCTTATCTGACGAGTGCCTATTAAAACAAACACTCGCCTGCCCCCTACTTCTTGCCCGGGGCGAATGCGAATACCACACCTGACTCGCCCCGCCCGGAGTGGCGAGTGCCTGATGAAGCTGGCATTTGCCCACCTCCTCGCTGCAGCTTGGAGCGAGTGCGACCTTAATACTGGCTCGCCCCACCCATCAGACGCCCGCCACATTGGGCGAGTATGCGCCTACTTCCTTACTCGCCTACTCGTCTCTCCTGAGTCTGGGGCCCTTCTTTTTTTCTTTGGTCTCTTCTGGGTCGCCCACTTGGTGAACACGAGGTTGTACACATCCAAGGTCTTTGCGAGATTGTCTCAAGCTCAGAAAGAAAAGTCCAACCCCCGTGTTCTGTGAGTGTTTGCTGATCTGGAGAGAATCTTTTTGCTGGGTCTCTCCTCTGCACTATAAATACTGACAAACAAGGAGGCTGGGGGGACTTCGAAATTTCTTCCCTTTTCCTACAATCCTCTACTTTGGTTGCACGATGTCTCTCCCAAAATAAATCCAGGCACGCATCGACGCCACGAGAGAGGAGAGCAAATCCTTTACATTGGAGTTCGCACATTGGCTTGCCCGACGGACCTCGGGCTCGCCCTTGATAAACAGAGATGCATTATGGTCAGACAGAGATACATCATTGTCATACGGAGATACGTTACAGCCATGGCCACCTACTTTTACAGATGTCGTACTTTAGATCATCGGCCACGACTTCTACACCGCAGGCGGACGAGATATTGTGCGTTATCTTGTCCATTGGAGTGGTCGGTCGCTACAAGGTGCTACTTGGATATCCTCAGAGGAGCTCGATAGACTCACCCCAAGGTTACACAACAAGTATGACCACTTGCACAATCAGATGCCGTGGTTGCGTCTGGATGGTTGATTAGAGTTCATATATGAGTTTTATACTTTTGAGTTGTATTTTGTCTCTAATCGGTTCAGACAGTGCGAACCATACTCGCCCGGGCAGGAGTATCATGCAATAAGTCAACTCGCCACATAGACACAATATCTCGCACGCAATAGGAGTCAACATCACTGTCAGGCGCGGGTCAACAGTAAGTCAATGTCATTGTCAAAGAGCAGGTCAACATAGGCACAATATCTGCGTCTGGATGATCGGCTCGCCACATAGGCAGGAGTCAACGTCATTGTCAAAGAGCAGGTCAACAGTAAGTCGTTTGTTATGGAGGTACTCCTCGAATAAGGGTATCATACTCGCCCAAGCGTGCGACCATCCCACAGAACAGGCGGACATCAAGCATCCATACGTCCAAGCGACCAATCAGCGGGAGGTTTTGGCGAGAATCATCGATACTCGCCCAGCTGGTGACTTCCAGCAGCATCTAGTCAGGCGCAGCCGAGGTACTTAGTTGGTCGCCAGAAGATAGTCGCCAGACCTCAAATCACAAGATCAGCAATTCCAAGAGTACGAGCTCGTATGGCTGGTCTTCTCGCCTGAAGATCCACCCCCAGATTTTGCACATAAATAGGACCCCAGAGATACTATGAATGAGACCTTGAAATCTTGTCATTTTGCCCCCCTTTTATTCTCCCTCGAGACTAGCTACTCGCTATGTGGTGCCTTCCTCGTACTTATCTCAGCCATTTTTTAGTGTGGAAGAGAAGCTTTTCTAAATTTTCAAGTACGTGGTTGAACCTCCATGCAGCAGCACCTAAAATCCTTTAGTTTCTATTCTCTCTCTCTCTCTCTTATTTTATCTTCAGAGCCGGACTAGCTGAACCTCTAGGCCAGTAGCCTCCAGCTTCACTCAAATCCGAAAATTTGAAGTAGAAAATTTCCCGACTTCATCAAATATGTTTTCAAAACTTTTAAAATACAATGAATCTCACTTTCAAAAAAGTTAAAAAGAGCTTTAAACATTTTATGCTTTTTCAACCACTGTTTTTTTAGCCGCTCTAATCCCAATTAATTTCTCACCACCACTTTTCCTACCGCCACATCCATCCCAAACAAAGCCAAAAACTTCCTATTTTCCTCATATAGCAATCGTCCTCCATTTTTAGTGCTACAAACAATGCTTTCATTTGCATCTAACATTGCTAAGAAAGCTGTCATACTCATCAACTGCAATCCTGAATCGTTGAATCATCTGATCGCACCATAAATGCCGCATCGACACTGGTGTTGGGAATTTCGATTCCAGATTGATCAATCACACAGTCGAGTGTGTGCCGATACACACGCATTTCACCAAAAATAGAAAGATGAGCATGTGATGTCATATCATAAAAATGCCAATATTACCAACTGGAAACTGTAGTTAGAACACAGGTTTGTTAGGGCCAGCCAGACAATGCGGTTTAAATGCACTTCAATAAAACTGGATATAAACCCGAAACAAAACTGAACTTACCGAATGCTCGAAAAATCATCAATTTACGTCCTGCATTTCTCAACAAAATACACGAAAAATCATCAAATTTGAAAACATATTTTCTATCCGCAGAGCAACTTGGGTGAAGAAATATATATCATGGCAATGATAATTTTTGCATGTGATAATAGACTAGAACAGTTATTTAGAATCATCCTCAGTCCTGGCCATTGTTGCACTACCCACAACCCAAAGCAGGAGTCTGAAGAATTTACTGACTTTGATTTTAGTTTTAATGGCTTTAAGCACGATTACAATCACTAAATACAGATTAAATTACAGTGGAACAACTTGCGGGTAATCTGCGTGGGAATGCTGTCTAACGACCCCAAATCCGTGGGTACCACGATATTGTTGTACGGAATACCCCAGAAGGCGCAAGAGGCGCTTTTATACAATATATATTTTTTCTGCACGAAGTTTAGGAATGTAGCAACCAACCTAATCAGCCCTCCTCTCCAAATTCCTTTGTGAATCTCTCATGCACTTCCAGATCTGTTTTGCTGACGGTTGGCCGCTGCCTGGCGAGAACCTTGTCGAAGTCCGTCTTCGCAATAGGGGGCGGAAGAATCTGCAACACCGAACAAATCAGCACTGCTTTTAATGATTGAAAAACATATTATGAGCACTAGTTTGCACCTTGGAAGCAAGACCTTCCGCGGCGAGCTCCTGCATCGTGGTCTGCACGGACCCTGGTGTTTTAGGCCCGCAAGGCATCAACATGCCGTCAGAGGTTTTCTTGAAAAACATTGCATCTTGGGTTTTTCGAACGGGCTCGAAAAGCACGTCCTTCACCTGTCAGAGAGAGGCCGGAATTTTGTCTTGAAGCGAAACCATGGATGTACGAGCTCGCGAAGGACAATGGGCAAAATTAAGAAGAAACAAAAACTTACACAAACAGCGATATCAGAACCGGAGAATCCTTCGGTCCTATGAGCCAAGCTCTCAAAATCACTTTCAACCAGGTTATGAGGGGTATCTCCTAGATGTACCTGCAGGATTAGAGAACAAATGTTCAACAAACAATGAAGAAAATGGGAGAAACAAACTCTATAAGTGAACAGCTCCCCTATTCTGATGACCGGTCCAGTGTCAGAGTAGATACTACAGTACCTTAAACATATGTTGTCGGGCTTTCTGTTCAGGAAGAGGAATGTAGATTCGCTTGTCAAAACGACGTCGAACGGCCTGTGTTTTTTTAAACAAAAGTAGCAACTAAGTTTTGAAAATTGTTCAGTGATTTGAAAAGTAGGAGCAAGAACATCAGAGAACCTGATCCAATGCATATGGTGTATTTGTAGCAGCGAGGACAAGAACTTTCTGGTCCTCGTTTCCTACGCCCTAAAATGAAATCAACAGTTCAGGAATAAATGGTGGAAATGCAAAGTAATAAGCAGATGAGAAAAAAAGTCATAAGTGGAATCCAAATCTAAAGAAGTGGAATAATGAACATATTTCCTATCAACAACAACAACACTCAAGCCTTTATCCCACTATAGTGGGGTCGGCTATATGAATCCTTTGTCACTATTGTGCCCTATCTTTTGTCATAATCTCACTAATGCCTAAGTGCATCATGTCTTTCCTTATAGTTTCATTCCAAGTCTTTATTGGTCTCCCCCCCCTCGTTTAACATGCCTAGTGACTAGACTCTAACAACGCCTGACAAGTGCCTCTAATGTTCTCCTTTGTAAGTGTCCAGACCATCTTAGTCGAGCTTCTCCCATCTTCTCTGCAATTGGTGCTACTCCGGTCTTAAACCGGATACATTCATTCCAAAATTTATCCAGTCTCGTGTGTCCACACATTCACCTAAGCATTTTCATCTCCGCAATTGTCATTTTTGCTCATGTACACAATTCATTGCCCAACACTCAGAACCATAGAGCATCGTTGGTCTAATTACAGTACGGTAAAACTTGCCCTTAAGTTTTAAATTACAACATGGGCAGGTCAGATATTTCATGATCTAGATCAAGCTATCATAGCTTGGTGCGCCAGCAGTGCTGAGAAGTCACCATATGGAACCAGGGAAAATGGTTTACAGTAACGGGGCGGGGGGGCAAAAGATGGTGGAAGATGTTGGCAGCCCTAGCACAAAGATGGTGGAGATAGTGACAGAAGTGAACATAAGCTAACTTCTATGAAACATGAGGAACTTTGTCGGCAGTCCTAGCACAATTGTAACAGAAATGCGAAGAATAGGTATATAACAAGAGAAGAGAGAAAATATTAAATATACAATCAGCAGTTGGACATTCAACAATTGAGCCTTATAAATGCAAGGAAATTGAAATATGGTTATCTTCCTCAATAGTCTTATCAAAAATCTTAACTAATTGGGATGGGTTTATGGATAGGGTAAGATACTCATTGCACCCTTAATATTTAGAAAAAAGATATTTGACCCTCTGTAAATTTAAAATTAAGGTTGAGCATATTATTCGAAACTCGAAAATCGCTTGAATATTAAGCCGAATCGCCAATTAAACTCGAATCTAATTTCAAGCCAATTTTGAACCAGCCCTGAATCGCTCGATATATAATTCGAATCAGCTCAAATTGATTAAAAATACAATGTATTTATTAATATATTCTTATTTTTAAATTAAAAACACTAAAAATTAAACCTAAATAAAAAAAAGTGAAGATTTTAAGTGTTACATTTGCTAAATTTAGAGGTTGCTCAATTTAATTTCGAGCCAACTTGTAATAAAGAGAAAATTTTCTCAATTTCGAGATGGCTCGATTCGATTTCGAGCCGGCTTGGAATCGACCCATTATGAGCCGAGCAGAATCGAATTGAAATCGATTTCGAGCCAAGTTCGACTCGAAAATTTCGATTTTGAGTCCAAATCGCTCGAACTCGACTTGATGTCAGCCCTATTTCAAATGAACTATTGGAGCACCAATATTTTCAAAAATAGAACAAAATATTTTAAAGTAAAAAAATAAATGCAAATAATTTTTTTTTAATATGATATCTCCTTTTTAAAACCAGCCTATGTTGGTCCCAAGCCCGGATGAAAAATGACGAGGGTTGTGTTAGGTAGACGGCCAACATAAAATTTAGTCACCATTATGAATATGGATCATTTGAGAAATTGTGCAAAAGTTAGGTTGTTCTTCTTAAGGAACACGTCGCATGGGATAGGGCACAATGGAGACAAAGGATCCATACAGCCGACCCCACTATAGTGGAATACAGGCTTGAGTGTTGTTGTTGTATGATATCCCCTTTTTACCGTTTATATTATGTAAAATAAAATTAGTTTAAGGCATAATTTTTGGCTTAATAAACAATGATCTACTAATTGTTAAACACTTAAACCCAGGCAAAAGCATAAACACTATCTCGTTCATCTCGAATCTGAATAATCTTTGAATCTCGACTACATTTTATAATAACTGAATCAAAAATAATCCTGTTCCTCACAAATATTCAAACACTCAATAGAACGTGCACAAACTGATCATCTATTTCAATCAGAAGATGCAAGATCAAAATTGAAAATTTTGGGTTGCATTTCCACGAGAATAAGTGGCATTTGCTCGTTTTGAAATAGAATTGGCAGAGTTGAATACAAGTGGTATGGATCGGTTCACTTTGAGTTACCACTTGCGATGTTGCTCATACATATATGGCGGGTCCATTATTGATCAATCAATAAACCCACTCAATTTTGCTACATAAAGCAAACAAAAATAGATCTGGATCACATGAAATAATTTGTGCCATCAAGATATAGGATTGAATAGCAACGGGATGATGATGACTCATGTGGGTATATTGGTAACAAGATGAGTAAGTACTACTAAAATTCAATATAATTCTGTAAGAACAAAAAGCAAAGAAAAAACACAAGGGATGTAGAATGGGTCTTGGACAAGTTGCTTGAATGGCCTAGTGCCCAACTTCTGGAGACGAAGCTTTGAATTTTTTAGACAAATTATTGAAATGTCATCCAAACCATAAAAAGAAAAACAGGTGCGGGCAAAAACCTGGGTGGGTATTTAAGCTACAATAGGAAGAAAGAGCTCAATGTCAAAAGGGAAAAGTAAGACAAAAAGGCATAGAGACAACCACAAGAAGGGGTGCTGGGAATCACAGAACAAGTGCGGGCTGACACTTATCCGATCCCGAGCAAATCTACATACACAGAAGGCGGGAGATAGGATCGTCGTAGAGATGATCCGAATTGTCAACAACGGCATATTTTCTGTGCTTATTATATTTTCATTTCATGTAAATGTAGTATATTTATATTCCGCAAGATTTTGACCGCCCGCATTGGTTCCTAAGTCTGTAAATAGGGGTCTAAGGACCGGTTTCTGGAGATTGTGGAATTTTGGAATAATTTCTGGACTTTGGCGGTCATCACATGGTACCAATTCCGGGAGTCCTTGGTGCAAAGCCAAGATAACTACCTTTACTTCCAAACTATCACATAACAACCATTAACTACCTCCCTCACCACCAAACCACCCCCATAACAACCAAAAAACTGCCACTAACAGCCTTCCTTGCCAAGAGAGTCTACCCTACCCTCAAACAAACAATCACGCCTCTACTCCCACCCGTCCAGATTCTGCACCCATTACAAGCCAGCAAGCACTCCCAGATTTTGTAAATGAACGCTCAATCCTGCACTCCAGTACCAAGGGTCCAAGAAACAACTGAAACTCCTACTCAAGCCTCATTCCATCCCCGCTCCCCTGCCTTCTGAAGATACCAGTGCCCCTCCCTGAGGGGATCATAGTTCTCGGGCAGGTGACTCGTATCAGAGCCCGTTTAGTTTTACATTCATACGAGAAGTTAGGATCATTGCATGGACGATCCGAGTACGTAGTTGTGTTGAGAGCGTCAACGGGATATTTCCTATGTTTTTTCATATTTTTTGTACACTATTTACATATCCTTGGTGTATATTGTACCGGCCAATCATAGTTGTTCGTTGCTTTCTTTTAGCCTATAAATATTAAGATGTGCAGTTACATTTCATTTCATTACAAGGAGAAGAATTTTCAGGTTTTGTGATCTCTCTACGGTGTCAAATCTGTGGAACTTAGGCGACGAAGACTAGCATCGCTCCCCCCCTGCAACCGCCGGCCATCCCCTTTTTTCCCTCCTCTCCAAGATGCCAGAAACCAACCCTCCAAGGGCCGACCGGCCATCTCCACACCTTTCCTCCACTTTCACACAAATAACTACCTGTAACCATAAGTAACCACTGCGGGAAACCACTAAAACCATCTCCAATTGCTGTAACCGCCCGCTAATTGGACGCCGAACCCTGCCCCAGGCCTGACCAACCTTTTTTTCAATGGTTTCTTCGTATTTCCCTTGCCGGATAGTAAATAAGAGTATTTCCCTTCTACCGCCAACCATCCCTAGCCCTGGGTGTCCAATCACTGTCCAGGGCTCCAGTTTCAGAAACTGACTGATATACTTCCGTTTTAGCCCAAAGCAGCACTCTTCCAGTGGAATTCCACCCTCCCATCAGCACTTCTTACTGCCAGCCACTAAGATAGGCTCCTGGCTTAATTCAACTACAGGATTTGCGCGATTCCAGCCCACCTGGACTGCAACCAGCAGCCCGTTGGGTGTTTTCCAACCGGCAGCCCTCTCCTAACATTGAACAGCCACCGACAACCTCAAAGTGGTGAAGAAATAACCAGCAACATAACGGCCATGGAACCGCTGTCCGAAGCCTGAAATTGTTGCAAGTCTCCCAATTTTATCTTGAATACTTCTGTAAGCTCTAATTTGAAAGTTTATTTCACTTTTATGTTGAATACTTGTTGAATTGTATATGGTTTGGGATATTAATTGGTGAACGTTTCTCAACCTTTTAAAATTACTCCAAAGATTTATTCACATAGTATTTGATCAAAGCAATTTTACTTTAAATCACATTAGAACATGCTCTTGTTTCAAGCACCTAATCTCTATCATGCATATTTGTGTTGCCAAAAATAATTTCAGAATTTGTTGCAATTACTTGTTAGATAATTGTCTGAGTATTACATCATTTACAAGGTTTTCAGAACCGGACCGTACATTGAACCGGAAGAAGGAGAGGTTCAAGGTTTAACCGGGTCTAACCACACATGCAGAGACTTTGAGATATATAGTCCTGCAAAATAAAATATAATTCAAAAAATTATTTTGATGCATGTATCAAATTGACATCAAATATTATCACAAAATATATGATATATATATTAATATATATATATATGTGATTTTAGATTTTTAATATCAAATTTTAAAATTAAATTAAGAATTTAAGATTATAAATTTATAATAAAAAATTAAAAATTACATATAATTATATATATTTATATAATAACGATATATATTAGGGTAGATTATATAATAACTATTGTGCGAGAGAGAATGTAAAATTGCATTAGGAAAAGAAGACCCTCCATAATATATAGGTCATTAATACAAATACAAAAATAAAATGAACACTAAAGCCTAACACTCCCCCTCAAGTTGGGCTTGTGATATCTGTTGCACCCAACTTGGACATAATGTTACCAAAAACTTATGAGACAAGGCTTTTGTGAGCACATCAGCCAGCTGTTGATCCAAAGGGATGAACAAAGTGCTAATAACACCCCTCACAATGTTTTCTTTGATGAAATGACGATCGACTTCCACATGTTTAGTGCGGTCATGCTGAACAGAATTGTGAGCAATGCTAATAGCGGCCTTGTTATCACAGTATAAACGTATTGGATCATTGCTTCGAATCCCAAGCTCAAACAGAAGGGGTCAAATCCACATTCCTTCACATATGCCTTGGGTCATCGCCTTGAATTCTGCTTCAGTATTGGATCTAGCAACCACATGATGTTTTTCACTCCTCCAAATCACCAGATTTCCCCCCACTAAGGTACACTTCCCGGTCATGGATCTCCGATCATCAACAGACCCTGCCCAATTAGCATATGTGAAAACTTCAATGGAAAATTCTTTAGGAGGAGAGAACAAAATGCCACGTCCCGATGAAGTTTTGAGATATCTCAGAATCCGATGAGCACCATCTAAGTGGTGTGACTTGGAAGCATGCATGAACTAGCTGATAACTCCAACAACATAGAAGATATTCAAACGAGTATGAGATAGGTAGATGAGTCTCCCCACCAGCCGTTGAAAGCTATTGATGTCAGTGACAGGTTCTCAACCATCCCTTCCCAATCTATGTTTTGTTTCAATGGGGGTGTCGGTAGGTCTGCACTCACTCGTCCCAGTAGTCTCCAGCAAGTCAAGGATGTATTTCCTTTGGGAGATAAAGATATCGTGCTTAGATCTGGCAACCTCTATGCCAAGGAAGTACTTGAGGTTTCCAAGACCCTTTACCTCAAATTCACTAGTCAGTCTTGTCTTCAAGTGTTTGATTTCCTCCAAGTCATCCCCAATTATTACAATGTCATCCACATAAACTATCAACACTGTCAATTTTTCTTGTTTGTGCTTAACAAATAGAGTATGATCAGCATTACTCTGAGTGTATCCAAACTTCACCATTGCTCGTTGGAACCTCCCAAACCAAGCCCTCGGAGACTGCTTAGGCCATATAGAGCCTTCTTCAATCTGCATACCTTTCCCGTTGATCCCTCAGAGATGAAGCCAGGGGGTAGAGCCATATAAACTTCCTCTGCCAAATCTCAGTGAAGGAAAACGTTCTTCACATCTAACTGGCCAAGACTCCACCCTTTGAATGCAGAACACGAGAGTAGAAATCGGATAGAGTTCATCTTTGCAACAGGAGCAAAGGATTCCTGATAATCAATCCCGGCCGTTTGGGTATATCCTCTGGCCATCAACCTAGCCTTGTACCGGTCCACAAGGCCCTGGGGGTTTTGTTTCACCGAAAAAATCCATTTGCATCCCACCACAGTCTTTCCTTGAGGGAGATCAACAAGGCCCCATGTGTACTTCTCAAGGGCAATCACCTCCTCCTGCATAGCCTCCTTCCATTTTTGATGTCCCAGAGCTTCCTGCCACGAGGAGGGAATAAAAACGGAGGACAAAGAAGTGACAAAGGCTCTATGCCAGGAGGACAGAGAGTCATAAGACATATAAGCAGATAATGGATGCAGAGTGGAAGCACGGTTACCTTGAGGACCAACAGGGCTAGCAAAGGCGGGAGGCTGATAAGGATCAGATGTGGCTTCAGGTATAGTGTGCAAGAGATGACCGTTTGTGCCCCTTGCAAAGGAGTAGGGCGAGGAGGTAAAGAAGAGGGTGGATCCATAGGTGGTTGCGGATCAACAGGGCTAGCAAAGGCGGGAGGCTGATAAGGAGGAGATATAGGAAGAGGGATAGTGGGGGAGCTCACTTCCATGCTGCTCGTCTTCCCCTGAAGAGAGCTCCCATGATAGTGCTCCAATTCATGGAAAGTGACATCCATAGTGACAAAGATCTTCCGGGTCCCGGGGTGAAAACACTTATACTCTTTTTGAGTATTTGAGTATCCAATGAAAGCACACTGAAGCGCCAGGGGATCAAGCTTGGAAGTATGGTGCACATGGACAAAGCACACACACCCAAAGATGCGAGGGGTGAGATCACTAAGTGGGATATTGAGGGTTTCTAACGGAGTTTTGTGGCTTAGGAGTCGAGTAGGCAACCGATTAATAAGATGTGTAGCTGTGAGGACCGCATCACTCCAGTAGTATTTGGGTAGGTGCGTCTGAAGTAATAAACAACGAGCAACCTCTAGGAGGTGCCGATTCTTAAGCTCGGCAACCCCATTCTGGGAGGAGTGTACGCACACGAAGTTTGGTGGATGATTCCCAAATCAAACAAGTAGCATTCAAATTGAGAGTCGGTGTATTCTTGACCATTATCACTTCGCAAAATTTTCACAGTGGCATTGAATTGGGAGGTAACCATCGTATGGGAACGTCGAAATAACGGAAACACATCAGATTTGCTTTTTCATGAGATAAAGTCATGTACACCGAAAAAAACAGTCAATAAACGTGACAAACCATTTATACCCAGAAATAGAAGCAACCGGACTAGGGCCCCAAACATCAAAATGGATAACTTCAAAAGAAGTAGCACAAAGAGGGGACATCCGAGGAAGGGAGGCACGCTAGTGCTTACCCTGTTCACATACAGTACAACGAAAAGCATCAAAAACAGAAACGACATAGCCGGAAACAAAAACTTCATAACGGAGACAGAAGGATGTCCAAGGCGACAGTGTCAGGACTCCAAAGTAGTAGAGGAAGCCACGTGAAGAGCCTGCGAAGAAGGAACAGGAGCCGAGTTGGAGGGGTCAAAGAGATACAGTCCCTCGCACAGTTTACCAGAGCCAATCAACGTCCCCGTTGTCAGATCCTGAAAGACACAAAAAGAAGGGAAGAAAGTTATTGAACAATGCATAGAGTTAGTTAACTGACTGATAGAAAAGAGATTTCGAGTAAATTTAGGAACTTGAAGCACAGACGAGAGAGTGAGGGAAGAAAAGGGAATGGTTCCTTTTCCAACAATAGGGGAAAAAGAACCATCAACAACACTCGCTTTGTCACGACCCGACAGGGAAGAGTAGGATACAAAACCTGAAGCATTGCCCGTCATATGATCAGTCGCCCCACTGTCAATGATCCACTGAGTGGGGGAGCAACTAGTAGCCGAATGAGCACCTGGGGGCCCCTGGTGCGCATAGGAGGAAGAGGAAGCAGAAGCCTCAGAGGGATGACCGTGCATCAGACGGTGAAAGGAAAGAATCTCATCAGAGGAGAGAGCGGGAGGAGCAGCCTGGGTAGACACATTGGCAGAAGCATCAGAGAGATGAGTAGAGCGGGACAGAGAATGACCCGGAGAGCGACCATAACCACGACCACCACGAGTAGCAGAAACCCCTTTTGGCGAAGGAAAACCGTGGAGCTTGAAACAAGTGTCTCGTGTGTGAGGAGACTTCCCGCAAAAATCACAAATAAGATGATCCTTCTCCCCAGACTTCGATAGCAAATCATGCGGAGGACGCCCACTTGGACGAACATGGGCAGCCAGAGCAGAGCAGTCAGGAGTAGGGTCGGTATGTAGAGTCTGGCGCAGATCAAACTCCTGCTGAACAAGACTGAAAACCTTCGACAAGGAAGGAAGAGAAACACAACTAAGGATCTGAACACTAATTTGGTCAAAGTCCCGATGCAAGCCATGTAAAAATTCAAAGATCTGATTGCGTTCTTCGAGAGCACGAACAAGAAGTTAATCTTAAGAACAGACAAGGTGAAGAACATCAAAGTGGTCATACTCTTGATAGAGTTGAGTAAATTCCAGGTAATAGGAGGAAGCAGAACGATCGCTTTGACGCAATAGGAAAATCCGTCGGCGAAATTGAAAGATTTGAGCGGTATTTCCCCGAGAGAAATAGGTAACCTCGACACTTTTCCAAATATCTGCCACAGTATCAAGGAAGAGGTAATTCCTAGCAATGCTCTCTTGCATAGAATTGAGAAACCACGACATGACCGTGGAATTTTCGGAATCCCATTTCGACCATTCGGTAGAGGTAGGATGGGGGGCCGCGGTAGTGTCGGAGACAGCCAAACATACGACGGCTCTTAAGAGCAAGAGTGATAGACCGAGCCCACAGGAGGTAATTTGTGTCATCAAGCCTCGTGGTGGTAAATTGAGGGCTCCCTTGGTCATGGAGGACATGGTTGGATCCCATGCCGACATCAGAGAGGATTCAACACGCACGGCGGAGGACAAAGATGGAGACTCAACGCTCCCTTCCATAGCCACTCGAGGATAGAAACCTCAAGAAGGAGACCAAATAAGGATCAAGAGGCAAAGCCCACAAAACTTCTCATAGAAAGAGACGTGCTCGGTTGAACGCGGCAAGGTAGTCGAGGAAGAGAGAGAAGGGAACAGTGACAGTCATCCCTTACGCAGAAGAAATGGTCGCCAAAAATCCAGGGAATCGCCTCACACAGACATCACCGACGAGATCTGGCGTCCATAAACAAAATCAGGGGCGCAGGAGGTTGTGCCTGAGAGGGGACGCTGGCGGCGGAGGCGCGGAGGGCGGAGAGGGGACGCTGGAGGTTGTGCGGGGGTGCTCGAGGCGGAGCGAGGTGCTGGAGGTGAGTGTTGGTCGGAGCGGAGCAGTCGACGCACGGTTGTGAAGGCTGGCGGAGCGGGGTCGCAGAGACGGAACGACCGCTGGAGACGGTGGCGGAGCGGGGTCGCTGAGACGGAATAGTCGCGGGAGGCGCTGGCGCGATGGATCGAGCAGAAGGCGGAACGAGCGGAGGCGGAACAATTTAGGGCATCTGAAGCTCTGATACCATGTTGTGCGGGAGAAAATGTAAAATTGCATTAAGAAAGAAGACCCTCCATAATATATAAGAGGTCATTAATACAAATACAAAATAAAATAAAACTAAAGCCTAACAATAACGATTTATAATAGTCCCAGATGTTCCGATAAGATTGAGGCATAGAGTTGTATCTAATTTTAATATATGAGAATAGTCTCACATCATTCAGCCTAAATAAATGAGGACAAGATTTCTTATTTAATGCTCCCTGCCGCTCCTAAAAAATTCACGCAGGGGTCCCAGCTGCGTGGTGGGCACAGAGCCTACTATTCTCATTTATTAATTTAAGAATTTTTAAATTAAAAAAACATAGTTTAATCCCTGCCTAAGACCCGCCCAGTTAAGCTAAACCCACTCCGGTTAGCGGTTTTATGGGTGGACCGGACGGTTCACCGATTCTTGACCGGTTCTGGGCAGGAGCGATTTTAGAGCTTAGACCAGACTGCCTGGTTCACCAATCAGCGGTCTGATCGGTTGAACCGGACGATCTGCTCCGGTTTTAAAAACGTTGATCATTTAGCTCCCTCCACAACACTACACTTGCATTCACCCATTAGAGTTCCGTTATGGCACATACACAGCCTTTACATCCATGCTGCATCACCCCCCCCCCCTTCCTATCCAGGCTTTGGATCATCTTTCTGACCACAAATGCACCCATATTAATCATCCAGCCCTTCATTCCTGCAGTCCAGAGTCAGGAAAGCTTTCCATACTCCTCTCACTGAAATCCACACCAAAACACCGTTGAATTGCTTTCCAGTCCCTGAATTCAGCAATCTATCATTTCACCGGACTATCATTACTTGTGTGAGTTCTCGTGTGAAGTTTTACTACTTATTATTGATTATTTGGGAGAACAATCACAAAGTATGTTAATTTGTAATAAGTAGCCCAATATTTGGTCTATTTACGGAATTTGTTCTCCTAACATTTATTTGAAGCACTTTCTCTTCAATTTAATTGGATTTTGCTTGTGTTTCTTACGCGGTTACGCCTAATCTCCAATGCAAATGCTTGTGGAATCTACAAATAATGTAATTTGTAATCAGTAGCCCAATATTTGGGAGAACAATCACAAAGAATGTTAATTTGTAATCAGTAGCCCAATATTTGGTCTATTTACAGAATTTGTTCTCCTATCATTTATTTGAAGCACTTTCTCTTCAATTTAATTGGATTTTGCTTGTGTTTCTTATGCAGTTACGCCTAATCTCCAATGTTAATGCTTGTGGAATCTACAAATAATTTAAAATTTTATTGTAATAATTTGCCATATAATTGTATAAACATTACTTCATCTAGACAGACTAGACCTATCCTCAACACTACGATAACATTCATTCATTAGACATCCATTTGAGCACATTTACACTCCCTACATTTGTCATCTAAAACTAAAAGAGAACAGCTTTTGGACTGGAACTAGGGTAGTTGAAGAGAAGAGTTGTTTTCTCTCGAAGAAGACAAGAAAAATAGCAGGGAAATCAAGGAGCAACAGTGGAGATGAAGTAGAAAAATAACAGGCAAGGAACAATGAGCATATCGGAAATGAGATCAACAGTGAAGCTATCGAAGAGTTATGGTTGGGTCTTAAGGGAGATTCAACAAAGAAGGAGAACGAGGAAAGCAGCAATATTGTGATGGCTATGATTAGAACGGAACTAGTTCGGAGACCACATAAGAAGAAATAAAGAAATTATTACTCATTAATGAATACATAAATTCGTATAATGCTTGTAAAATGAATGCATATCATGACATGCTCAATAGACATAAACAAGTTTATCCATAATAAATATTGATATTAATATCAGGAACAATAATTGGCTGGACCAGCTTACAAATTGCTGGTAAGAAGGGTGTGGTCGCGATCAAATGGCATTCCTTTGTCACTTCAAGGTTGTAGTTCCTGACTTTTGGCCCAGCCTGCTATATTTTTATGAGGGTGAGTTGGCTTCTTGCATCCACATGCCCTGATTAGGTGGTAGACAACCCTACCATCCATGGACTGATGTCCTCTTAATCTCATTACAATAAGCACACCCTGCCTAAGTCGTGCTACCATCTCTCAACCATCGTGTGCAAAATTCAGCATACTGCTGTAGTGATGTTAACAGACATAGTTAACGACATTTCACACAAAATTTGCTTAAAATTAAATTGTGTTTGTCCTGTACTCAGCCCATGTAAATGAATTGCACAAGTGATAACTTTCTGGTTTGAACTGCTGTCGACCGGACGGTATCATTTTACAGCTCTTTGATATAATGCACTTGATTGTGATGTGAATATTTCGCACTTTTAGGGTGTTAAGTGAATCAGGTGAGTCGGATGTATAGGCCCTTAAATATGTGATTTACAAAAGGATGTCTAAAAGGTAGGGTGGATAAACCATAAAGTATGATACAAACAACAATAACTGACAGTTTGTTAAATAGAGAATGTGCACAAGAGAATTCACTTGTCTTGTACATATATCCCAATTTTCATAGATAATGTTCCTTTTAACACGCCTACCACATTTTCTCGAACTTCTACTTTTCGGTAGCATTTACCATTACCAAACTTGATAAACATAAGCAGTATGAACATTACCATATCAATAAAAATTCATGTCTATAGTGGCCTTAATGATGATAGAACAAAAAAGAAGAGACGGAACTAAATGTTTGGGAAGAGTTTTTTTATGTGGACGACCATACCTGCATTTGCACAAGTAATTCTGTTTTTATTCTTCGGGAAGCCTCACTTTCATTACCTTCTCCACGCTGACCACACAAGGAATCAATTTCATCAATGAATATAATAGAAGGAGCATTTTCACGTGCCATCTGGAAAAGATTAGAAACTAGTTTTTCACTTTCACCCATCCATTTTGATACCAGATCTGATGAAGATATACTGCAAAGAGTAGAATGTTTGTTAAACACCATAAAAATTCTTCTTCTCACTACTTGCAGAAAATAAAAACTAATGATAATATAGTGTTTGGAACAAATGCGTTAAAACATCCTTTGGATATTATTGCTGGCTGTGCTAGTTGATTTTTTTGGTCCACTGGTTTTACTGGAATACTTCTTTCTTATATCCTACCGGACTCTTCCAGGTTTGTGGCCGATGACACCATGGTTTTCATTGCTAATGATGTAATTTGCAGAATTTATGTTGACAGGGTTTACATTTTGCTATGATGGTTCTGTCGTATTCTCACTCCAAGCTATCACAGCGTTTGTTGCGGCGCCTTTCGTGGTCTTCTTAGAGCCATTACATTTTGGGTTTTGTGTTGTATTTTTTTTCCTTGGCTAGTCACCGGATTAGGTTATCCAATTTTGCTTCTAATTGGGGGTGGGCTAGGCCTTTATGTCCTTTGATGTGTGGAATGTTTTATTTGGTAGTTTCATGGGGTACACTGGAAGCTGGCCCTCTTGTGTGTGTTGTAACCTTTTTTTCTTACAATTAATAAAATAAAAAATTTATTAAAAAAGACGTATGCATTGAACAAATTATGACTGCTTAACAAGAAGATAATTAGCCTAATGTGTAAGTGCGCATCTACATCAGAGAGCGCATACTAAAACACACATATTTGTCTTGTAGATTAAAAAAAAACTTGGGCAAATTTTTGAGCATAAGCCACTCAATAGAGATGGAAGAGTAAAGATGATATCCTGATCAGTTATCAACCCCAAGTTTAAGAAATAGTAACCATATTTCAGTAACTGGAATAACAAGTATACCTTATAATGCAAATTATCTATTGAATAAAAAGTGCTACCTGAACCACTCTTCAACCTAATCAAAGCATAGACTTTAAAACAATAATATGTTAGAAAATAGGGTAATAGGGAAAGGCATAATCCATTCATTACTTCTTTTCAATAAATGAATTTTGAAACAAATTTGGCAAATTTTCAATATATATATATATATATATATATATATACAGAATAAGCTCAAGCTTTTTTAAGCCTAAAAAAGCTTGAGCTGGTTCTCCCACAATATATATCGGAATTAAGCAAGTAATATATGCATTTTGTAGCCAAGAACGAGATCTACAACTCTCATGTTGAACATTTGTTCAAAATTTGTACGGTTTTGCCGGAATCTCGCCCGAAAAGTTGCTGGCTCTAAATAAATATAATAATAATAAATTTTAAAATTCGAGCCAGCAACATTTCGGGCCAGATTCCGGCTAAACCGTGCAAATTTTGGAAAAATGTTCAACATGAAAGTTATAAAGGTAAGAAGTTTGTCCAATATACATGGCACGAAAGGGTAGTTAGACAAGCAAGCAAGGTAAAAACTAGAACAAATACTAAGAAGAGAAGATAGCATAAGAAATGTGATATGGCCATTATCCTGTAACCGTAACGTTGAAACGATCTCGTCAAAGGTGGTAGTAGAGGGGAGCTCAGTTCACCCGAAGGAGCATGAAAGAGAAGAAAGAGGAAAAAGGGAGTTTTGCTCACCCAAACCCCGGCTTGAGAGAGAACTTAGAGAGATATAGAGAAAATTTGATTAATTCATTCATGACATCATACATGACCTAAGGGGCCTATTTATGGAGTACAACGACATGGACAGTAACACATTAGATACGCACAACACTAAAACATTAAAACTTGTTGAATGATATATGTAAAGGCCCATTAAGCCTCTTAACTAGGATGTTTAGTCTCACATCTTGTAATAGGAGGACTCGCACGGTCTTCTTCAGCTTTCTTTTCCACTGACGACCTTTCTCTTCTTTCTTTGTTTGTCGCGCAGACTGGCCTTCTGCTCCCTACCCGCTGTGACTTTCCTCTGTCTGATGCGGTCTAGCTATTGTTCTACCCGCAGCGGACTTGGTTATCTACCCGCTGCGGGCTTGGCCCTGTTCTAGTAGTTGCGAACTTGGACCTGTTCTCTACCTGCGACTTGGATCTCTACATGCTGTTGTGGGCTTGCTCCTCTATCCGTTGTGCTTCTCTTCAAGCCACTGCCGGCCTAGATTTGCTGTCCGCCAGACTTTTTTGCTCTAAGTCGTTACCCGCCTTGTCTCTTGCCATTGGCTGCCTCTCCAGCTGACTGCCAGGGTTAGTCGCTGTGACTTCTCTGAAAGCTGATCTCTGGTCGTTGCGGCTCTTCCTCTAGCAATAGTTCTTCTTCAGGCCGTCTTGTCTCTAGCCGTCTTGTGTCTGCGAATCTACCCGCTAGTCTGCTGCTTCGCTCCTCCTGCCTACCTGCGGGCTCTAATTCCTATTGCGGCCTGACCCTACTAGCCGCCTGTGGTTTGTTGCGGATTGGCCGCTTCTCCTGCAGTTGTTCTCCGCGGTTTGCCCTTGCCGCTGGATGCTATGTGCTTGGCCGTTGGGTTTTCCTAGAGTATCTTTGTCTTCACTAGCCGCTGCGACTTCGCCCTGCCGCACAGATTGCTTCTTGTCGCTGCCCCTTTTCCCATGGTTGCACATTCTACTTCACAAAGCCTTCAAAATGACATTGCTGACTTGCGACTCCAAATCCAGCAACTTCAAGGGATGATCGAAAATTCTCGAAGCTCTGTTGTGTCCATTTCTGGTAGTGTGTTTTCCTGTCTTGCCCATAGTTCGTACTGGATCTTGGATTCAGGGGCCTCCCACCACATTACCTCACGGCAGCCATCTCGCTACTTGGACTCGGTGCATCCCAAGTCTATTACTGTTGCAAGTGGGGACACCATTCCTGTCTCTGGCTCCGTCGATATTAACATTACTCCCTCCATCACTCTTCGCTCTACTCTTCATATTTCGGGCTCTTCTTTCAACCTTCTCTTTATTAGTCGTCTCACTCAATATCTTGATTGTTACGTAACATTCTCCTCCACCTCTTGTGTTGTGCAGGATCGCAAGACGCAGTCTATCATTGAAAAAGGGCATCTGTCGAATGGTCTCTACATCCTTGACCCCACTCCTCCGACGGTTTTGTCATCTATTAGCTCTTCTGAGTGGCATCGACGTCTTGGACACCCTCCTCTAAAAAATACTCCGCAAAGATCTTCCCGATGTTTCCATCCGAGAATTCACTTGAGAGTCCTGTATCTATGGAAAACATAATCGGTCTACGTTCTCGTCGCATCTCACTCGGAGTACTGCTCCATTTGATCTTGTTCACTCTGATATCTAGGGACCATACAAAATCACCAGTGTTTTTTGCTATCGTTACTTTGCTATATTTGTAGATGATTACTCTCAGGTGTCATGGTTGTATCTCCTTCATGATCGCTCTGAACTGCCGAGTGTTTTCCGTGACTTTATCACTGAAACTCGCAATCAATTCTCCACTACAATGAAAACTCTTCGTTCTGACAATGCACGTGATACACTAGTCATGTGTTTACCAGCTTGTGTGCTGAGATTGGAATCTTCCACCAAACCTCCTGTGCATATACCCCCCAACAAAATGACGTTGTTGAACGCAAGAATCGCCACCTCCTTGAGGTTACCCGCTCTCTTATGTTTTAAATGAATGTTCCCAAGCAATATTGGAATTTTGCGGTCTCTACTACAGGTTCTCTTATTAACCGCATGTCATCCTCTGTTCTCAACTTTGCGGTTCCCTTCAACCTCCTTTTTCCCACCACACCTCCATTTTCAGCCACCCATCGTGTGTTTGGCTACGTGTGCTATGTTCATAATCTTGGCTCGTCCACAGACTAGCTCGCTCCTCGTGCCATGATATATATGTTTGTTGGTTACTCTCGTACTCAGAAGGGTTATGTCTGCTTCTCTCCTAAAGATCACAAGATTGTTACTTCTGTTGATGTCACCTTTCTCGAAGACCAGTCATATCATTCTCAACCAACTAATTCTCTCCTTCCACCACTCCTTTCGCGACCTGATGTCCCTGTTACTTCAAACCTTCCGTCTACCCTTCCTACACCACTCCCACCAAACTCACCTCCTCTTACCACGCCACTTCCACACAAACCACGTATCACTCGTGTGTATGCTCGTCGTCCTCCTTCATCCACTACCCTACGGGAGATGCCCTCCTCTAATGATATTTTGCAGCCTGCGGATCCGGAAACTACTACTGCACACTCAATGGCGAGTTATGTCTCCTTCCACCGCCTCTCTCCAGAACTTTGTAAGTTTGCTCTTTCTTTATCCTCTATTACCATATTTACTTCTGTGCAGGAGGCTCTCCAACATCCGGGATGGCGAGTGGCTATGGACGAGAAAATGTCTGCTCTTTGGGCAAACCACACTTGGGATCTTGTCCCTCTTCCTTCTGGACAGACTTGTGTGAGTTGTAAGTGGGTGTTTGCCCTCAAACAAGGCCCAAATGGGATGGTTCAACGTTTGAAAGCTCGTCTGATGGCTCGTGGTTTTACTCAACAACAAGGTCTAGATTATGATGAGACCTTTTCTCCGGTTGCCAAACTGAATATTGTTAGTGTATTGATCTCCCTCGTTCATCGACACTGGCAGTTGCACCAATTGAATGTCAAAAATGTTTTTCTTAATGGTGATTTGCAGGAAACCGTCTATGTGCAACAACCTCCGGGGTTTGAGACCACGGGGGAGTCTCTTGTCTGTTGTCAGAATAAGTCATTTTATGGTCTCAAACAGTCGTCTTGAGCATGATTTGACAAATTCAGTCAGACTGTTAGTGCGGTTGGGTTCACTCGGAGTTCGGCCGACTTCTCAGTATTCACTCGGCATCATCCAACAGGCACAGTGATTCTCTTAGTATATGTTGATGATATTTTGATTACGGGCAATGATCTTATAGAAATACATATGATTAAACAACATCTGGCAACTGTGTTTCAAACAAAGGACCTGGGAAGCCTTCGTTACTTTCTTGATCTCGAGGTGGCTCAGCGACCAGATGGACTGGTGTTATCTCAAAGGAAGTACTGTCTTGACTTGCTGCATGATGCGGGCTACTCTGGATGCAAGCCTGCTGACACTCCCATGAATATTAATCACAAGCTCTGCGCTCATGCCTCAGATTCTGATCTACTCCTTCCAAACCTTGAGTATTATCGTCATCTTGTGGGAAAACAGATATATCTCACAGTTACAAGACCAGATATATCATTTGTTGTTGGGGCTGTCAGTTGATTCATGCATGAGTCACGTATCTCTCATCTCCAGGCAGTTGAGTGCATTCTTTGATAATTGAAGACTGCTCCTGGACAAGGACTTGTATATAAGCCCTCTTCGTCTCGCTTATCTCTGAGTGTTTATTGCGACGCTGATTATGCCAGTTCATTGGATGATCGACGTTCCACAAGTGGATATTGCACTTATTTTGGAGGGCATCTCATTACATGGCGTAGCAAGAAACAGTACGTAGTTACCCGTTCATTCGCTGAGACCGAGTATCGTTCAATGGCAAATATTGTGTCTGAGCTCACATGGCTTGAGGGTCTCCTTGATAATTTAGGAGTCAAGTTTTCTGCATCGGTCACCCTATTTTGCGACAGTCAAGTTGTCATACACATTGCCAAAAATCCTGTTTTCCATGAACAGACGAAGCACATTAAGGTTATCATTTCATTCGAGAAAAGGTTAAATTAAAGAAGATAGAGTTAATGCGTGTTCCAGCTACCGAGCAAGTTGCTGACATCCTCACCAAGGCCTTACCACGACCTCTGTACTATCAGTTCTTGTCCAAGCTCGGTGCCTACGATTTGTACGCTCCAACTTGTGAGGGAGTGCTGAATGATATACGTAAAGGCCCGTTAGTAAAGGCTCATTTAGCCTCTTAACTAGGATGTTTAGTCTCACATCTTGTAATAGGGATTTCTCTCTCTCTCTCTCCCTATATATTTGTACTCACTTCTAATTTGACATTCAAGAAGTATATACAAGGTTTACTTAATTTTTCTACAAGACTAATGACTAGACTCGACTCATTCAACTCAACTCCAATACCTAAAGATACATAATAAAAATGTGTAATATAATCGCTAATAGATAAATGACGATGTGGGACCCCACAATCCCACATGTTCTTCAAATCAAGCTTACCCTCTGATGCAGGACGAATCTATAGGTGGTGGATAAACGGTAGCATAACCCTACATGTCATGCAAATCCGACGGTGTGAATTCAAATTAGATAATAAATAATTATATCTCACACAAATATTTCAAAGCAAGGCAAAATAATTTATTTAAGCGAACAAGCTTTGATTTCCCTCCGCGTGGAGGGCAAAAGTAAAAGCGCACGACAAATCGGTCCTTCCTGCAAATAGAAATTTTTCAAGGAGAAAATGTCATAATGAACTATAATCCCAATCAAGCATAAAATAATCGAGTCAACAATGTTTTACAACCAAATACCAATACAAAACCACGACACAAGTATTAGGGCTACTGTAAATAAAATATACATGAACGTTGGAAGACTCAAAGCGGGATTCCGGTGATGGGTGGACTAAATTGGGTAAGGGGAAGGCTGGACGGGGGTCGGGAGGGCTGGATCGGGGAGGATAGAGGTTGGATCTGGCTGGTTTACCCAGATTTGTCCAAATATGATGTGGGTGGTTGTTCAGAGGTGGCTCCACATGGTGGGGGTGCGGTGGTAGCAAGGTTGGGGGGGGCAGCTAGGGAGGGGCGGTGGGTTGCTGGGGGTTGAGTGGCAGTGCTGGAAACAGGTGAAGGAGAGGGCTGCTGGCCGGATCTAGGCAGGAAATGGTTGGCGGCCTGTTTTAAAAAGGGCGGAAGATGGAGGAATCGGAGGCAGATTGGATCTGAGAGGGAGGCCGACTGGAACTAGACAGGAAACTGCAAGTAGCGGTGGCTTGGATCTGATGGAGCAAGGGGGGGTCGGCTGGTTGAGTCGTCACCAAGGGGGCTCCACGGAATCGGCACCGCGGAGGAGATCACCAAAATGACGGAAGAGGCTCTCCAAACATTCAGCAATGAAGAATAAAGCAGCACTAAACATCACATTTATAATAATCTGAAATTAGAACACCTGGAATAAACGGCTATGATTGGTCGTTGGTTTCGGGGTCAAAACTACATGAAATAATAACTGAAAAATACAAAGTTATATATTAAATTGATTCTCAACGCGAATCCAGACGCATCCGCGAAGTCAGATCATCGATCCGTGCACGCCATATATGGTAAATCGCCAAACAGCATCACCCTCAAGCTCGAATGGTACTAACGGCCCGATCATCTAGCTCTTTGATTTCCTGCTAGAACGTCATCAGGAAGCGTGTCTTTATAGCAGAGGCAACATCGAGTGGTAGTTCATCATCATGTTCACATATGTCACAAAGGGTTGCAGAGATCTGGTATGGCAAATGCACTTGCTGAGGAAGGACTATTGGGCAAACTATTTGGTGTCGAAATAAGTGCGCCCGCCAGTTGAGGGCGATGAAGAACCCTACTGCTTGAGAGCCGTGATGATTGGAAGTAGCAGCAGCGAATGAGTGGTGGTTGTCAGAAGGAATGGCTCTAAAGGGGCCGATAGAGCACGTGGTCGAGGAGAGACTGCGGGATGGAGATCGCGAGAATTGATGGCGACGAGACAACTTGTGGTGGTTTCACCGCTGGACTTGGAGGCGACGATGTCGATTGTGTGAACTGCGGGGAAGGAATAACTGGCGGCGATGGCGGAGCGATGAGAACTGCAGAGATCAGAGGAGCTTCTTCAGGAGCTAGAGGGATCAATGACAGTTGTAGTGGGATCTGTGGCTGCTCCAGTGGGATGGGGCCCCCTAAGTGTCTGCCAATGTTGGTTGTGAATCTCAAAAGCACAGCGTCATATGACACTGACATCTCAAATAACTTCTGAAATATCGAACGGAGGAGAACTTGTTCGAAGGAGCTCATTTCCATAATGACTTAACTGAATAATCAATATGTTAAGCAGGAAAGGATTAATATATTAATTAATCAAGTCATCAATTGTTTATTTAAAGCATCATGTCAGTCCATCCGACTGAATCTCTGATGGCGTGTTCAGCTTCTTCTAGCGTAGGGCTCAAGCAGCGCAGTAGACACGCATATTGCAATTGTGGGATCGAGGAGCAAGACAATTGGGTTTTCTCTGGGAGAATTACGAAAGTTGTGGCTAGGAGGGAGCACCTGCTGGTTGCTCCTCTGAGCGCTTCTTCGGACGTCTGCGCTGATGTCGACAAAACATAACCAATGGTTGTGTTGAAGCTGAGCGCAGAGAAGACGGTGTCTGTTGGTCTAGATTACGCAAGCTGACAATTTGGCAGTTCGTGGGTTGGGGAAGAAGCAGAGATCAATGGTGAGGGGAGGAGATGGACGATGCGAGATCGTTGACAAGGAGGGAGTTCAGCAAGAGGTCGATTAAGCGAAAGACAGTAGTTCAATGGGAAAATAGCGGTGTGAACGTAGCAAGCCGCAGTGGAATGGCGAGTTGAGGCGCGTCTATTTGCGTCTAGAGGAGATCAGGGGTTGTTGATAAATGCAGGTTGTCGTCGTCTGTGAGTTTATCTGGAATTAGAATAATGGCGAACGGAGATGCGGAACCGATCAAGTCCAGAATGCACAGCCAGTGGATGGTTATATGCATATGCGGTCGGACACAGGAAACGCGAGGAGACTGGGTGGGTTCTGGTGGCTAGTGTTGGTGGCCGAGAGGATAGAGGACCGAATTCTCTGATACCACATTGTTATAGGTCTAGTCGTAACGTCGTCGGAATCTCGACGGAGGAGGTGGTGGAGGCAGAGATATAAGGGAGTCGAGCTCAACCTACGGAGAATGCTAGTAGGAGGAAGAGGAGGGGTCTTGCCCAACCCTAAACGTAGAATGGGGATAAAGGAGAAGAACATAAAGAGAGATAAAGAAAGCTTTCATAATTTCATTCCTCCCCATCTCATGACCCAAGGGGTCTAGACTACAATGACATTGGCATAAATAAATTCAATATGAAAAAGATGTGCACAGTATTATAATATTCAGCCTCTAATGACTCGAATCGAGTTGATATAATCATACAACATGACTTATACAACCTAAACTCAATACATAAAAACACGTAATAAAATATGCGTAATATAACTAACGACAGACAATGGGGACCCCTAACATTCTACATGTCCTTTAAATCGAGCTTGTCCTCAATAATGAACGAGGCTCGGACAGCTCAATCATTTTGCTCTAATAACAAGTTATCGATATAGTCTGTAACGCAATCACATCGAAGGTGGAGATGGAGATACAAGGGAGCCAAGTTGTTACCGATCATCACAAGTTCACCCAAAGAAGGACGAGCAAGAAGAAGAGGGAAGAGGGTACTTTGGTAACCCAAACCCTAGCTTGAGATAGAAGAACTTAGAGAGAGAGAGAGAGAAAATTTGATTAATTCATTCATAAAGTACATTGACATGGATACTAAAACATTAGATGTACACAACACTAAAACATTAAGACTCAATTTACTTGATGCATACAACTTGACTCCAATACCTACAAACTCGTAATAAAATATGTATAATGTAACTACTAACAGATATTTGACGATGTGGGATCCTAACAAAATGCTCAAAAATTTGGTTCCTGGTTTTTTGTTTTGAGGATTAATAAATCCTTTACAGTTGTTCGGTTGGAAGGAAATTGCGTGGGAAACGGAAATGAGAAAACTGTAGCTTTTCAATAATGCATAGCCCCAAAACCTATCCCAAACCCTGATTTTTCGCGGGAAAGCGCTCGTAGCCCTCTTGTCGCGTCTTCCTCTTCCCTTCGCGCCAAGCCTGCGATCGATCTCGCCAGAGGTGAGGTGAGTTTTCCTCTTTTCCACTCTTTTTTCTGTTCATCTTTTTCCACATCTCTTTCATCTTCCTCTTCGTAATTCGGCGATGCAGTTTTTTTGCCGGTGATTTTTTCTCCTTCAACTTCCTCTTCCACCAATTCTGATCCATCTCAGGTATAAATATTTTTTATTTTCAAAGTTCTGGATTGTATCAGATTTTGTTGTTCTTGATGCATTCCCTAATTTAGATTTCCCTTCTAACCGTAAAACTAGCATCTGATAGATTAATTTCGCTTTGAGAGGTATCGAAGAAATGCAGAAAGATTTTATTAGGCACTTTCCGATCTACCACTTTTGTAGTTCCATCCAGTTGGACTTAGGATTTTTGGGCTATTTAATGGTGAGATGGAATACATTAGTTGAAGCATCACCGTGTTCATTCATTCTCTATTTTCATTAACCAGCATGTTCATTCATGCTTAATATGGATGGAGTTACTTAAGGAATTTTAAACTGGGTAGAAAGTGATACGGATCAAATCATTGCTTAGAATTTCTATTTTATTTATGATCTCTTTATCCCTCCCCCACTTCTTATTCGTCAGTTTTGAGCAGTTTATAGTTGAAATTTATAAGCCCTAAACCCTATATCTCTATAGTTTGGTTCCACTATTTACGATCAACAAGCATCAAAAATATGATAGAATGTAGATACTAATTTTGATCAGAATTTTAGATTCATCTTCATGCTTCTTAAATCTTAATTGATCATACATGTAGCATCCTAGGTTGAATGCATTTTATTGTGAATTCACCATCTCATCATATTAATATGCTATTGAAATGTTTGCAGAATATCAAGCTCGAGTTAGATTTAGTAGACATATATGCGTGTTTATCATCTTTTTGTAAGCCCGTAGTTATATATGCTTCCAGATCATATTTTTGTAAGACATAAGATAATTATGTTTGCTAATATTTTTGTAAGACATGTGATATATATGTGATACAGTTGTATTTTGGCATATATAATCTTAATCCTTTTGGCTATTTGCAGATAATATAAAATGGATAGAAGTTCAGCAAAAGAAAAATCATACGTTCACTGGACAACTGAAATGGATCGTATTATGTCCAGTGTACTACTAGAGGAACTTGGTAAAGGTTACAAAACACCGAATGGATGCAAAGCGGTGACCTTCACAACAGCAATTAAAGTCATGAAAGATTTACATAATTTGGACTTCACCAATGAAAATTTCATGTCCAAACTCAAGACAAAATAAATATTACAAGGAGGTTTCTGCAATGTTGGACACAAGTGGCTTCGGATGGGATTGTGAACGAAATACAGTGAAAGTTGCAGTGAAGAAGTATGAGCCAATTATGTCAAGGTATATTCATTTATCAAATTCTATAATTTTGTTTTAATTGTTTTACCATAGTTCATGTGGAGTAGTCATGCTGTGTAGGCTCATCCTACTGTGAAACACTACAGAGATAAGGTAATCATTAATGAGGCGGAGTTAAGGATATTATGCAATAATGACAAGGCAACATGTGCTTTTGGGGCGACAACAAACGAGACAGTCAATGAGCTGAATGGAGATTCAGTGGGTGAAGAAAACAACTTTGCAGCAGAGCCTTCATCAGGTGGGAACAGTAGGCAGAGGAAGAAGAAGGCAACTCCTAGCGAGGCAATAGCAAACGCCATAAATAAAATGGCAGAAAGTATGGGGCACGCAATGGTCGCAAACACAAAAAAGCAGTGAAGCGTCGTTGGTAACAAGTTCTGCTCAAATCTATGAGGCACTTGCTTGGCTACCTGAACTGTAGGGGCTCGAATTAGTGAAAGTCATGGATCTTCTAAGTGTCATTCAACTAAAGTTTGACGCGTTCATGTATCTACCAGAGCGCCTCAGGACGAAGTGAAGCTGACTTATGAGGACATGACGATGACGTACTTTGGTTTGTGCACAGTCTAGCTGACTGTCATATATTATTTACTTTAGAATTCCTGTTTTTAATTTCATGCAGTTTACTGGAACATTTTGTGGTTGATGGATCTTTAGTTCGTGTTGTTGTTATGTTTGTGGTTCTACGAAACATTTGGTTAATTTCAGTGCTATAAAATTTGTATTGTTGTTAAGCCTGCAGTTTTTATACTTCTAAATAGAATTTTTTTATTTCATGCAATTCCTATGGATGAATTCATTCCTGCATCTGAACAACAAAATTGTTCAATTTCAATTCATGCAGCTCAAAGCCGAAAAACATAATTGGAATTCAGGAAAACCAAAACCGACGGGTTTTGGTTTTTCCTGAATTTCAATTCTTCAAAACCAAAACATGTGATCCGAACGAACCGTAATAGATGATATGCAGGAAAGAACCAGCAATTTTTTTAATGTTAAGATTTGAGATGATACAAGCAAAACAATAAAAAGATAAAAGAATGTAACCCTAATCCCTGATATATATTACACATTGTTGCTGCAGATGAAAAGTTGCAAATAAATAGCAGAAGGTTGTTAATAAAGAGGAGAACCTGAAGAAGGTAGAATCAGCCTCAGTCGCAACAGCCTTAGCTAAGTATGACTTTCCAGTTCCAGGTGGACCATACAAAAGAAATGCCCTCCAGGGCCTTCTCTTGCCTGTAGAAAATACAGAGGCAGACATTAATTAAAAAAGAACAATTACAGACAACAATGATCTGGCAAACATATTGGTCAATAAGAAATAAGTGCAGTTAAACAGCAGTAACGGTGAAAAAAACATTGTGCGATTTACATGTGTAAATTCACTTTGATTCACAAATTGCTTAGAACCCACTGCACCTATTCACAGCAGCTCCATGGCACATTATGATTTCCATTTATTATCTCTAATTTGTTATGTTTATGCTGTTGTAAAATTTGTATTCTCATACTAAGTTGACTGTGATATAGGGTAGGCTATGAAAGTGGAATCTAAATAAATAAAACCCTAGGTGTAATGCCAGGAAAATCAAACTTTAGGTTTATACGAGTATGCAATAAGTGATCCGACAGTAATTGCAAGTAATAATAAAGGATAAAACTCACGCGACAAATGCATAATTGCTAGATTAAATGACGCAGGACAAATCTATACGCGGCGGATGCGCAATGTCTTAACCCTACATACAATACAAATGAACATGCGACAAATGCAATGAACCTAAACACCGTCTAATGAAAGATTAGAGGCTTGATGTGTGACTACTAGAATGCAATCCTAGGTGAAGTGTGGGAGATAATTTTGTTACACGCATGAATTCTATTTGAACACACTTGCATGAATCGGCGAAAAAATCAAACTAAAGGAATAAAGGATTAGATCGCACGCATATGATTTTAGAAATAGCAAAATAAATCTTTAAGCAAGCGGGTTTAGGCTTTCCTCTGCGTGGAGGGCTTAAGCACGAGCGCACGGTGAATGAGTCCTGCAAATCACAAAGTAATCTAAAACAAAATACCGCAATACAAGATATTCAATCAAGCCAAAGTCACAATACCATGTAGTAATGCTGAAAACAAGAAATCGTAAACAAGAAAACTTACAAAAGTATGAGGGATGCCCAAGGTGAGGAGATCTGATGAATCACAACGCGGAGGTGGCGATCCGGAAAAGAACGATGACTGTAATTGGATGGAGGTGGTTGGATCTCAAGGTTGGGGAAAGAGATCGGGGCTGTGGTGGTGTTTTTAGGGAAGGTAGGTAGCAGGATCGGGACAAGAATCAGCGGCATTTCTGCTGGGGAAAAACAAGCCTGATCTGCCCTATATAGAGGCAGAAAACAACAACAAACTGGGATCGGGAGACAGGAAAACTGAGCAGGATTTGCTCTGTTTAGAGGCGAAAACATTGATCTGGTGGGGCTGGCGGGTGGCTAGGAATGCAACGGCAAAACAGGGTTTGGGGAAGGATTTGGGGGCTGGCAGGGGGCGGTGAAACTGCAGCAGTGAAGGCGCTGCAAGGAGGCAGCAGCAGTAGCAGGGCAGCGAGGAGGCGGTGACGGCGGTAGCAGGGCAGCGAGGAGGCGGCGGCAACGGTAGTAGGGAAGCAAGGAATAGGGCGGCAGTTGGCTATTGGAGAGATGTGGGGGAGGCGGTAGGGGGATTTAGAGGTGGAGTAAGGTGACTAGGGATTATGGTTACCTTTGGGGTGCAGGAGAGGGCCTAGGAGTCATCACCTGGGATTCCACAGAGTCGACACGGTAGAGTGATCGTTGGAATCCGGGAATAATCTTTCTCCAAATTCTGCAATAGCCTCCAAGCAGCCCCCATACCTCTTATTTATAATAAAACATAATTATGGCACCCGATATCAACGACTATGATTGGCCGTGGATACAGAGGTTCAGATTACAACAAATATAAATAAAAAATAGCAAAGTAATATATGAACTCATAGGTAAACGACGAGTCGGATGCATTCGTAAGTCGGATCGTCGATCCGGAGATGCTATATATGGCAGGTAGCAAATTGGCCCCGAACAAGCCCAAAACTCGTCCTCTGCCGCGAGTCTACGTCTCTATTCCGCATCATTCTCCCCGATTTGAAAGAATTCATTTCCTGATGAATAGAGATCGGAATCCTGTCAGTGTGTGCCAGGTAAGAATCGATGAGGTTCATCAGAGGTCGCTCAAGTATCATCGATGGTAAAGTATCCTCGTCAATGGTACTCCTGTGTTTGACTGTCTGGCACAGCTATGCATGCATGAGCCACAATATCAATAATGCTCTCAATAATTCACTGATGTGCTGGAAATCCTGGTACGATACCCGGTGCAGACAATGAAGCTATAGACGACTGACTTAAAAGTAGGTGGGGCTCAGAAGTGGACTGGATGCAGGACTGAGGATGTGGAGGTGTAGGCTTTAAAGGATGTAGGGGTGTAACCGTGTAGACTCAATAAGATCTCCAAGAAATGGGTCCACATGCTCGTGAGGCTTGTAGTACGTCGTTAAATCCTCGGCATTAAATATGTGACGGATACTCATGCTCGTTGGGTTATCAAGATTATGAATATTTGCTCTGATTCGACTCATGATTATGTAAGGATCCATTTGCCTAATGCTCAAACTTTTAGCAGGCCTCCCACGGAGCCTCGCAATGCGGATTCTCACCATCACATGCTCGCCCTCATGAAATACCTACTCTTGGTGAACATCTGCATGCGATTTATAATATTTATCACCAATATTGATCCTCCGTCGGACCGACTCATGACGCACATGCAAACGATGAACATTCAATCCAAACTTCCTCAATGTTCCTAAATCTTATTGGAAGAAATTATACTCACATCCATACACCTAATTTGTTTCTTTCATAAGGACTTCAGTTCCAAAATCTTATGGCTATGCTCTCAAAATAATTTGCTAACCTTAGTACCACAAATCAGCTCATTCCACAAATATTTGATTGTTTGACTATCATCAAAGTTCACGGTGAGTAGATAGAAATTAGATCCAAAAGTGGTCAAGTACGTGTTTGTGGGATATTTTTTTAACTCGAAAGGTACATATCCAATAAATTTTATGTCTCTATCAAATAAATTTTATGTCTCTATCCAATCAAAATGGATTCTTGGGTCTGCCATCTCTGATGTCCTTGACTTTGATTTGAGGGCTTGATTCCGCAGCAAACGTGACGGTATAGGGGGCCACTATTTCAGTGGTATTTGTCAGCAGCTACTTTGTGCATTTAATGTCAAAGGTTAGGTCTTTCCCCTCTGAGAGAAGCGACTTTGTGCATAGTGCAGAAGGTTAGGTCTGTTTCCAATCTTCCCCAGCCCAAACCCCCAATGATTGGGGACTATATGGGTTCTGTTGTTGTTGTTGTATCTAGGTCTCATTTAATGAAAACGAATCAACTTCACATCTTCCTATCTTCATGAAGGATGAGAGTTTCTTTTTCATGTACTTTCATTTGTTACCGAAGCAAACTAAGCCAACTTTTTTCTTCTAATCATGTATTTGTGGTTTATGAAAAAACCAACGAGCTTGTGGTGTTATTGACGATGTAACAGTTAGTCAAATGTACACTAGGACAAAAGCTTCGATTCCAACTAGTACAACTCCAAGAATAGAATAATGAATCTCGAAAATGACATAGAAACTTCTATTTCTCCTTCACAAATTGAGCTGGAACATTGTATTCTTATAGTCATTATAAAGGGAATCAGGGAATGAATTGAACATCATTTATACCAACTATACATGTTGTCATTTGAATAAAAAACAATCACGAGGGTGTTGAAGCCGAGAAATATCTCAACCTCAGAAATCGGACTAGGCCACCTGAAGTTACTGGTCGAGCGGTCAGAAAGACGGTCTCTGGTCAGGAAACAGAAGCAAACTGTTCGAACAAGACCCCAGGTTGCTGCGGCAGGAAGGTCCCACCACGTACCCAGTTGCTTAGGAGCAACCCCTTCTCAACCAGATTGGCCGAGCTAGGTACGAAGGAGACGAGCTCGAGCAGTAGCGAGTCGAGGGCAATTGCTGGAACTCGCGAGGGCTCAGACCGAGATTTGCTTGTCCACTCCCTCGTACCCCTGGGGTCCTATTTATAGGGAAATCCAAGGAGGAGGGGGGGGGGTCTTACTTATACCCCCACCCTGGCGAGTTGGCGACTTCCCTGGGGAGCTCGCCTAGAAGAGGCGAGCATCTGGCCATAGTCGCCACCTGGCAAGTTGGCCTGGGGAGCTCGCCATACCCGCCCGAGCCTCCTGCGGCCTGGGGTGCTGATCTGGATCCCCGTCTTGCCTTGTTGACTTTGACTTCTAATGACCTGGCGGTGGTAGGACCCACCCTCGTCGAATACGGGTTGTACACAATCCCCGCTCTCTTTGGGCGACGTAGGAGCCCGGAAAGAATCATCCAACGCTTATTCGGCGAGTACCTCTGCCGAGTATCTGGACAGCTCGCATCGTCGCCTGCTGGTAGAGTAGTCTATAAATAGGGGGGCTTGATTTTCGAGACGGACCCTGAAGCTCGCCGAAAATGTCGGATGCTGAGAAGTTGTTGATGGACAATCTCGCCGCCCTGTCTGGCCTCCTCGGCATAGCCAGGCAGAAAAGGCCGCGCGAGGAAGACGCCACCGCCTTGACCCCGCCGAAGAAGAAAAAGGCGAAGAAGGTCAAGCAGTCCGCTACTACGGCGGTCGACTCGCCTCCACCGCTGAAGCAAGTCGCCGCGGCGACTAGAAATTCCGCAGCTTCTTCCAGCACCCAGAAGCTGTTGAGCGATCTCGGGCTTGACGACCTCCTCGGGTCTGTTTGGGACAGCCCGCCGGAGGACCCGGGGGTGGCCGAGGAGCTCACGGCTGCTAAGGAATCCGCGGCGGCTCAGGTCGAGGTCATCACCGTGCCAGGTCGCCATCTGGAAATCTTTCCTGCTAGGTTGTCGCCGCTTCTTCTTTACTGACTTTTCTATGCAGGCTCTCCGACTGTCGCGGACGCGACTCTTGACGTAGTCCCGCTGAGCTCGGCCCCCCTACTCGCCTTGGCGGCCGATAGGCCGTCCAGGACCGCCTACACGGTCCGAATGGGTCTTAGCTCAGGGAAGGCGTCGGGGGCGACGTTGGTGAAGGGCACCCCCCCGGCGAGCGAGGAGCTGCCGGTGAAAGAAATTCCCGCCGGGTTGTCCGGGTCGGCGCGCGAGGATCCTCCGGCGAGCAGGGCGGCCCCCACCGTTGCGAGTGGTGGGAAGGTAGTCTCGGCGAGCGCCTCATTGCCGCCGCCGCCACCCTTGGTCGCCACTCCTGGCCAGACGTCGGGCACCGTCCTGCCCCCGCCGCCGCCTTTGTCTGCTCCGAAGAGGTCGGATCTTCCGCGACCTCCTCCACCTCCTGCGCCGAGGGCTCCACTCCATCCGGCGAGCTCATCTCAAGCTCCGCCGCCGATGAAGAAGTCGGAGAGGCCGCGGCCGTCCTACTTCCCTCCGCGGGTTGGAGACCCCGACTACGTCGGCCGAGGGTCTGGAGAGCGCGGGCAGGGCAGGCCTGCCGATCTTCCGAGCAGCTCTTCGGGGAGGCGAGATACCTCCGGGCGACCTCCTTCGCCGCGCCGATCCCGATCTCCTCGCCGCGGTAAGCCTCCTACTACTTTGACTACTGCTCTGCTTTTCCTGTCCTGACGATCTACCTTCCTGCTTTGTCAGATCGCCCGGCGACCCCTGGGGCGGCTTTCATTGACGCCATCGGGCTATCCGGGAGCGAGTATCGCCAGGCTGCCATTCGCGCCCACATGGAGCTGGAGAGCAAGTTCGACCAGCTCGCTATCTGCGACCCTCACCGACGCATCTCGGCTCTGGAGGCGAGGATGGCCAAGGTCGAAGGGCTCCAGGCGACCTTGGAGAACTATGAAGCTCGCTTCCACGTGGTTAAAGAGAATGACCGCCAGCTGCAGTTGAACAACCACCGTCTGCAGCTGGTGCTTGACGAGCTGGCCGGCATCCGGGCGAGCATGGGGTCTGCTGGACGTCTGGCGAGGATGGAGGAGCAGCTCCGGCTTGGCGACGATGCGACAGCGTTGGCGACGGAGCATTACCGGCGTGCACGCGAGATCGGCTGGGCCGGGCGACATGCTCACCCCCCCCGAGCGACCTAGGGCGCCATAGTATCTTTGCTTTTTGAATGTAGCTCGCCACGCGCGACTTTGAACTCCTTTCGGACATCTATATATATTTTTTATTTGATCAATTCATTTTGCATGTATGAGTATTCTCGCCTTCTGATCCTTCGTGTGTGCGCTTTCTTTGTGGTGTGCCGAGCTCTAGGACTTCTAGCGATGTCGCCTCTTATTTTTCACCGCGCGAGCTCGTTCGATACTCGCCGAGCCGGGCAGACCCCCCCCCCCCTTTGCCTTGACATATCTATAAATAGGAGGGGTAGGTGGGTCATAAAGCGTATGCTGTAGCGATCTTCTCTTCGTATCGGCGAGTATCCGAACATCCAGCTCGCCTTCTCTCTTTCTTTTTATAGCTCGCAAACATGGTCGGTGACGACGCCAGCGCTCGCCGACAAGCTCATGCCATTAACTTCGCGGATGCGGCATTCAAGAAGTCCGTTACCTCAGAGAAGGACCTGACGGCCTTCAAAGAGCGCCTGCTGCCCGAGGACTATTCGGCGAGGCTTCCTACTCGCAGCGAGCGGCTCAACACCTATGTTGAGGGCGCCCTTGTCTTGTCGCTGCGGCATTTCGACGCCGGCCTGCGGCTACCCTTCTGGCCGGAGTTCTGCGAGATCCTGCGCTACTTCGGGATCGTCCCCGCGCAGATCAATCCCAACGGCGTGGCGATCATCATGGGGTTCCTATGCTTCCTCCGGGAAGAGAGGATCGCCTTCGACCTCTCCGTCTTCCGCCGCATCTTCGCCTTTGCGGCGACCTCGGAGGGAGTCATCTTTTTTAGCAGCCACGTCTGCACCTTGGTCGGGACCGCGAATAAGGTCCACCGCTGGAGCGAGCAGTTGGTGGTCGTCCACGGCGACTTCGGCGGTATTCTCGGCAGGCCGCACCAACCAGCCGACGTCGCCTTCCTTCCTCCCATCCTCGAAGGAGCTCGCGAGCAGCTCTTCGAATACTTCCGCGGTCGGCGCTTTGACGTCATTTTCTGGCGTCTAAACGTCAACGTGCTCGGGCAGTCCACCCTAATGAAAGTAAGCCGAGCTCGAAATGTGTCTTGGTTACTCGCTCGCCCTTTTGCCGCTGAAGCTAACTTTGTCGCGTGTTTCGCAGTTTCCAACGAGCTTCCGGAGAAGCCTCTTCCTTCGGCGAAGGAAGTCGCCGCTACGCGCTCGGACGTTCGCCCCCCTGCCGACGTTGGGGAGAAGAAGGCGACCAAGGGAAAGTCGCGGGCCAGCTCGCAGGGTCCCGCGAGGAAGAGGGCGAAGACCTCGTCGCCACAATCCGTCGATCGCCGGTCGCCGACGGGCGCCCAGTCGCCCCACTTCCACCCCAACTACGGCCTCGGGCAGGGGGTGGTGGACGCCTACGGCCGCCCGCTCGTGACGTGGTCGGCGAAGGACAACTCGGTGTCGCTGAGCACCAATCTCCCGTCCTGGTCGACCGACTGGGAGGACAAGGGGGAGGCTTTCGCCGTCCTCCACGCCCTATATGGGCGAGTCGATGCAGAGTCCGTCCTGGAGTTGACCCCGACGGAGCTCGCTCCTCAGTCGGCCTGCGCGCTCGCGCGGTCTGCCGAGCTGGGGCATTACTCGGCGAGGAAGCTGCTGGAGACGACCGACGCCCTCAAGGTCGTCTCCAAGAAGGTCATCGACCTTGGCATGCAGTCAGTCCGCTGGAAGGACTTCGAGGTGAGCTGTCCTTGGGTGGGTTGCTCGATTTGTTTCGTTGATAGGTCCTGACGTCGATCATTTCGCAGGCTGCCGAGATAGAAGCGACTAAGAAGCTCTCCGAGTGCGAGGAGAAGCTCGCCGCCTCCCAGGCCGAGCTGGAGGCGGCCCAAACTCGCGCAGCGGTGATGGAGACGAGGCTGGTCGCTGCTGAAGGACGGCCGAGCTCCTCAACCCCGCTACCCGAAGACCCGGCGCGAGTGGTGAAGCAATCACGCGTCCTCTGGGAGGAGAGATCCTCTGTTCGCCGCGAGATCGCGCGGGCGGCGGGGAACGTCATACTCGCGCGCCTCAGGCTCGGGGGCCAGCTCGTCGAGGGGGAGAAGCCGCTCACTGTTGACGAGCTCATTCCCGAGCTACTCGCCGAGGGGACCATCCCGTCGTACCACGCCTCGCCGCCGACCAGCTCCGGTGACTCCGATGACAGCAGCAGCGGAAGCGGCAGCGGAAGCAGCAGCGGAAGCGAGAGCGATGATTCGGTAGATGTCGGTGATATCGGAGACGACGAATATCGGCCAGATACTGGCGACGAGGAGTCCTAGTCGCTCGCCGATATTCCTTTTGTAAATCGATTTTGGACTTGTGATTTAATACAAATTTTGTGCCCCTTCATTTTTCTGACATGTCGCTCGCTAGGCTCGTAGGCTCGGAGAGGAGCGTTCGCTATATCGCAGGGGGATGGTCCCGTCATCGATCATCCGCTCGCCGGGACCTACTCTCCCTTGTGCCCGGGTACTCGTGAACCTGCTGGGAGAACCTCGCGCACCGCGCGGGTCGGCGCGTGGGACATACTCGCATGCCCTCCGGGGCTCGCTTACTCGTGCGGTTCCAGCTGTCTTACCCGCGTGGGACAAGCTCGCCTACTCGCGCGAGATCAGCTCGCCTACTCGCGCGAGGCCTGCTCGCCCACCTGCGCGTGACGCAAGTCGAACCTGGCTTAGTTGTCGAATCATAACCTGCGGGCCTCTCATTCTCGCAATCGAGGAGATCGGCCGATTCCCGAGGAGAGGAGCTCGTGGGGATACCGGTCTTACGACGCTGCTCAACTCGAAGTCTTGGATTACAATCGAGGAAATCGGCCAATTCCCGAGGAGAGGAGCTCGTGGGGATACCGGTCTTACGACGCTGCTCAACTCGAAGTCTTGGATCACAATCGAGGAGATCGGCCGATTCCCGAGGAGAGGAGCTCGTGGGGATACCGGTCTTACGACGCTGCTCAACTCGAAGTCTTGGATCACAATCGAGGAGATCGGCCGATTCCCGAGGAGAGGAGCTCGTGGGGATACCGGTCTTACGACGCTGCTCAACTCAAAGTCTTGGATTACAATCGAGGAGATCGGCCGATTCCCGAGGAGAGGAGCTCGTGGGGATACCGGTCTTACGACGCTGCTCAACTCGAAGTCTTGGATTACAATCGAGGAGATCGGCCGATTCCCGAGGAGAAGAGCTCGTGGGGATACCGGTCTTACGACGCTGCTCAACTCGAAGTCTTGGATCACAATCGAGGAGATCGGCCGATTCCCGAGGAGAGGAGCTCGTGGGGATACCGGTCTTACGACGCTGCTCAACTCGAAGTCTTGGATCACAATCGAGGAGATCGGCCGATTCCCGAGGAGAGGAGCTCGTGGGGATACCGGTCTTACGACGCTGCTCAACTCGAAGTCTTGGATCACAATCGAGGAGATCGGCCGATTCCCGAGGAGAGGAGCTCGTGGGGATACCGGTCTTACGACGCTGCTCAACTCGAAGTCTTGGATCACAATCGAGGAGATCGGCCGATTCCCGAGGAGAGGAGCTCGTGGGGATACCGGTCTTACGACGCTGCTCCACTCGAAGTCTTGGATTACAATCGAGGAGATCGGCCGATTCCCGGGGAGAGGAGCTCGTGGGGATACCGGTCTTACGACGCTGCTCAACTCGAAGTCTTGAATAAAATCCTGCATCCTTACATAGTTTGGAGATTAATCCCAGAGACATCTTGATAAGAAAGAAACTCTCTCCGGAGAGACGCTCTTGGCCCTGCCCAATCGGGGGGTTGGCGTCCAGACCCGCTCCTAAGAATTACTCTAGTTGGAAAAGAGATGCACTCGGGGAGACCTAGGCCGACATGCAAGGGGGGAGCTGATCTCGGCCGACAATGCAGAGGCCCGGTCTTACAAGAGCGCTTAAAAGTCCCGAAGCATCGTCCCATCATCCGTACTAGGCTATTCAGTAAGAACGGGTTGAAGGCACGTATCTCGATTTGATAGTGAAGATCGCTTCCAGCTACGATTCGAACGAGGGTGGTGTTCATCGAGGATCCTCTCCGGACGCACTCGGAATCAACACACCCCTGGGCTTGTCCACGCCCTCCCTTCAGCAGGTTATCCTGCCTTGTTGTTCACTTGAGACTTTTTCCTTCTGGGTGTTTTACGAGACCGGCCTCTCCTCGAGTCCGGGGGATCAGGGTGCGGATCTGTTCCTCGTAGTTCCTCCAGACGGAAGAGAGATGCACTCGGGGAGACATAGGCCGACATGCAAGGGGGGAGCTGATCTCGACCGACAATGCAGAGGCCCGGTCTTACAAGAGCGCTTAAAATCCCGAAGCATCGTCCCATCATCCGTACTGGGCTATGTATGAGGAACAAACTGACCACTGCCTCCCGAAGTCGACTACGAGGCTGACCATGGAAACACACAGAAGCCTTGAGGCGTGCTTAACACAAGAGAGATGAAATCCCGCATCCTTTGTATATCAACTATGTTTACATAAATAGATACATGGGTTACCGCTATGGGTAGAATCTTTTCAGATCATCCCCACTCCAGGTCCCAGTCAGCTGCTCCCCCACTCCAGGTCCCAGTCAGCTGCTCCCCCACTTGATCTTGTAGGTAATAGCCTCCCGTGGCTAAGGCTTCTTGGACGATGAGAGGTCCTTCCCAGTTGGGATGCAGCTTGCCTACGGCGGCTCCCCGCCCAGCGGCGTCCACCTTCTTCATGACCAAGTCTCCTGCGAGGAAGTTTTTTAAGCGGACATTTTTGTCGAAATGAATCGTCATGCGTCTCTTGATTTCTTTCTGGCGCATGGAGGCCAAGTCCCGGAGTTCTTCCACATAATCTAGGGAGAGCCTCTGAGCCTCTTCATTCTCTAGCCGTCATTCTTCGCTTCCGTCTTCGGCTGCGATGACCCTTGGGCTATGCACCTCAAATTCGACCGGGATGAGTGCCTCGGACCCGTGTGACAGTTTGAAGGGTGTTTCCCCTGTGGCTGAGTTTGGGGTGGTCCTGAGAGCCCATAGGACAGAAGGGAGTTGTTCGGCCCAATTTCCCTTGAGGTTGGTGATCTTTTTTTTCAGCAGGTTGATGATGAGCTTGTTCGCGGCTTCCACTTGCCCATTACTCCGGGGGTGGTGTACCGAGGCGAACCGAAGGTCGGTTCCCAACTGCTTACAAAAGTCCCCTAGCTCCAAACTGGCGAACTGCGGCCCATTGTCGGTGATGATGGCCAGAGGGATCCCGAACCTGCATGCGATTTCGCCCCAAATGAAGTTCTTGACGATTTGCGACGTGGTCTTGGCCAGAGCCTTGGCCTCGATCCACTTTGTGAAGTAGTCGACCATTACTAGCACGAACTTCCTTTGTCCGCTAGCTTGAGGGAACGGGCCGATCAAGTCCATCCCCCAGATTGCGAAGGGCCACGGAGCGGTGATCGAGCGAAGCTGCTGAGCCGGCTGGAGCGCGAGGGGCGCGAAGAGTTGACACTAGGAGCATTTTCTGGAATAGGCCTCCGCGTCCTTTCGGATGGTCGGCCAGAAGTAACCGTGCCTCAAAATCCTCTGCTCCAGGGTACGGGTCCCGGAGTGGCTGCCGCACTCTCCCGAGTGAATCTCCTCGAGGACCCGGGGAATCTCGAGCTCTGACAAGCATCGGGCCAGAGGGCCTGAGATGGTCTTGCGATAGAGCTCGCCGTCTTGCAATAAGTAGTATGCGGCCTTGTACCGGAACTTTCTCTGATCTGGCCCGTCGGATGGTAGTCGGCCTGTTGTCAAAAACGTGATGAACGGATCCCTCCACGAGGCTCGTTGATCGATCTCCATCAGCTCGCCTTCTTCGATGGATGGTCGAAACAACTCGACGGCGATTCCCCCAGCCCGAGGGCCGTATTTTGCAAGGCCGTCTGCCTCGGAGTTGCGTTCTCGGGGCACGTGCTCAACGTGGAAGGATCGGAATCCCCCGATCAGGCCCTTGACCTTAACCAGATATTGCTGCAAAATGGGATCTCGAACTTCGAACTCTCCCCGAATCTGAGATGCGGCCACCATGGAGTCGGTAAAAGCCTGGATGTCTCTGATGGCCAGCTCCTTGGCGAGTCGCAAGCCAGCCACCATGGCTTCGTACTCCGCCTGATTGTTGGTTACTGGGAAAAGGATCTCGATGGCTTGCTCGATCCTAGTTCCTTGAGGACTAACCAGCACCACCCCGGCTCCCACGGAGTGCCTTCCCGACGCGCCGTCCACAAACATCTTCCAGGGGACTGGCCGAGAGACGCCCATGTCCGCCTCGACCTCGGCCGAGAAGTCGGCCAGGAAATCCGCCACGGCTTGTGCTTTGATCGCGACCCTTGGGGGGTAGGAGATATCGAACTCACTCAGCTCCACAGCCCACTTGGCTAGTCTGCCGGAGTGCTCCACTCCATCCAAGATACTCCTCAGGGGGTGGTCGGAGACTACCTTGATAGAGTGGGCTTGGAAATACGGACGGAGTCGCCTGGCCGAAACCACCAAGGCGAAAACCAACTTCTCGAGGATCGGATATCTTGCTTCGGCTTGTCTCAACACCCGGCTCACGTAGTAAACTGGAAGCTGCTTCTTTCCCTCTTCTCGGACCAGCACCGAGCTAACTGCTTCAGCCCCCACCCCTAGGTAGAGCAAGAGATCCTCACCGCCCTGCGGACCCTGAAGGAGAGGAGCTCGGGTCAGCTGTTGTTTGAGCTTTATGAAAGCCTCCTCGCACTCCGGGGTCCACTCGAATTTCTGGTTGCCCCGAAGGGCCTTGAAGAATGGGGAGCACTTCTCTCCGGCCTTGGAGAGAAACCGGCTAAGACCTGCCAGCCTTCCGGTCAACCTTTGAACTTCCTTGGAATCTCTCGGGGACGCCATCTCCACGATGGCTTTCACCTTGTCGGGGTTAGGCTCCACCCCCTGGGGAGTAAGGAGGTGCCCTAGAAACTTTCCCCTTCCCGCGCCGAAAACACACTTGGTCGGGTTGAGCCGCATCTTGTACCTCCTCAGGGTGGCGAAGGTCTCTGCCAGATCCGCTACGTGCTCTGCGGCGCTCTTACTCTTGACGAGCAGGTCATCCACGTAGACCTCCAGATTCCGCCACTTTTGCTCTCTGAAGACGTGATCCATCATTCTTTGATACGTCGCGCCGGCGTTCTTGAGCCCGAAGGGCATCATCTTATAGCTATAGCATCCGTCGCTGGTGATGAAGGAAACGTCGCGGCAATCGGGGGGATGCATCCGGATCTGGTGATATCCTGAAAAGGCATCAAGGAAGCTCATTACGGAAAACCCGACGGCGGAATCAACCAGCGCGTCGATTTGAGGCAGGGGATAACAATCCTTGGGGCATGCTTTATTGAGCATAGAGAAATCGATACATAATCTCCAGCCTCCTCCCGACTTCTTCACCATTACAACATTGGAGACCCAGCCTGGACACTGGATCTCCGAAACAAAACCCGCTTCCAGCAGCTTCCCCACTTCCTCCCGGATTGGTCCCGCCAGCGCGGTGGCGCTCTTCCTCTGCTTCTGACGGACTGGGGCCGTCGCTGGATCCAGGTTGAGGCGATGACAGGCAACATCGGCATCAATCCCTGGCATCTCGGCGGCGCTCCACGCGAAGATGTCCGCGTTCTCCTGCAGGCAAGCAGCTATCTCCACCTTCCCTTCCGGGGGCAAGGCTCCTCCGATCTTCAGCAGCTCAGGCTCTCCTCTCGGGGAGATCACCTCTACTTCCTCCAGCTCCTCGGCAGCCTGCAGGCCCTCCTCTTGCTCCATCATCCTCTCCAACCTTTCTGCGTCACCCATCCAGCTGATGGTGCTGACCGCATTCAGGTAGCATTCCCTGGAGGCCTTGGGATCTCCTCTGATCCTGACTTGGACGTCGTCCCGGCAGTACTTCAGGCACTGATGATATGACGACGGAACGGCCTTGAAGTAGTTGATGAGGGGCCGTCCGAAGATGGCGTTGTAGCCGCTGGGTGCGTCGACGATGACGAAGCGACATCGAATCGAAGTTCCCCCGAGAGTGACCAGTAGTTCCACCCCTCCTTCCACCTCTTTCTTCTCTCCCGAGAAACCAAAGAGAGGCCCGTCCGCCGCCTGAACCCGGGATGCTTCCACCTGAAGACCGACGAATGTTCTCTTGAAGATGACATTCACCGAACTACCGTTATCCGCGAGGATTCGGTCGACGGTGAAGTCCTCGATCGCGGCCTGGATCACCAGAGCGTCATGGAAGGGGTTCTCGTTCCAGAGCATGTCTTCCTCCGAGAAGGTGATCTCGTTCAATGGAGGGGGGGTTTGAGACGTCGAGGCGACGCTCTTTTTGTAGATCTGGTGGAGGCTTCCCTTGCGGGAAGCTCCTAACCCAGCCCCTCCGTTGATTACTCCGACGTGTCCGCCTCCCGGACCGGGGATAACATTCCCCCTTCCTCCTTGGTCGATCCTGTCCTCGTTTCTCCTCCTTTGCGGTACCTGGTAAGCCATCTGCCCAACCTGGGCCTCCTGCTGCGGCTGCTCCCTCTCGGCCACCGTTGCTTCCATCCTCCTCCTTGCTTCCCAGAACTCAGGGCAAGCCAAGGTTCCGTGCCCCTCCACTCGATGGATATCGCAGTAGAGGGGAATCGCCGCTTCCTGCTGCCTTCCCTGCCTCCTCTCCTGCTGCCTCTCCTTCCGCCGGCGCTTAGCGGCTCGCTGGGTGATGGCCATGGTCTCCCTTCTTCCTCCTCCCTGCTCCCGAGGGTTGTAATTCCTCCTCTCCTCCTGATGGACGGGTCGCCTCCACTGGGGGCGATCCCTCGGGTACTGGAATCTTCTCTCCTCGCTCCTCGTCTCTCGACCCCCGACGGGCCTCCTATCCTCCTGCCTTCGAGGCCTCTCCTGCCTCTCCGCTTTTCTGAGCTCCCTTCCCCTTTCTCTCTTCTCTTCCTCTTTCCTCTGCGGCCTCTCCTGCTTCCTGTCGTTGCGCCCCTCCGGCGCCCTCTCCTTCTCCAGCAGCCTTCCTCTGTCCTTCCCCAGCGGTCTGTCTCCGTCTAACCGTGCCAGGAACTCCTTGTTCCTCTCCTCTCCTTGGATGAACACATTGGCTCGCTCCACCATCTCTTCGAACGACTTGGGCGGCCTGTACCCCAGCTCCATGTTGAACAGGCCCTGCTTCAGCCCAAACTTGAGGGCCACCATCAAGGTGAACCCGTCTACCTCTTCCACCTCCAGCACCTCCTCCTGGAACCGATCGATGTAACGGCCCAAACTCTCGTGCTGCCCCTGCACGATCTTGAAGAGGGCGGTTGCCTCCTTCTTCCTCCGCTTGGACGTCGCAAACCTTGCCAATAGACCCCGTCGAAAATCTGAGAAGCAGTAGACTGACCCTGCTGGCAGCTGGTGGAACCAATCTCTTGCGCTTCCTTTGAGGGTAATGGAGAAGAGCCGGCACTTGAGAGCATCGGACACATTGCGAATAGACACCACATCTTCAAACCACTGGAGATGTCTCACCGGGTCGTCCTTGCCGGAGTAGTACGAGAGGACCGGCTCTCTGAAGTTGTCGGGGACGAGGGCTGCAAGGATCTCGTCGCAAAAGGGGCTCCTCCCTTCCTGGCGGCAGCGAGTATCCTCCCCGCTCGAGCAGTCATACTCGCTCCATCGGCGAGTATCTCCATACCTCGCCGAGAGTTCCGGATCCCGAAACCGGATTCCCTGACTACTCGCCGGGTGATGTCGCGGCGGGATCACCTGCTCTCCACTCGCCCAAGCGGGCTCCTTCCCTGCTCGCCGAGTTGGTATCTCCTCGTCCGGGGGTGTCCGGCGGCGGGGAGAAGTCGCCGTCACCTCAGGCGGATTGGACAACCCGACGAGTATTGCCTTCTCCACTCTCCTCGCGAACTCTTCAAAAGCCGCCACCGTCACATACTCGCTACCTTGCCCCGAGACTCCAGCTCCCGCCGAGTTACCTCCCAACTCGCCCCGGTCTCCACCATCGGCCATCTTCCAACCACGACTTTCTTCTTCGGTCGCTATCCACGCTCACCGCACCAAGTGTTGAAGCCGAGAAATATCTCAACCTCAGAAATCGAACTAGGCCACCTGAAGTTACTGGTCGAGCGGTCAGAAAGACGGTCTCTGGTCAGGAAACAGAAGCAAACTGTTCGAACAAGACCCCAGGTTGCTGCGGCAGGAAGGTCCTACCACGTACCCAGTTGCTTAGGAGCAACCCCTTCTCAACCAGATTGGCCGAGCTAGGTACAAAGGAGACGAGCTCGAGAAGTAGCGAGTCGAGGGCAATTGCTGGAACTCGCGAGGGCTCAGGCCGAGATTTGCTTGTCCACTCCCTCGTACCCCTGGGGTCCTATTTATATGGAAATCCAAGGAGGGGGGGGGTCTTACTTATACCCCCACCCTGGCGAGTTGGCGACTTCCCTGGGGAGCTCGCCTAGAAGAGGCGAGCATCTGGCCATAGTCGCCACCTGGCGAGTTGGCCTGGGGAGCTCGCCATACCCGCCCGAGCCTCCTGCGGCCTGGGGTGCTGATCTGGATCCCCGTCTTGCCTTGTTGACTTTGACTTCTAATGACCTGGCGGTGGTAGGACCCACCCTCGTCGAATACGGGTTGTACAGAGGGACTCTACTTTTAAGCTTAAATAGTATTGGCAAACCAACTATCTTGTCTAAGGCATTATCTAATAAAAATGGAAATAAGCTACAAATGCAGGAGTCGGTACTTTAGAGAATAATTAGATGTGGCAATCGATGGATTTACCTGCATTCAAGAAACCAATGGGCTATAAGTAGGTTTACACTATGAAGTTTAGAGTAAGTGAGTCTCTCAAAAGGTATAAAACAAGCTCTTGCTGCTAAAATAGAGATTGTTAGAGTTTTATTATCATTGGCAGCTTGTCATAACCGGGATCTGCAACAGAGTGCTGCTAAAATAGAGATTGTTAGTTTTATTATCATTGACAGCTGGTCATGACCGGGATCTGCAACAGATTGACATTTAGAGGGTTTTTTTACATGAATATAGTGAAGAAGAAATTTATATGGAAATATCTCCTGGATTATGGAATAAATTAGTGACTAATCAAGCATTTAAACACAAGAAAAATTTATATGGGCTCAAGCAATCTTCAAAAACTTAGTTTCGATGATTTTCCAAGATAATAATAGATAGGGGATATCGAAAAAATCAGGGAAATGTGAATGGCATCATCATGAATGGAAAATATGAAAGAGAGAGTTAGTCCTCCATGAAGTTTTTGGCAAAGGAATTTGAGATTAAAGAATTGAGAAAGTCAAAGAATTTCCTGTGGTTTGAGGTTACACACAACAACAACAACAACATTTAAGCCTTTATCCCACTATAGTGGGGTCGGCTATATGGATCCTTTGTCACCATTGTGCCCTATCTTTTGTCATAATCTCACTAATGCCTAAGTACATCATGGCTTTCCTTACAGCTTCATTCCAAGTCTTTATTGGTCTACCCCTCCCTCGTTTAACATGCCTAGTGACTAGACTCTCACAACGCCTAACAGGTGCCTCTAATGGTCTCCTTTGTACGTGTCCAAACCATCTTAGACGAGCTTCTCGCATCTTCATTGCAATTGGTGCTACTCTTGTCTTATCCCTGATACTTTCATTCCTAATTTTATCCAATCTTGCGTGTCCACACAACCACCTAAGCATTCTCATCTCCGCAACTCCCATTTTTTGCTCTTGTACACAATTCACTGCCCAACACTCAAAACCATAGAGCATCGCGGGTCTAATTGCAGTACGGTAAAATTTGCCCTTAAGTTTTATTGATATTTTACAATCAAAAGTATGTCATAGATCTTTGAAAGGAAACCAAAAAACCTGCATGTAAACAAGTTAGCACATCAATAGATCAATATCATAAAATCATGGACACAAGGGAGGATACTACTATAGATAGAGAGATGTATCAACAACTAGAAGGACACTCATTTATTTGTAACATACAAGACATGATATAGTTATGTGGTTGACATTATTAAGTTTATGCACAATCCAATAAAGTTAATTAAATATTGTTAATTGGGTGTTACAATATTTAAAGTAAATGGAGGAAAGAAGGTACTTTTTAATGGAAATGGGCTAGTTTTTAGGGTATACATATATGCTAACTATATTGGATCAATATTTAGTAATAGAACAACTTTTGAGTATTGTACTTCTCTTGGAGGAATCCACTGGCATTTAGAAGTAAAAAAATGGAATGTGGTGGCAAAGCCAAGTGTTAAGGCGAAGTTTCGTGCACTAGCCTGAGGCACATATGAGTTTTTATGGCTGAAGATAATTTTAGAAGACTTAAAAGTACAATGGGATAGACCAATGAGACTATCTAGTGACAAAAAATTCACAATCAGCATTGTATATGATCTATTTAGGAGAGTGAAGGGAGAGTGGTGGCGGTCATGGACGTAATTATGAAAAACGTATGTAGTGTTTGGGTAGGTGCGCTTACAAATATTATTTTCTCAAATTGATATTTTAGGCCAAAAGGCCACCACAGTCATACAAGTGTGATCGAGCTTTGGAAGTTGAAAATGCCCAAACTCCAGTAAGTGAAATTTAGGCAAAATATTGTGACGAAAATTTCAAACGCAAGTAAATTGTCACTCGTGTTTATTACCACAGTGTCACATTGTCCAAACGCCACAGTTGTCCTAGTGAAACCTTAAACAAGCATCAAACCATTGTTTTTCCAACACAACTTAATGATTTTTTAGTCACAATTTCGCAACAATTATTTTCTAACCATGGTTTTATGCTGCTCCCATTGCCACATCTTAGCTCTCCCAAAATAGAGTCAAATTAGAAACTAAAGGATATTTCATTTTGTAAGATTTATAAAACACACACACACACATGTATATATATTATAGTGCAAAATATTATGTTCAACTCGGCAGAAAGAGAATGAATATTCATAAATCCCTTAAAATTCCGAAAACACTCAATGTAGAGAAGATCTCTAGATTATCCAAAATAATTTGTATTCCTTAGTCAAATACCTAAGTGCGTGAGTAAAATAGCTGGCAACATGATCAGAAGAGAGGAGCATCAAACCAGTGTTGTCATATCTATACTTATCTATAAAAAAAATTGTGTGATCTACAACACCTGATTATCACCCACAGACTGCGTACGTAGCAGGCAGCTTCAACAACGCAAGTTTGGATTTTTTATATAGCCCTTCTATCCTTCGGACGTTGTTTCATTGGTTTGATTCGTCGGCCGCCGATAATGAGGACAAGGAAGCAGGATTCTAAGCTCTTTGAATGGGCGTACTACTCTGCTCGCCTTCTACTTCTGCATCGTCCCACCAGGATCTGAATCTTAGTACCTTTTTTCGGCGCCAAATGCAAAAGCAGTGGTGAAGTACAAATCTAGATCATTGGATGGAAACAAGAAACACCACTGCACAAACTACCAAGTCAGATTCCTTATACGACCATTTCTAATCCTAGGGTTTGCTTCGTTCTTTTTTACTGTGATTCCCATTATTGCTTAGTTTAGGGAGTTCTATTTTTAGGATTTTGACCTAACAGATTGCAAGAGATAACACGTACGAACTCCCAAGTCAGATTACTCATCCTGACATTTCTAATCCTCGGGTTTGCTTCGTTATTTTTTTATTGTGATTCACATATTTGATTAGTTTAGGGAGTTGTATTTTTAGGATTTTGACCTAACAGATCACAGGAGATAACCCTTCGAGGTAGCTTGCGGACATGTTCTCGGGTTTGCTTCACTTTTTTACTGTGATTCTCATGTTTGCTTAGTCTAGGGAGTTGTATTATTAGGATTTTGACTTAACAGATCGCAAGAGATAACCCTTCCAAGTAGCTTACCCTTCCAAGTAGCTTGCGAACGCGTTCTCGAACAAAATACTCTTACATTGGTAATATATATCTCATTGTTAACTCAAACATGCGAGTTTTTCTCCAAACTTCATTGTGCAGATTGACACTCTTCCATCCTGGCAATTTCATTGTTGTATTTATATTTGTTTCGATGTTAAATTTTGTGTGCATGAGCACCGTGCTCTAATGTTGTATGTATATAATTCATCACACTATCTTATGTGATTAGAGTTACAATCTAGCCAAACTCATTGTACCTCCAGATGTTTTAAGAATAAGTTCATTGTACCAATTAGAATTTTGAAATAACATTTACAAAAGCACTAATTTTTATTTGTATATGTAAAAGGATTATGGGATAGTTAAATTTTAAAAAATCCTACATGTGCCAATAAAACATTTAGGCTATAAAATCATGCGCAATTGGATTTAAATTTGAAATTATTAATGATATACGAGTGACAGTGCACAAGGGGCCACCGTGTGGACACAACTGTACCACGGACACGACACTGTCTCGACACAACGGCGTACCCCCCTCATGGCCCCCCGAGCGCAATACTCCAGTTGTCACTCGATTTTCTAATGCGCTTTAGGGGGGCGCGACCGGAAGGAGAGGGGACACTTCCATGACTGGAGTACTATAAAGATGTAAAACAGAAGACAAGTAAAAAATTAACAAAACAAACCGGTGAAGAACTGGGGAAACTTGACAGGTAAGATGACAGCTTCCTGCAAGGCCTGCTTGGCGCTCTCAAGGCCGGAGACATCGTTCCACTTCACGTTGGGTTTCTCCCTTATGATAGCCGAGTTGAGCCCGGATCTAAGCTTTGCATTCTCCGGATCATCCCCTCCCTCCTCTCCGTCCTTGGGCTTCGTCTTTGGCTTCGTGGCCACCGCCGCATCACCGTTAGCAGCCGGACCAGGCCCCCCTTCATCTAGCACAGCGCGTATCTCCTCCGCACGGCGGAGGTACTCAGTGAACTTGTGGGTGATTGCCTCCTTGATCTTAGGGTTCTTCTCGTACTTGAGGTGCGTCTTGAAGTAGTCTAGGGCGTTCATGTAGAGAGGGAAGGCCTTGACATAGTTCCCAGCATTATCTTCCTGGACTGCCTGCTTGACATACTCGATGGCTTGCTCCTTGAAATTGCTATACATTTCCAATTAGTCTGCTCGCCCTTTTGCACCAATCTCATCAACCAGATTCACCGAGATAAACAGAAGATGAAACCCCAGATCCGAGGAGACGGATTATGCCTGTATTTTGATCGGATCCAGAGCCCACGAGACAAGGGAAGGTGATGCAGTGGCAGGTCGAATCGAAAGGGGTTTCTAACAAAAAACAGGGCTGAATCCGGTGATGCCGGGAGGAACTCGGCGGGAAAGGAGCAGGAGGCGGGGAGGAGCTCAGGCGGGGTAGGCTTACCGAAGAGGAATAAGGTGGCGGAGAGTCTTGCCGGCTTCGCACCGGAGGAGAGGAGGCGGAGGGGGCTTCCCGGCGTCGCACGGAGAAGAGGCTCCAGGAATCGCTCCTCTCGAGGGTGACCGGCGGTTCCAATTTCAAGCTAAAGCCACGATGCCCCTTTCCGTCCACCGTGTTGAATAAATACACCATGACTGCCTATTAAAATTGAAAATCAAATAAAATTCAAATCGGATGGTTCACACTGTTTGGAACGATCGGAGACAAAATACAACTCAAAAATATAAAATTCACTTATGAACTTGACTCGTATCAACCATCCGGACGCAATCACGGCCTCTGATTGTCCGCCCGGGCAGCGGATCATCATCTCCTGCGGGAATACACGTGTGTCGGTCGTGACGCGCCGTCAACTCCCCTGACTTAAAAGCACTCATCTCTGGTGAGTGCGGGTGGTCATACTTGTTGTGTAGCCACGGGGCGAGTCTCTCGAGCTCCTCTGAAGATATCTAAGTAGCACTGTATAGCGACCTACCACTCCAACAAACAAGAAAGCACACAATATCTCGCCCACATGCGGTGTAGAAGTCGTGACCGATGATCTGAAGTACGTCATCTGTAGAAGTAGGTGGCCCTGGTTGTAACGTATCTCCATTTGGCAATAATTTATCTCCTTCTGACCATAATGCATCTTCGTCTAACTGTTGTGTCGATGGAACCGTCGATGGAGCAATGTCATCCTCATGGCGTGACTCTGCGGGTGGCAACAAAGAGGGACGGGTGGAGGCTATAGCAGTTGAAGGCTCGGGTAGAGGGGCTATAGGAGATGACGGTTCAGGTAGAGGGGCTATGGGAGATGATGACTCGGGTAGAGGTGTGGAAAGGGGGTCCACGTACGCGTGCTTCTCGTAGTAATGAGTCAAATCCTCTGCGTAGAATATTCGGATGTTGCTCATACCATGAGAGGTGTCTATCTCATATGCATTTGTACCAATCCATCATACAACTGTATAGGGGCTCATTTTGCGTGCGCTTAATTTTTTTATGGTCCTTGCGGGACCCTCTCAGACCGAATGTGAATCAATACCTGTTCTCTTGCCTCAAAGATTTACTCCCGTCTGTGTTGGTCTGCTTGATCTTTATAATAATCATTACTAACTTTAATTTTGTTACAGACCAATTCATAGAGTGTATGCACACGTTGTATGAAAAACTTTGCTGACTCCTGCAAATGATGTGGATCATACGATGGACGCAAATCATGCCTCATAGGAGAGTCGGGCATTATATGTGAATGACCATGCATACTATGCAATAGACGCAAATGACTGACAACTGACACGACAAACTAACAAGATACATACACACAGTAGCAATGAAAGTCTCTAAGGATGGATGGTTTATCTAGAGGTTTCTTGGGCGGAGTGTAAAAGAACTCTTTAAGTGTACAAGAACCACTCAACTAACTAACTGAGATATTGACAGTGAGTCGCAGAATTAGGATATGCCAAATATCTCATAAACTATACAAATCCTCAGGAGGTCTACCAGGTGGTCGATGAAAATATTTGGCGTGAATAACGTCATCACCCGAAGGAACGTCGTAGACTGTGATAAAATAGTGTAACACACAAGTGTGAAGGGTACCTCTCAAATGACAAAGCCCGTCAGGCAGCTCACCAGGGGGTGTATACCAAAGGTCATCACGTGTGAGATAATCACTAGTACGGGAATAAGACCCAATACTAAAGTGAAGGGGGAAGCTTGTCAAATGAGCCTTTTGGGGGGCTTAATCCCGAGGAGGTCAATAATGATAGGATAGTCTACCAATAGGAAGACACAAATAACAGTAGTGTCTGTGGGAGCAAGTAGGACACCCACAACAAAGTCAACGCTAGCCTCATGAACCTCCCTCCTGAGGGAGTAGTGGCTCATCATGAGACTTATTCGGAGGTTCAACGATGAAGTCATTAATAATGGGAAGATTCTCCAGATGAGCATCGCTAATAGAGGTCGTGTCCTCATAAGTGAGTGAGGTAGCCACTATGATGTCAACCCTATATTCTTGACTCTCAGTAGTGAAGTAACTCGTGATAATACTAATGGATGAGTAGGGAGTGCCCAGACTTAAGTTTGGGTCAACCGATATAGTGTCAAAAACTGTCTGTCCAAAGGGGACACTAGGTCTAGGTGTGGTGAGAAGGATGGGTATACCATCACAGTGTCACTGGGTCGCTCTTCCTCACTCACGTGACTATGCCCACTAGTCATACTAGTATCACTCTTCATCTGTATCATACGGTTATGATCAGATTCAACCTCAAGAACACATGAGCACTAAGTCACATCAAACTGAGAAGGATCAAAACCAAGTGTCTGGTCTCTTATCTTGGTGGGAGCACTGCTCGTCGCCTCGGTGGCTTGACCAAAATCCCTAGACTTTCTTCGTAGCGTTAATCTGAGGTGATCAAAATGAGCATCCAAGAGATCAAAGCGGTCAAGAACTAATCGCTAAAATTCAGCCTCGGGTAATTCTATTTGTGGAACACTAGGAGAGTCTTGACATGTGTTGTGATCTTGGCGATGGTGATCTCTATAAAATTCTTGAGGGTCATCTAGATGGTAGTTCCTAACATATTCAGATTATGCTCGTGGGTGGGTGTGGGCCCTATGAACGTGCAGTGGTAGACTCACATATATAGACTTGGGTTCCTAAATAGAGGAGATGTGTGGCGACAATGAACTGAACAATACTCAACTCTACCATCATAAGGTCGTGGAAAAGTGTATTGACGATAATGCGAGAACCTCTCATCGTGGTAGTCATCTCTAGAATAATGGAATCGTCTTGAGGGGTCGACACGATCCCGGGAATGTTGTGCCATGCAGGAGGATAATTCTCATTGTAATAAGAGTGTCGCTCAAATGAGGGCAAAGGATGACGATAATAGCTCGACATAGGACAAAACTTATAGACTCGGCAATTGCGTTCTAACATAAAGTCTGAACCTACCTCTGCACATAAAAATGTGGCCCAAATCTCGGGCTCTGATACCAATTTGATGCAGTGGTAGGTCGAATCGAAAGGGGTTTCTAAATGCAACCCTAAATGTTGGGAGGTGTAATGCAAGTGCAAAGTGCTCCGCTCCAAAATTGCAGCAAATAATTAATTAATATATGGTTATCAGCATGAGCACGTGCAGTCACATTTAATTAATTAAAAGAAAACAAAATATTAATTTTGCAAACTAATGAGGCACAATAATTTTAAGCGAGCACAGAGTAAACTCCGCAAGAGATACCATAAATCAACTAGTAGCACAATGAAATTTAAATCTGCCACAGTACATGTTTCCCAAATTAAACTACAATAAAGGAAATAATTTTACCACAATTAACACATGTAGGCGCCAATAATAACGTTGGTGGGAGGGCATCCGAGGGTACTGCAACGTCGGGGCTTGGAATAGGAACTTTGGGTTGCAGTGGCTTAACTGTGGTTGTGGGAAAAAGAGCTGGTTGGTTTAGGGTTGGAATTAATTGCAGTTTTCAAGGGGAAAGGAGATTGGCTGGGTTGGGTGTAACTGTAGAGATTTTACACAGTTTTAATTTTCAAGTTTTCACCAAATAATGGTGCTGAATAGTTTGGAGGAGCGGAGAAAAGGCTACATGCATAGGTTCAAAATTAGGGCTACAAACGAGCTGAGCACGAGTCGAGCTCATCGAAAATGGCCAGCTCGAGCTTTTTTTTTTTTGAGCTCGAGCTCGAGCTTGACGAGCATGTGTTCAATGGGCTCGAGCTCGACATAGCTCGACTGAGCTGGACGAACTCGATCAGCTCCATGAACGAAGCGTGAAAGAGGAGATGGCCCTCGTCGCCCACCGTCCGCCGCTCGTCAGTCGCTGTCCTCCGACTCCCAAATGAAATGAATATATTTACGCGGCTCGTCCTCCACCGTCCGCAGTTCATCGTCCACCACTCCACCGCCCACCAGCTCGATAAGAGAGATGATGGCGTGGATATGAAATGAACATATTAATAATATTTACTGATATTATAATATGAGATGGGAGGTGGCGTGAAGCTCCAGGAAGGAAAGGGCAGGCCGACAGGGCGCAGACTCGACCAGCGGGCAGCGCCCCAGCAGTAATCAATAGACAGGTTTAAATGTTTAATATAATACGAGCATCTTCGCACGGGCTACACCCGTGTTCGATGCTCTCGGGCGGCCTTTGGCCGCATCAGGCGGGCTTCGCCCGCGCTTGATGCTCCGGGCGGCCTTCGGTCGCATAGTCGCTCGCTTCAACGCAATACACCAGCTCGGCGTCGCACCGGCCACTCGCGGCCCCGGAGCACTTTGGTGTTGGTGCGGCGCGTGAGTGCTTCGGGGGCCGCGAGTGGCGGGTGCGACGCCGAGCTGGTGCATTGCGTCGAAGCGGGCGACTATGCGGCCGAAGGCCGCCCGGTGCATCAAGCGCGGGCGAAGCACGTGTCCAAGCGGGCGAAGCCAGCCTGATGCGGCTGAAGCCCGCCTTATGCGGCCGAAGACCGCCTGATGTGGCCGAAGCCCGCCTGATGCGTCTGAAGGCCGCCCGAGAGCATCGAGCACGGGCGTAGCCCGTGCGAATATGCTCGTATTATTAATATATAATATAAATATAAATTAAAAGTAATATTATTTATTATAAATAATTATATATATATATACACACACGTAACTGACAGCAGTTACTGTAGCAATCAAGAGTTTCGGCTTAATATAGTATAGATTGTTGAAACCGAGAATTCAGTCTCTGTGGAGTTCATCCTTGAGAAAAGAGTGATCGCGCATCTACTTCTCTCCTGCAAAAAAACAACAAAGGAAAAGAATAGGGGACTGACCCAAGGGCTCGACAAGGAGGTCCCTCCACACACCCGGAAGATCTTAAAGTGCTTCCCCTCCCTTTGCCAAATGCCGAGCTAAAGGCTATCTCAGAAAGCGCTAGAAGACTCGGAGACAAGTAAGTGTGCCTTCTGAGGTACCCCTTGGGTCCTATTTATAGATTTCTGAAAATAGCTTGCAAATAGCCAACCTCCGTTGTTCCAAACAACTATGTGCAGCTCAACTGGGTATGCCAACAGCGCAACTCCGTTGTTCTGACTGGTTATGGGCAGGCCAGCGGGGGCAAAATGGTAAAAAGCACATCACAGGAAGCTAGGCGAGTAGTCCTTGAGACCCCTACTCACCTGGGGCGGCGAGTGCTCGGTGGAGCTGGCACTCGCCGCCTCCCCGAACCTTGGCGGGCACGGGCCCGGCTGGCCGTGCTCGCCGGTCGCGGGTTCGCTGAGAGGTCGGAACTTTGCGTGCGGCCAGAGCTCGACGAACGGCCAAAGCTCGACGAACGGCCAGAGCTCGACGAACGGCCAGGGCTCGACGGACGGCCAGAGTTCGACGAACGGCCAGGGCTCGACGAACGGTCAGAGCTCGAAGAACGGCGAGGGCTCGACGGACGGCCAGAGCTCGACGGACGACCAGACCTCGACGGACGGCCAGAGCTCGACGGATGGCCAGATCTCGACGAACGGCCAGCGCTCGACGAATGGCCAGAGTTCGATGAACGGCCAGAGCTAGACGAACGGGGCTTGGCGAGTGCAAGCTCGCCCCCCACAAAACATCCCACCCCGCCTGGGCGAGTCGGGGCTGTCGAGCTCTTGCCCCCTGCCGAGCTCGCCCAGGGACTTGGACTGCCCGGTTTGGCTGGCCTGGCTCTTGCTGACCCACTCATCAAATACGGGGTTATACACAATCCCTGTTCTTTGCAAGGTTGGAACAAGTTCGGAAGAATCATCCAACCCCACAGGATTCGGCGAGTGCGGCAGGGGCTGAGGGGAATCTTTTGGTAGGGTTCACAAGCGACTATATATATGTGTTTGGGTACCTGGGTGACCTTTATAATTCTCTTTATTCTGAGCTCGCCGAGATTTCTCTCCCCAAGGAGATCCAAGAGAGGCTTGTCTGAGCTCGCGAGGTATCCTCTGCTCGCATTGCCAATTTGAACATGATTCCTCCTGCCGCCCCGCAGGGTGGTTTGGCCGAACCCAACCCTGCTAAGAGGGTGAAGCTATTTCCTCAAGCGGACACATTCATTCTTCATGACCTAAAATTCACCTTGGAAAATGGGGCTGGCTCCTCACTCGGCCCGCCCCTGGGAAGGGAAAAGACATCGTCGACCTTTGCCCCGACTCAGACAGCCGATAGGATGATGGCGAGGCTCCCTCGCCGCAAGTTAAGACCCCCCTTGACAACTCGCGGCCCAAAACTCCAGAGACCCGCCCGCGAGACCAGTCCCCCTTTGGGAATCTGGGGCTGGACTCGCAGAGGCTGAATTCTCCAGCCCGCATTCCCTTCTCTCTACAACTCGCTGGGACCGCTGGAGGAGGTGCTTAGGCCAGCCATCCCTGTGTCGGGCTTCAACCTCCTTCTGTCAAGGACTCACCCTCCGGGTCGGGGCAAAAACCTGAAGCTGCCCCTGACCCGCTTCTCCTTCGAGGCGCCGAGCTCGTCAGGCAAGTTGACCTTCAGTAGCCCTTATCCCGTAGTCTTCCTGGGGTGTTCGCTTTTCATTCTAACGCCTGACTGCTTTTACAGCCCTTCCCAGTCAGTCTGAGGTTGACGATTCCTCGGGGCTGGCCCATTATTCGCCACTCCCTTCTCCAAGCTCGCTAGACTCCTTCCTGGGTCCCGAGGTGGAGAATGACGAGATGAAGCGGCGGGGGGGTTGGGATCTTCAAGAAGCTGGTGCGCGGGCTGCACAAGGTGCAGGAGGATAACGAGGCGTTGCAACAGGACTATGTGCGGCTTGCTGACGAGGTGCGAGGGAGCCCGGCAGGCGAGGCTACGTCTCCTGGATGAGGTCGAAGAGAGCCTCTAGATCGCCCAGAGGAACTTAGGGCGGATCCGCGAGCTTCACAACTCGCGACGACCTGCAGGGAAGGAGACGTGAGGCCGGTGCAGATAAAAATGGCTCCATTGTTGAGCCTACCGGCACTCGCCTCTTGCCCCATCAGCTCGCGCCTATATTGAACTTGTTGCTTTTTCCTTCTTCTGTATATGTCGTTTTTGAACAATATTCTTCCCCGGATCTGTAATAACTTAGAATATTCTTTGGATTTTAATGCTTGCTATTCAGGTGTAAAATCGTTTAGGTTCAGCTCGGCATGCGATAGGACAGATCCTAGGAGTCGGCGAGCTGGGGTTGGCAAGCTGAGTCTGGCGAGCTTGGACTAATCGGTTGGCTCGGCGTTAGACTTCTTTTCCTATAAATAGCCCCCTCACCAACCCTGCCCACCGTCTTTACTGCTTTCATACCCCCTCTTCTCGCCTTCTCTATCTCTCATACTCACTCCTTAATCCTTTTGCGAGCATGGGTATGACTAACCCTGACTCCGAGGGCCGCTCCAAATGCGCTCAGCATTTCGCCGACTACTGCTTTTTTGAGGGAAGCACCTTCGAGGGGGAGTTCGCGGAGTTCAATGCCGACTTCATGCCACCTGGTTTTGAGGCACGCCGGCCCAGGGGAGGCGAGGCCATCAACACCTTCTACCCCGATGAACTCGCCTTTCCCATCTTGCATTTCGAGATGGGGTTGCGCCTACCGCTCTGGTCGGAGATCTGCCAGATCCTGAAATATTTCAGCGCGGTGTTCGCCAACCTCAACTAGAATGCCATCGCCATAATGGTGGCGTTCGTGTGCTTCCTTCGCAGGGAGAAAATAGAGTTCAACCTGACTGTCTTCAGGAAACTCTTCACCTACAAGGCGACTCCCGATGGCGTTGCCTACTTCGGGGGTTCCTTCATCAAAGTTCGTGAGATCGTGAACAAGCACCACAACTGGATGACCAAGATCGTCTTCATCAAGGGCGATCTCGGTAATGTCCCCTACTCGCTTCAGCAGAAGGGTAAGGAGGCGTACCGACCCCCCACCGTGTCCGGCAACGACGCCAAGCTCCACAAGTTCTTCCTCCACAAAGACTTCGAGGTCGCCTTCCTCCGAAGGGACCTCGACTCGCTCCTCCCTGTCCTTCCCGGCGAAGGTATACCTTTCAACGTCCCCTCTTCCCAATCTCGCCAAATTAATCAAAATTTTAACCAAGTTTTGTAGGTGAATGACTGATTCCCGAGAACCCGCCCTTCGTGGACTCGGGACTATTCCTCGACCCCCTCATGCACGAGAAGGCGGTTGCAGCTGCTTCCTGAGATAAGGCGGCTTCATACAAGCCCTCATATAGCAAGAAGCGGGCTGACCCTGCAGGGTCTAGGTCACCTCACCGTCACCCACCGCAAAAGAAGCTGAGGGCGGTGGCGGTCCCCCGGGCGAGGCAACAACAATAACAACAACAAAGACACAAATACATGAGCTTGCCTGAGACCTCCCCGGATGGATCGTCGGAGAGCCAGCTAAAAGAAGCGGCGGACAAAAGGCAGGAGGGAGGCTAGCCCTCCGTTCCTCCTGCTGTTAAGAAGACCGCGACCCACGAGCCGGGTCCGCCAAAAAGCCACCCCCTCTTCGGCCTCAGGGGGGAGGTGGAAAGATTCAGTTGGTGAGCCCGTGGTCCAATGTGTAATTCCCCAAAACTTGAAAGAGGAACCGTTGGCACGTTTCAGGCCAAGATGGGTTTTGGCAAGACTGACACGGCATGTGACACGGGCGTGTCACAGGGCGTGTCATGCTTGTGATCGACGAGATCGTGTGGTCGGCGAGATTTCGGTCGACGAGCGTTGAGACAGGGAACACGGACTTGACACGGGCGTGTTACATGAGACACGGGCGTGTCAAAGGGGCGTGTCAGCCACTCAACGCCTCACCGAACACTCAATGATTTTGAAGCGTTGAGTGAGGGCACACGGTTTGAGACACGGGCGTGTCCCAGGGGTGTGTCGGTCACTCAACGCCCAGGAGCGTTGAGTGAGGGCACACGACCAGAGACACGGGCGTGTCAGTGGCCGGGTCCTGCTTGGGATCGTTTGCTGGTTTGTGCTGAGGGAGCACATGGTCCGTGACACGGGCCTTGACATGGGCCGTGACACGGGCCTTGACATGGGCGTGTCACTTGAGACACGAGCGTGTCCCAAGCCATGTCACAGGCTGTGTCCTTCTAGAGACGTTTGGTCCTGTGTCGTTTGGAGCACACGGGCCGTGATACGGGCGTGTCACATGCGATATAGGCGTGTCCCAAGCTGTGTCACAGGCCGTGTCCTGGTCGGGATTTTCTGGTTTGACAGTGAATGAGGAACACGGCCTTGGACACGGGCGTGTCGCAAGCCGTGTTCGGCCCAGGAAGTTTATTTTCAGGGCGAATTGTGGCTGTTCGTTTCTTTCTTTTGGGATCCAAGGGATGTGGTTGGTCAATGCTTGATCTTAAGGTCGGGAATAGGGTTTTCAAACCCACTTTTCCCATATTCTTCTCTTTCTAAGTGTTAGAGAGAGGGGAGAGCTAGGAGAAAGAAGGAGATCAACTCCGGTTGCCGGTGAAGCTTCGGAGCCCCGTTTCGCGAGCGGAGTCCAGATCCGCAGAGGCAAGATCGTTGCGGTGGTGTTCATCCGAGCAAGTTTCTTCATGGCTAGGAAGAGAGGTCGTAAGGTAACGACACTTCTCCTCTTGGTTTTAGGATGCACGTTTAGCATCTTTTCTTTTCAGTTTTGGGCTCCAGATCTCTCAAATGAGAGGGGTTTGGGTTGCCATGGTTCAAGAGGAACCTCCGGGTCAATTGTGTTCGTCCCCGGCATGATTTTACATTAGAGATCCGCTCTATTAGTGGATTAGGCATTGTGGGTGAAGCCGTAGTCGCGACCGTTAGTCTGATTCGGTGATATTGCATAGTGAGCCTTGAGGATTCAGTAGAAATCCGTTGCGACAAGATGTCGTTGTGATGTATGCGTTTTCTCCCTTTTCTTGAGTGAGTACTCGTAGCCGGAACTGGACAAAGTTAGCTCCTCTTTGGCGGTAGATGGTTTCCTTGGTGCGCGGGAACGTTGCGGTAAAAATGGTGGATTAGGGTGGGAAAGTATGGTTGTGTTGTGCTAAGGCGTGGCTACGTCTCCGTGGTCGGTTGGCTATCCCGTGACGTGCAAGTCATGTGGGGAGAGTGTCTCGGCGAGACTAGTCCCCTTCTATGAGACTGACGAGAACGCCGAGCGTAGGGCAAGCCCGGGCAATGAAGCTATGAGTGAGTGGGGTCCAGCAAGGGTTCTTAGAATTGGTTTGTGTGTGAGACGGAATCCTGACGTGAGAAGCCAGAATTTGCAGGCAAGCCCGAGGTTTAAGACCCATGTGCGGGTGGGGCCTTTGCAAGATTTCCGTGTAACGGGGTTTGGGCCGTTAGGGACATAGTAGTTCCCTTTTGTTTACGGCTTTATGCCAATGGGGAAACAGAAGTACCCAGTTGTTTGATGATGTGTTAGATGCATACGAGATAGGGTGCCTTGGGCGAAGCCCAGGTTTGCATACATATTGCATAGTAGGCCCCTTTCACACTGATTCTCAACATAGAAAACCTGTTTGTTGTATGAGACATCCAAACGTGTTAGTTTAAGCTTTATATATTTATGTATATGGTATACGAAGAGCTGACTTGCAGGTTGGAGGGGTACCCCGGGATCTGTTAGGGGCGGCCGGGAGGAGATATGTTGGTTATGCAGTAGAGGTCAGCCTTTGCTGACCCACGTTACTTCAAATCTTTACAGGACAAGGATTGCAAGCGGGAACTAGTGCACCGGGCGGAAAGCTCTAAGCCTCATGAAGTGTTGTAGTATTTTTAGTTTGCTTCCTGTGATTGTATGATCCATGTTTTAGACATTGTCTGGCTTGCACGCCGAGGTAGCTTAGGAGTGCTTTTGCACATTCATGGTTGACCTTGTGGTCTTTATTTGTTGAACTCTTTTCGTGTAAGGCCTTTAGGTCATTTGATACTCCTGTTAGTGGTGGATAACTTCTAGTTGTTGGTTTGTTTCCGCTGTATTTTGTTCTGAGTTTTGAGATCGGGTAGTAAATATCATCTTATAATGCTGAAGCTGTGGCATCTATATGTTGTGGGGCCCCGGCCGGACCCATATTATACGGTCATTACAAGGGAGGTGTTACACAATGGGACAAGGCGGCCCAACGGATATCCGTCTCCACCCTCCAGCCCTCCTGAGCAGACTGCGAGCCCTCCTCCGGTCATGCATATGCGCTCGGCTTCGGCCTCTACGAGCGCGAGGATGGCACGGCCTATAAGCGCACGACCTTGCGCCAGATCGACCATAAGGGACTGCAAGCCCGCATGCGGGAACTGGAGCTACACCACATGATGGTCCGTCGTGGCTTCAATCTCAGCCACCTCCTGCAAAAGGCAGAGCAGAAGCGCGACGTCGCCCAGGACAGAGCTACTGACCTAGAGAGGAGGCTCGGCATCCCCGAGGGTTTACTCGCAAAAGCCGTCGGCGGGCTGGTAAGTACTGGGTGTAACACCCCCCGAAACTCAAAAGAGGGTCAGGTGACGTTTTAAGCCAAGTCTGGGTTTTGGAGCAGGTGTCACGGGCGTGACACGGGTGTGTCACGGGCGTGATACGGGCGTGTCACTGGCGTGACACGGGCGTGTCACGGGCGTGTCACGGGCGTGTTCGGCCACGGGTCATGTGGTCGACGTTTTGACGATCGACGATCGTCGAGTTAAGGCACACGGCCTGGGACACGGGCGTGTCCCAGGGCGTGTCACGCTAGGGAGTTTTCTGAGTCATGCACACGGGCCATGACACGGTCACAGACACGGGCGTATCACATGTGACACGGGCGTGTCGGGTGCCGTGTTGCAGGCTGTGTCCTCCTCGGGAAGCAAGTGTTAGCAGTTGCACACGGGGGGTGACACGGGTCGTGACACGGCCGTTTCGCATGCAACACGGGCGTGTCGGAGGCCGTGTCGAATGCCGTGTGCTGGTTATCGCGTCGGTCGAGACGGCGAATGAGCGACACGGCCCTGGACACGGGCGTGTCGCAGGCCGTGTTCGGCCCAGATTTTGTAAAATTGGGCTGAATCGCAGTCGTTCGATTTCCTTGGCTTGGGATCCGACGGCTGGGGGTGGATGCTGGCGGTTTATACCCGGAAATAGGGTTTGCAATCCCTCATTTCATCCCCTTGGTTCTCTTTCTAAAGTCTAGAGAGAGGGGAGAGCAAGGAGGAGGAGGAAGGCCAAGATCCGGCCGCCGGTGGAGCTCCGGAGCTCCGAATCGCGATCCGAGTCCAGATCCGCGAAGGCAACGCCGTTACGATGCTTTCCAACCGCGTAATTTTTTATGGCGTCGCGGAAGAACGCACGAGTAACGATTCTCTTCTTGAGCATGTGAAGCTCTTCTTCTTTTGCATGTGAAAAACCCCTCTCCCGCGAGTGTGCAGCGAGATTGTGGTATTCCTTGGGGTAGATATGTAAAGTCCCCCTTGTTAGAGTCCGAAATCGTAGTACGGACATAGCATGATATGTGAAGCCTACCCGGACGTGTTGGTCCGGATCGGTGATGATTTGCTATGCATTGTTGGCCGGAGAAGACTCCGAGCGTCGTGTTTTTTTTCGGGTTGCTATGCGGTAGTATGCATCAGGGAATCTGGAGGATTAACCCCGAGGTGCACCCGGAAATCTGGACGGAAACACATTTCTGTCATATCGGTGGCCTGGGAGCCAACCGGGTACATAGCGGGGCTATGTATCATGTTTGATCGTTATTTGGGACTGGGGAAGCTTAGTCTGTGTCAAAGGCCTAATGGCAATAGCGGGGTGAGCAACGGGCTGGTGTACCCCTAACCGCTCCACCTGCTCGGTTAAAGCGACCTAAAGTTTTACGTAGGACTTACCGAGGTTTGGAGATCGAATCTAGGCTACGGCTAAGAAGACTAAATGCTCACGAGATTGCCACCCTGGGGTGGTGGTGGAGTCAAGGACCGGACGAGGTTCGGACTGGCTTCGCCGAGTAAGTGCCCTGAGAGCACGGGGTATACGGCCGTGTGAGCGTGCACCTATGATGTGATGCTTATTTTGCTACGTTGCTTGCTTTGCTAACAAGTGCAGGGAAGAAGCTTTGTCGCCCCGGTTTGGGGGCGGAGTTGTTATAATTTGGTCAGCATAGCTGACCGTTGCCTTTGTTTACCACCGTGCGGTGGATTGTTGCTTGCAGGTGCTGCGGAGCCGAGAGGTAAATAGCGGGCTAAAGCTTAAGTTGCTGTGCCGGCCCTCGAAGGCCAAGTTTTGAGTGTTTTCCTTTTTGTACTCATGTGTGACCGGCCTGCGTGCCGAGGTTTGGAAGACACTTTTTATTAAGCAAACTCTTGTAAGGCTTTAAGGCCAATATCCGTGTATTAAACATTCCTTATTTTTAGTTGCGTGGACATTCATGTTGGCAGGGTTCTTAATTGTGCAACTTAATAATTGCTTCCGCTAGGTGCTATGTAGGACGTTGTGATTGGTTGAATGGTTTCAATGCGTAACCAACCGGTCTGTCCGTAGTATAGGGCGTCGGGCCCCGGCCGGACCTACTGTTATATACTATGTGATGGATAGGGGTGTTACAAATTGGTATCAGACTACTGGTTTCGGTCAAGCTTAAATGAATTCGTGGGCGAATTCACTTGAAGGGGTGGTGAGCACATGTGCGTGCGTCATCGTTATAACATGAAAAGAACCCATGAGTGTCCACTTAGGAATGAAAATACACATGTTTGAGGAATCTGCGTGTTCCTATAATTGCTTTTTGCAATTTTGTTCAGTCACTTATGGTGTTTTGAACGGCTATAGGTGTCCAGAAGTGGAGCGTGGCAGTCGGAACACACGTTTGTTGAGCAAAGTGCTGCACCAAGTAACGTTCCTGAGACCCCTACGTCTTTGGAAACCATAAGAAGGGTGGTTGAAGCGGTATTCGTTGTGACCAACACACAACATGGGAGTAATGTGCAACCCTTCGTCCCTGAGATGGCCCCAACATCGGGTGGTATGTTGGAGCAAAGGGCATTTGGAGGTCATTTAGAGCAGCAGATGAGCATGACTGTGGTGTAGGGAGCGCATTCAGTTGACGCATATTTGCAGACGTTCCTTATGTTAAGGCGCTACCCAGGCTTTGAATGGGAAAGCGAGCAATCTATAGTTGATAGATTTTATAACGGTCTGCGCAGCGAGTTGCGTATTCTACTGCTATGACCAAAGTTATTGGGATTCCGAGCTTTGGTGGAGTCGGCTAGAGCTTTGGAGGTGGAGTTGGGGAAAACTCACCAAGTACCAGTGGATAGGGTACCAAACCCTACAGATCCTATAAGGACTGTCTATCGAAAGATGCCGAGAAAAGAGGCTTGGTCATCTACTACCCGAACTACCCTCAATTGTTATTCTTGTGGCAAGAAAGGGCATCTCGCCAGAGAGTGTTGGGAGAGTGCTCAAAAGACAAGGAAAGTTTTGGCAGGAGCAGTCGAAGATGCTATGGAAAAGGATTCTGTGGTCAAGTTAACAACCTCAAAATCTGGGTACCGTAGGTGGTACAAGAAGGCTAGGAGGTCGGGTCTAGTCCCTTCCTCTAGCACATCCGGAGCGACTACAGTCCAAACCCCGGATGCATGCTTTGTTTGTGGAAAGTCGGGGCACTATGCCCGGGATTGTTGGAGTGGACGCCCAGTGTCCAAAAAGAAGTCGGGGTAAATATCTGAAGAGAAAGGCAAGGCGGTGGCGTCCACCGCATCGGAGTTTACTCCGGCCCAACCGGGAGTGAACATCCTTGTCCAGCAGGAGGCCATGTGACCGACCGTCGGGTCATCAGGTATGGTTTAATTATTAACAATCTTGCGTCTTGCCTTATGCGTGCTAACTTAGAACTTGAAGTTCTAGGCTTTATTCTGGAATCTTGGTAATCCGGAGAGAGCATAGTTTCGATACGAGAACTTCGCATTCCTGTTATCCGAAGAATCTGTATCGCGCATCGGAGTCTTCCCTTCGATGGTAAAGTGAGCAATTCGGATGGGTTATTACCCAATAGTCGTCCAGTGCGCGCGGAGATACAGTCTGTGCGGTAAGAGTCTTTTTGAAAGTCAAGGATTCGACTTGCTAGCGTCGTTGTTGTCGTTAGTAGAGTTTGACGTCATCTTTGTTATGGACTAGCTTTCAGGGCAGAATGCTTTTATCATTTGCAACCGCAAAGAGACCTAGCTGGGTGTTAGGCAGGAGACAACATTTGCGGAACTGAAGGGATCGAGCAGGACACTGACGTCTGCCCTCCCGGTGGTCAAGACAGTTCGTGCTGGCGCAGAGCTGTTCTTCACGTTAGTGGAGGCTAAAACGCCTAAGTCCACTCTGGGTAATATCCCAGTGGTTTGTGAGTATCCCGATGTGTTCCCGAACAATCTCCCTGGAGCCCCACCGTAGCAAGAGATCGATTTCACGATTGAGTTGTGCCAGGTGCTAAACCTGTGTCACGCTCTCCTTATAGGCTGATGCCTAAGGTGATAGCGGAGTTAAAGGTTCAACTAGAAAAGTTGATGGAGCAAGGGTAGGTGCGTCCAAGCTCGTTTCCTTGGAGCGCACCAGTCCTCTTTACTCAGAAGAAGGACTGGAGCTTGCAATTTTGTATCCGTTGCAAAGAGTTGTGTAAGTTTGCAGAAATAAGACAAGTAATCGATCCAAATGATCGATGATCTTCTGATCAGTTAGTCGGGTCTTCGGTGGACTCGGTAGTGGATCGTAAGTCCGGTTACCCTCATCTGAGAATAAGGGTAAGTGTTATCGCAAATGCGGTATTAAGCACGAGTGATGAGCAATCCGAGCCTACGATCGTGCTGTCTTGGCAGTCAAGTGTGGCATCAGTGTTCATAGACCGGATGAGCGGAACGTTCATGGAGTACCTAGTCCAGTTTGTGATCGTCTTCATCGATGACACATTGGGGGAAATTTTAGTGCGAAGGGTATTGCTTCTGAATATCTACTCTTGGTTTTGTGGGCGCTAAAAAGGAACCATGTATACACCAAGTTCTCCGAACTCGAGTCTTGGGTTATTCTCGTAGCGCTTCTCGGTCCTTTAGTTGGTAGAGTGAGAGCGTGTGGGTCCAGCGTTGTTAGTCGCAATACGATGGTGGCCTGTGTTGTCTCGGTAGTGGAAGTCCAGAGTTTCTGGTGTGGTCGGCTACTACAGGCGCTTCGTAGAGGACTTCCCGCAGATAGTATTACCCCTCACATCGTTGTCAAGGAAAAGCTTAAAAGGATTGCTTAGATGCGCGAGTACGCCCAAGCTGTGAAGGGTTAAAGAGTTGGTCAACCACGGCGCCAGTGTTAAGTTCGTCGAGTGGAACCAAAAGCTGTGAGATCTATGGCACTACCTTAGGCAGTGGATTATACTGCGTGCTGTTGCAGCGTGGTAATGTTGTGGCTTATGGCTCGCATTAGTTGCAATAGCACGAGGGGAATTGTCCAGTCCGTCATCTGGAGTTCGTGGACGTGTGTTTTGCACAAAAACTAGGGAGGCTTTATGTGTATGGTGCAAAAGTCGATGTCTGTACCGATCCTATGAGCCTGATATATCGGTGGGATCGAAAGGATCTGAAATTGAGGCAGCAAAAATGGATGGAGTTCCTGGGGGACTATACGTTCGAAAGTTATTTTGTGCTCGTCGTAAGGCAATGTGTTGCGGATGCGTTGAGACGCAGGGCTTCCGCCCAAGCCAACTAGTTGTAGGTTCATGTTGAGGGTTTGACCCGGGAGTTGGAGATGTTAGCTATCTCTTGCGTTGACAAGCAGACTAGCGTCGAAGCATAACTTAACTGGTCGGAAGTCCAGTATGACCTGGCTGATCGTAGTTGGCAGACTATGGTTTGTGTATCTGCATGAAGGAAATCATGGGTGCGGCTCGGTGGGTCAAAATCCCAAGTCGACGGTTGTGGGTAGGCTACCAAGGAAAGACAATCGTTTGTGCAGTCCAAGCATGGGTAATTTATGGGTGGAGTTGTGATACGTCATACCAAGTACTCAACTCGCTTAGGAGGCACAAGTTGTGCCGATATCTAAAGAAATTGCTTTGGTGGCCGGGGCTCAAGAGAGTCGTAGCATTGTTTGTGGCTAAGTGCCAGCCTTGCGCCTTAGTGAAGGCAGAGTGCCAAGTGCCAGGGAATTCTTGAATCCTTGCCTAGTTCGGAATAGAAGTTCGACTGGACTGTGTGCATGGTTTGCCAAAGTCACAGTGGGGTAGCGACGCCGTGTGGGTGATCGTCATTGTATTAACTTTAGTGTCGCACTTCATTCCGCATAGGAAGGATAATTCAGCGGAGCAACTGGCAAATGTTTTTGGATATCATAGTTAGACTGCATGGTGTGCTCCGCAACATCGTGAGCAATCAAGATGGGCGTTCTACGTCCAATGATTGGAGGTGGTTACAGAAAGTGCTGGAGACTAAGTTGTAGTTTAGTCCAGTCTTACATCTGCGGACGGATGAGCAGACCGAGTGGGTCAACAGGACGTTGGAGGACGTGCTTCACATGTGCATTCTGGACTTCGGGAAGCAGTGGGAAGGCCATCTGTTTTGGTAAAGTTTACGTACAACTTTAGCTACCAAGCGAGCATACAAATGGCGCCCTTCGAGGCCCTATGAGGGTGAAGTTGTCGCATGCCATTGTCGAGGCTAGAAACGGATGATACGAAGTTGTATTTAAAGCAAGAGATGGTAAACACTACCCCTTTGGTGCGAACCATATGAGAACTGTTGCTGATCGCTCAGGGGAGGCAGGCTAAGTACTTTAACGCCGCGTATCGGAATGTGGAGTTATCAGATGGCGTATAGGAAGTTATAGTCGTTCAAGAGTGTTTCACGGGAGCGACGCTTGGGGAAGCTGAGCCCGGTATACCTTGGACCACTTGAGATTTCTAGAGCGGTTTGGTGAGGCGGCGCAAGAGCCTTCGAACTTGATCGTGAGTGATCAAGTTTTGGTGGATGAAAGGTTGACGTCTAGGGTCAAACCTGTTCGTTTTGGAGACCGTGAAGTCAAGCGACTTTGTCTCAAGGAAATCAAGATAGTCGTGGTCCGGTGGGGCAATTGCGATAGCAAGGAGCTCTCTTAGGAATGAGAGCAATCTATGCTGGATGTGTACCCGGAGCTGTTCCGCCTGGGTACCGCTGAGAGTTTCTGTTTTCTCTCCTTTAGTAATTTCGTGGACGAAATTCTTTTAAGGGGGGAGAGTTGTAACACCCCCCAAAACTCAAAAGAGGGTCAGGTGACGTTTTAAGCCAAGTCTGGATTTTGGAGCAGGTGTCACGGGCGTGACACGGGCGTGTCACGGGCATAACACGGGCGTGTCACAGGCGTGACACGGGCGTGTCACGGGCGTGAAACGGGCGTGTCACGGGCGTGAAACGGGCGTGTCACGGGCGTGACACGGGCGTGACACGGGCGTGTCACGGGCGTGACACGGGCGTGTCACGGGCGTGACACGGGCGTGTCACGGGCGTGTTGGGCCACAGGTCATGTGGTCGACGTTTTGACGATCGGCGATCGTCGAGTTGAGGCACACGGCCTGGGACACGGGCGTGTCCCAGGGCGTGTCACGCTAGGGAGTTTTCTGAGTCATGCACATGGGCCATGACACGATCATAGACACGGGCGTGTCACATGTGACACGGGCGTGTCGGGTGCCGTGTCGCAGGTCGTGTCCTCCTCGGGAAGCAAGTGTTAACAGTTGCACACGGGGGGTGATACGGGTCGTGACACGGCCGTGTCGCATGCAACACGGGCGTGTCGGAGGCCGTGTCGAATGTCGTGTGCTGGTTATCGCGTTGGTCGAGATGGCGAATGAGCGATACGGCCCTGGACACGGGCGTGTCGCAGGCCGTGTTCGGCCCAGATTTTGTAAAATTGGGCTGAATCGCAGCCATTCGATTTTCTTGGCTTGGGATCCGACGGCTGGGGGTGGATGCTGACGATTTAAACCCGGAAATAAGGTTTGCAATCCCTCATTTCATCCCCTTGGTTCTCTTTCTAAAGTCTAGAGAGAGGGGAGAGCAAGGAGGAGGAGGAAGTCCAAGATCCGGCCGCCGGTGGAGCTTCAGAGCTCTGAATCGCGATCCGAGTCTAGATCCGCGAAGGCGATGTCGTTGCGGTGCTTTCCAACCGTGTAGTTTTTCATGGCGCCGCGGAAGAACGCAAGGGTAACGATTCTCTTCTTGAGCATGTGAAGCTCTTCTTCTTTTGCATGGGAAAAACCCCTCTCCCGCGAGTGTGCGGCGAGATTGTTGTATTCCTTGGGGTAAATATGTAAAGTCCCCCTTGTTAGAGTCCGGAATCGTAGTACGGACATAGACATGATGTGTGAAGCCTACCCGGACGTGTTGGTCCGGATCGGTGATGATTTGCTATGCATTGTTGGTCGGAGAAGACTCCGAGCGTCGTGTTTGTTTTCGGGTTGCTATGCGGTAGTATGCATCTGGGAATCTGGGGGATTAACCCTGAGGTGCACCCGAAAATCTGGACGGAAATGTATTTCTGTCATATCGGTGGCCTGGGAGCCAACTGGGTACATAGCGGGGCTATGTACCATGTTTGATCGTTATTTGGGACTGGGGAAGCTTAGTCCGCGTCAAAGGCCTAATGGCAATGGCGGGGTGAGCAACGGGCTGGTGTACCCCTAACCGCTCCACCTACTCGGTTAAAGCGACCTAAAGTTTTATGTGGGACTTACCGAGGTTTGGAGATCGAGTCTAGGCTGCGGCTGAGAAGACTAAATGCTCATAAGATTGCCACCCTGGGGGTGGTGGTGGAGTCGAGGACCGGACGGGGTTCGGACTGGCTTCGCCAGTAAGTGCCCTGAGAGCACGGGGTGTACGGCCGTGTGAGCGTGCACCTGTGATGTGATGCTTATTTTGCTATGTTGCTTGTTTTGCTAACAAGTGCAGGGAAGAAGCTTTGTTGCCCCGGTTTAGGGGCGGAGTCGTTATAATTTGGTCAGCATAGCTGACCGTTGCCTTTGTTTACCACCATGCGGTGGACTGTTGCTTGCAGGTGCTGCGGAGCCGAGAGGTAAATAGCGGGCTAAAGCTCAAGTTGCTGTGCCGGCCCTCGAAGGCCAAGTTTTGAGTGTTTTCCTTTTTGTACTCATGTGTGACCGGCCTGCGTGCCGAGGTTTGGAAGACACTTTTTTATTAAGCAAACTCTTGTAAGGCTTTAAGGCCAATATCCGTGTATTAAACATTCCTTATTTTTAGTTGCGTGGACATTCATGTTGGCAGGGTTCTTAATTGTGCAACTTAATAATTGCTTCCGCTAGGTGCTGTGTAGAACGTTGTGATTGGTTGAATGGTTTCAATGCGTAACCAACCGGTCTGTCCGTAGTATATGGCATCGGGCCCCGGCCGAACCTACTGTTATATACTATGTTACGGATAGGGGTGTTACACTGGGCACCTCCTTTTCTTTTTACTTGAGATTTTCGCATTTCCTGCAACATATTTTCTTACCCTTTTGTTTCACAGGATGCCGATGCCGCTAGCGAGCTATGGACTCGCGCCATCGGGATGGAAGAGGAAAATACCCAGCTGTGCGCCCGTGCCGCCGAGCTGGAGGCGGACAATGAGGAACTGAAGGGCCGGATCATTGGGCTCGACAGCGAGATCATTTGCCAGGCGGACGCCTTCCTCCCCCCGGGTGGCAGCGAGCCCTCCTTCCCGTTCAAGAGGCCAAGGATCTTTAGCGAGGCCGAGGTCATGGAAAGGCTGCGAATCAACTCAATCGAATCTGTGAATGCACCCTGCAGATCATGAAAGATACGTTGGTGTTGGTGGAGGGTTGCGAGGAGATCACGACCCGAGACCTCATGTCGAGTCTGTTCCCGTCCATGCCGCCCAGCGAGAAGGAGGACAACTTCGATCTGCTCTTCGGGAAGGGCTACAAGGACGATCCATCTAGAGGAGCAGGCGAAGATCGCCAGTCCGGGGGGGGGGAGGTGAGAGCTGACCCCTCCCCACTTTTCCTTTTTTCTTTTGTAATTCTCCTCCCCCCTCTTTTGTAATCTCGCACAGGCGAGCTCTCTTTTGTAACAACATTTTAATGAAAGATATTTTTTATGCCATGAATTTTTTCTATTTTCTTTTCCTTGAACTTACTTTCTGTGGTGTACTCGCACGCGAGCTCTCCTCCTTAGGAGACGCCGCTAGGATAGAACTTGTCGTTAGAATGCATGTTTAGGATTCGTACCCGCAAACAGATCTTGAGAGCTCGTCAGCCCTAGGCTGCCCGGGAATGGACCATCCGCCATGCTGGGCTCGCCACGACCCAGCTCGCCCGCTAGCTGCCTCCTTCCCCGCCAATGTCGAGCCAAAACTATTAAAAAATTTCACAAGTAAAACTGGAGGGGGAGTAGAGCGCAATGCTGGAGCTCGCCTTCTTCAAAGGATGTCTAGGAATCAGCTCGTCATCTTTCTGCCGAGCTAGGCCCGCGAGCGCCGACTTGTAACGACCCTAGCCGATCCAACGTGGCAGTGCCACGGCTCTGCTCTAGGCGTCGCTACCGGGCTGCAGCCCAAGCACCCCAACCCCTCTCCCTCCACAGGCGGGTTCTTTCAACCTTCATCACCAATTGAGCTGAGCTCCATAGTTAAGCGTGCTCGGGCTGGAGTAGTACTGGGATGGGTGACCTCCTGGGAAGTCCTCGTACGGCCCAACTTAACTGTCGAGTTCGCTCATCAAAGGGAGGCTGTGGCCACCAACAACCCGCCTGTGGAGGGAGAGGGGTTGGGGTGCTTGGGCTGCAGCCCGGTAGCGACGCCTAGAGCAGAGCCGTGGCACTGCCACGTTGGATCGGCTAGGGTCGTTACAATAAAAGTGCACTTTTTTTTTGTAACGACCCTAGCCGATCCAACGTGGCAGTGTCACGGCTCCGCTCTAGGTGTCGCTACCGGGCTGCAGCCCAAGCACCCCAACCCCTCTCCCTCCACAGGCGGGTTGTTGGTGGCCACAGCCTCCCTTTGATGAGCGAACTCGACAGTTAAGTTGGGCCGTACGGGGACTTCCCAGGAGGTCACCCATCCCAGTACTACTCTCGCCCAAGCACGCTTAACTAGGGAGGCTGTGGCCACCAACAACCCGCCTGTGGAGGGAGAGGGGTTGGGGTGCTTGGGCTGCAGCCCGGTAGCGACGCCTAGAGCGGAGCCGTGGCACTGCCACGTTGGATCGGCTAGGGTCGTTACAATAAAAAGTGCACTTTTTATTGTAACGACCCTGGCGCGTACGTAACAGCGTTACGGCTCCGCCCTCCAGGCATCGCTACCGGGCTGCAGCCCAAGCACCCCAACCCCTCTCCCTCCACAGGCGGGTTGTTGGTGGCCACAGCCTCCCTTTGATGAGCGAACTCGACAGTTAAGTTGGGCCGTACGGGGACTTCCCAGGAGGTCACCCATCCCAGTACTACTCTCGCCCAAGCACGCTTAACTATGGAGTTCTTTCAACCTTCATCACCAACTGAGCTGCAGCTCAATTAGTGATGAAGGTTGAAAGAACTCCATAGTTAAGCGTGCTTGGGCGAGAGTAGTACTGGGATGGGTGACCTCCTGGGAAGTCCCCGTACGGCCCAACTTAACTATCGAGTTCGCTCATCAAAGGGAGGCTGTGGCCACCAACAACCCGCCTGTGGAGGGAGAGGGGTTGGGGTGCTTGGGCTGCAGCCCGGTAGCGATGCCTGGAGGGCGGAGCCGTAACGCTGTTACGTACGCGCCAGGGTCGTTACACGACTCGCCTGTGAGGGCCTTCTCCTCCCTATCCTTAGGAAAAAGACCGATCTTTTCAAATAATTCCAGAGGGGGTGGGGCTCCCTCGAGTGACATCCAGCCCTGCCAGCTAGGTGAGAGCCTGACAACGGGATCTACTTGGGGTTTGGGTAGACGTCATCGAGTGACATCCAGCCCTGTCAGCTAGGTGAGATACTGACAACGGGATCTGCTCGGGATCCGGGTAGACTCGCTCGAGTGACATCCAGCTCTGCCAGCTAGGTGAGAGCCTAATAATGGGATCTTCTCGGGGTCTGGGTAGACTCCCTTGAGTGATATCCAGCCTTGCCAGCTAGGTGAGAGCCTTACAGTGGGATCTGCTCGGGGTCCGGGTAGATGCCATAGAGTTACATCTAGCCCTGCTAGCTAGGTGAAAGCCTGACAACGGGATCTGCTCAGGGTCCGGGTAGACTCCCTTGAGTGACATCCAGCCCTGCCAGCTAGGTGAGAGCCTGACAGTGGGATCTGCTCGGGGTATGGGTAGACTCCCTCGAGTGACATCCAGCCCTGCCAGCTAGGTGAGAGCCTGACAGTGGGATCTGCTCGGGGTCTGGGTAGACTCCCTCGAGTGATTTCCAGCCCTGCCAGCTAGGTGAGAGCCTGACAGCGGGATCTGCTCGGGGTCTGGGTAGACTCCCTCGAGTGACATCGAGCCCTGCCAGCTAGGTGAGAGTCTGACAGCGAGATCTGCTCGGGGTCTGGGTAGACTCCCTCGAGTGATATCCAGCTTTGCCAGCTAGGTGAGAGCCTGACAGCGAGAATTGCTTGGGGTATGCCAATTGAACACTTCTCCTATTTGTATGAATCACCGCAAGAGCACAAACATATCAAGAAGCTTTATTAGAAAAAGGAAAATTACTTATATGGCTCAAGGGTAAAAACATTTCAAGTTATCACCACTCCAGGTGATACTTAGGGTCTCGCTCTCCACATTCCGGAGGCGGTACCCTCCTGATTTCAATGTTTCTTACACAATGTACAGATCTTCCCAGTTGGGGTTGAGCTTCCCCACGGCGGCTGATCTTCCCGCGGCATCCACCTTTCGTAGAACCAAGTCCCCCTCCGCAAACTGTTTAACTATGACGTGATTGTCAAAGTACTTAGCCATTCTTCTCTTCACTTCTTCTTGTCGGATGGCGGAGAGGTCACGTAGCTACTCCACCACGTTCAGTGAAAGCCGTAGTTCCTCTTCATTTTCAGCTTGTCATTCTTCCCTGCCTGCCTCTGCCTCAACCACCCGAGGCTTCCAGACCTCGAACTCAATTGGAAGAACTGCCTCACATCCATGGGTGAGCTTGAAGGGGGTCTCCCCAATGGCCGTGTTGGGAGTAGTTCTCAGGGCCTAGAGAACCGAAGGAAGCTGTTCCACCCATCTACCCTTCAAGTTCTCCGCTTTATTCTTCAAGAGGTTCACGATGATTTTGTTTGCCGCCTCCACCTGCCCGTTACTCCTGGGGTGATGAACCGAGGCAAATCTGAGCTCAATCCCGAGCTGTCCGCAGAAGCTGATGAACTCGACACTAGCAAATTGAGTTTTGTTGTCCATAACAATTGCTTGCGGCAACCCGTCCCGACAGATGATCTCCCCCCAAACAAAATTCCCGATAACCTGGGAGGTCACTTTAACAAGTGCCTTTACCTACAACCACTTAGAAAAATAATCTATCATGATAAGTAGGAATCTTCTCTGTCCGCTGGCCTGGGGGAAAGGCCCTACCAAGTCCATTCCCCAGATGGCGAAGGGCCAGGAAGTCGAAATGCTTTGGATGTGCTAGGCCGGTTGCAATTGGAGAGGGGCAAACAACTGACAATTGTGACACTTCTTTGCAAACTCCGCCGCATCGTGGCCTAAGGTAGGACAAAAATACCCTTGCCTGACAATCCTTCCCTCCAGGGTCTGACTCCTAGAGTGACTCCCACACTCCCCAGAGTGGACCTCCTCCAAGATCCTATGTACCTCCCTCTCGGCCACGCAATGTGCCAACATCCTAGAGAGGTCTTTCGGTACAGCTGTCCATCGCGAATGAAGTAGTACGCTGACTTGTACTTGAATTTCTTTTTATCCATCCCTTCCGAATACTCCCCTGTGGAAAGGAAGGTTGTGAATGGGTCCATCCATGAGGGGTGTTGATCCACCTCCATCAGCTCTGTTGGTACCCTAGTTTGAATTTGAGTTAAGTCTTCTCAATTAGTTTCTTGACCCAAGATTTATCTATGGTCAAAGGTTAGTTGTTAGGTTAGATTCCCTCCGTTGTTAAATTGTTGCTTATCCAGATAAAAATCTGGTTAAGTTATTTTTTGGTTCGACTATAGTCGAACGCCGCTCGACCATCGTCTATCAGCTGATCGACTATCGTCTATCAGTTGGTCGACTATTATCTGTTAGCAGATCGTCTATCTCTGAGTTTGTTCTTCTTTGTTAGGTCGACGATCTGTGGTCTCAGCATCGTCGATCGTCGAGCCCCGCTCGACTTCTTTTGTCCAGACAGATTTCTTGTAGGTCGACTATATGTTCTGATTGTTCGACCATCTGCTCTGAGAGGTCGACGATCTCCGTGAGTCGTTCGACGATCTTTTGTCTGCATTTAGAGATATTATACTATTTCTCTTCTGTGATTTATTTCTTATTTATATGGCTTATTTTATTAAGGATTATTTCTTTGATTTTATGCATACATATCAAGGCAATTTTTGCCTCATTCTTTATGCATAAGTCAAGCTCTATCTGACAAAGTCTTTTGTCTTATTAGTTGACATAATCTGTTTGCTTTATCTGTCATGCTGTCCTTTATAGCCGTTAGACACAAATGTCTTTCTCTGGCCGTAAAGAGGTTGCTTTTGATGTGACTTTTTCTAATATCTTTTAGTCTTGCAGATTGGATAAGCAGCTTCTTGGGAAGCTTTATTTCTTTATAGAATGTACTTTCTACAGGCTAGTTGTTTTGTGCTATTTGCAGCCCAGATTGCAGATCTCAGAAGAAGATAAGTTTTCAAATCAAGAGAAAGTTTAAAGCCGTTACAAAGGCTAATATATAAAGAGCTTTTGAAAGAAGTTTTGAAATATACAGATACATACATAGATATACATATTTAGAATACATCATTCAGATATTCATATACTCAACAAGAAGATACAGCTCTCAGACATTTTTACATACAGCTGAGAAGATCAACTTTCTTCAGAGTTCTCTTCTACAATCCTGAGTTCATCCTGCTTCCAGGAACATTCACTCAGAGCCTCAAGAAGAAGAAGAAGTTGAAGAAAGAAAAGCTGATTGAAGAAGAACAATCATTCCACATCAAGAATCTTCTTCAAAGCTGCTCATTCAAGAACCTCAAGACAACAGTTCATCTCTGTCAAGAGTTCTGAAGAGAACCTGCACCCTGAAGCAAGTCTTCTTCCTAGATATTCTCTAAGCCAGGAGAGCTTTGATTCCTTCAGAGCTTTCTATAGCTCAGTGCAATCCACTAGCTTCTCTTATTCTGTTTAACAATAGAGAAGACATTCTAACTCTCTCAACCTCCTGTACAAAGGGTTATTACTCCCTTCAAAAGTGAACCTTGGTGGCAGGGCACCTGAGCAAAAACCTGTGTTGGATTTTGAGCTCCTGATTAAAAGCTCAAAGGGTCTACTTGATCTACCTGAATCAGATCAGTTCGTGGAAGGGCACCTGAACAAAAACCTGTAGTGGATTCCTACCAAGGTGGTAGAAGAGTGGATGTACCTATTGAGAGGGAACCACTATAAACCTTCTTGTGTTGTCTGTGTTGCTTATTCTAATTACTGCACTGTGGCTGTGAGTAGAACTAACTAGGATTGCTAGTTGTTGTGTAAGGACTTAAGCTCAAACTGTAATTATAGTTAGCTTTCTGTTGTGCACCTCACTTTGTGTTAGGCTCTAGGGTTTCATATATCTATACACTTATTCCGCAAATTAACTCTAAGGGAGTTGAGTAGATTGTCATAATTTTTGAATACTCTATTCACCCCTCCCCCTCTAGAGTTGTATCTATCCTCTCTTTCAAGCTCTCCTTCTTCAATAGAAGGGTGGAACAGGTCAGTGATGGTACCTCCCGCTCGGGGACCATGCTTCGCTGATCAGCCTGTTCATTCTCCTTCCTGGATACGTATCAGATGGAGAAGGTCTGGAACATGATGATGACCCCCTTCACCTTTGCCAAGTATAACTGTAGGGTAGGCTCCCTTGCCTTAAACTCCCCATTGATCTGGGAAGCCATCACCATGGAGTCAGTGAGGATCTCCACATCATGCACTCCTAGCTCCCTGGCAAGATGGAGCCCTGCGATCACCGCTTCATATTCGTCCTGATTGTTAGTAATAGGGAAATGGATAACTACCGTTTGTCCCTTAGGGGCTTTCCAAAACCACCCCCACCCCCAAGGAATGCTTACCTGAGGCACCATCCACCATCACCTTCAAGGGAATTGGGAGGGTGAGTTTCGCCTCTGCCACCTCGACAAAATAGTCAGCCAAAAAGTCGATCATTGCTTGGGCCTTGATCGAAAGATGGGGGACGAAGGAGATGACGAACTAGCTCAATTCTACCGACCACTTGGCCAACCGACCCGAATGCTCCACCCCCTCGAAGATGTTGCGGAGGGGGTGGTCAGTCACTACCCGGATTGAGTGTGCTTGGAAGTATGACCGCAGTCTCCGTGCCGAGATGACTAGAGCAAAAGCTAGCTTCTCTAAGATGGGGTACCGAAGTTCCTCCTTCCTCAAGACCCGACTTACATAGTATATGGGGAGTTGCTTCTTCCCCTCCTCCTGAACCAGAACGGAGCTCAAGGCCTCTGCTTCAACCCCAAGATACAAAGATAGGTCCTCCCCCTCCTTCGGCCCTTGGAGTAGGGGGGCTTGAGTCAACTGCTTCTTCAAAGCCTGGAATGCTTCCTCGCACCCCTCGGTCCATTCGAACTTCTTGCCTCCTCTAAGCACCTTGAAGAAGGGAGAACACTTCTCCCTTGCCCGGGAAAGGAACCTGCTAAACCCTGCCAGCTTTCATGTCAGCCGTTGTACCTCTTTAGCATTCTGCAGCGATCCCAACTCCATGATTGCCTTCACCTTGTCAGGGTTGGGCTTTATGCCTGCAGAAGTAAGTAGATGGTCCAGGAACTTACCCCGACTTGCTCTAAAGACACACTTCTAGGGAATTCAGTTGCATCTTGTACTTGCGCAAGGTGGTGAAGGTTTCCTCTAGATCCCGGAGGTGAGAGTCCACGTCTCGACTTTTGATCATGAGGTCATCTACATACACCTCCAGGTTCCTCCCCTTCTGTTCTCGGGAGACCTTATCCATCATCTTCTGGTACGGCGTCCCTGCATTCTTCAGCCCAAATGGCATCATTTTGTAGCAGTAGCACCCATCTCTCGTGATCAGGGGCGGATCTAAGGGGGGGCCGACGGGGGCCCGGGCCTCCCCATGGATTTTGGTAAAATAGATGATGAATTTGTGTTCCTCTCGTCGAGCCAATGGATTTTGACTACTTATACGTCAAAAACGGTGTCCGAATAAGGGATAAAAGAGCCCAGAAAGGTGAAGACATTTAATTTTTTTTTGTTGGAAGATGAGAAAGTTGACATGAGATGTAACTGATTTAATTAATTTTTATGAAGATAACATATATAAATCTAGTTAAGATAGCTGCAAACAATTTTGACCCCGCGAAGTCCACCTTTTTCTTTACTCATAGCTTCTTTGAAATCTCTGAAAGAAACACTATCGTCATCTTCAGCATGATATAACACGACGTCTTCTTTACTTAACTCCTGTAATCTTATTTATTTTCTCAGTGTCTCCTTTATTATACCGTAGGAGCACACGAGATCAAAGCCAATGAATTTTGACAATGTGTTTCTTTAACTTTTTTGAATAGTTTGGGCCCCCCTTGTTGAAATTCTCATTCTCTGCAGGAGCATGCATCCACGCTTTTTCTTTGAGTTCGTTTTAATATGAAGTTCTCTTACTTTAAAGAGGAACTTTCATATGTTCTTAGGGGTGTTGACGAATGATGACGACAATGTGGTCAGTCGAATGTTTAAATACTGATGAACTTTACACTTTTATTATAACTCATACTTTGTAGCAATGAAGTCATCTTAAATATTTTCATTGCAATCAACATATTTTTTCTTGGATTTATTTATTTCATCACACAAATATTTAACCTGAACACATAAGCAAACAATTTAAATTGGAATTGTTAATACCACATCTCAAATTATTGAAAAGTTATTATTATGTATACTGCAACAAAGATCAGACCAGCATCACATAATATTCCATTTATTCTAAAAACTGGTAAAAGACTGAGCTCAGATGTCTCTAAATAGATAAGTTACAATAAGAAATAAATTTTTTTTATGACACAATTGTGATATCTCTACATGTGCAAATTTTAGTATAAACGTTGATCATAAAAAAAATTCTTTGCCTTTTGATTGGCCCCCCTAATCAAATTTCCTGGATCCTCCCCTGCTCGTGATAAATGAGATATCTTTGATGTTCAGAGGGTGCATCCTGATCTGGTGGTAACTTGAAAATGCATCCAGAAAACTCATTACAGGAAAACCAACGGCTGAGTCAACCAGCGCGTCGATCCGAGGCAAAGGATAATAGTCCTTAGGGTACGATTTATTAAGCAAAGAAAAATTGACACACATATGCCACCGACCGTCTCCCTTTTTAACTATTACTACATTGGAGACCCATCCGGTGTATTGTATTTCGGATACAAAGCCAGCCTTGAGAATCTTGGCCACCTCCTCCCTGATGGGCTCGGCCAACTCTTCCGCGATGGTCCTCTTCTTCTGCTGGATGGGGCGAGCTTCTGGGTTCAGGTTGAGGTGATGGCAGTCCACGTCCGCATTGATCCCTGGCATCTCCGCGGCGCTCCAGGCGAAGATGTCCATGTTCTTTTGGATGCACTCCAATATCCTGCCTTGGGCCTCCGGGGTCAACCCCCCGCTGACGCGAACCTTCTCCATCCTGCCTCCCAGGGTGAGAACTTCCATCTCCACCACCTCTTATGCAGCCTCCAGACGAGACTGCTCCCCCCATTCTCCAATGTCCTCCCCTCCTGGGGCAAAGAATTCTTCCTCAAATTCCTCCACGTCCATCACTTCGGCCGACTCCTGGACTTCTTCCACCACCTCCACCCGGGTGAGGTTCTCCTCCACCTACATCGCCGCTCCTGCCTCCTGCTCCACCTCCTCTATCCTTCGCTCCATCTCCTTGGCCCCCTCCTGCTAAGAGATGGAGTTCACGACGGTGACGTAGCACTCCCTTGCCATCTTGGGGTCTACTATGACCCGGACCTGGATCCCTTCGGCGTTGAACTTTAGACATTGGTGGAAAGACGAGGGGACGCAGAGGAAGGCGCCGATGAGGGGTCGCCCGAAGATGGCATTGTAGCTACTGGGGGTAACCACGATGACGAACTTACAGGTGCGGGACTACCCCCCAGAGTGACATGGAGCCCCACTCCTCCTTCTACCTCATTTCTCTCTCCCGAGAACCCGAACAAGGGTCCATCTGAGGCCAGCACTCTCTTGGCATCCACCTTCATCGCGTTGAATGCCTTCTTGAAGATGACATTGACCGAACTCCCGTTATCGATAAGGATCCGGGAGACGGTGAAGTTCTCGACCGTCGTCTGGATGACCAGCGCGTCGCAGAAGGGGTCCTCATGGTCTGGTATGTCCTTTCTCGAGAAGGTAATCTTCTCCTCTAGGGGTGGGTTCTGGGATGTGGAGCCAACTCCCCTGCGGTACATGGTGTGGAGACTTGCCTTGCGGGAAGCCTCGACCCTCTCCCCCCATGGATCACTTTAATCCCTCCTCGGGCCCCGACATCGGCCTGGTCCTCACATTTGTCCTCCTCTGCTCGAGGCAGGATCTCCTTGATTCGCACTCCCTAGCAGTCTTGTTGTCGTTACTGCTCTCTGTTTCCTCTCATCTCGAGGAACTCCGGGCACGTGGTCGTAGTATGACCCTCCTCTTGGTGGAAGTCACAATAGGGTAGCTCCACCCTAACCTCCCTTCTCCTTCTCTGTACTGCTCTCCTCCTCTCCCCCATGGTTATAGTCATATCCTAGTTCTGGTCGGGGAGAGGTGGTCTCTGTCCTTGCCTCCCACCTGGAGGGTAGAACTGACCCTGGCCTCCCTGACGGTTGTCTCCTCCATGGAAACCTCCTTGCGGCCCCTGATCTTGCCACTATGGCCTCCAACCTAGCCGGTGGTTCGGCTCCTAGCGCCAACACCTAGGCGGCTACTGCTACTGCTGTTCCCTTTGCCAGGGTTCAGCTCTCCTCTCCTCCTGACCTCTGCCACCTATGGGCCTCTCCTCCTCTGTTGCCCACCTGGCCAGCTTTCGGGTAAACTCCGGGTTCGATGCCTCCCCGTCGACTTCCCTTGCCGCCCTCTCCATCAACTCCTCGTAGGAGAGAGGTGACACACTTTTCAGATCCATCCTGAAGAAACCTTGCTGCAACCCCAGGGTGAAGGCCATCATCAGGGTGTGCCCTAGCATCTCTTGGACCTGGGTCACCTCCTCCTAGAACTGGTCGATGTAGCTTCTTATGGTCTCGTTCACCCCCTAATTGATGTGGAATAGGGACTCCGACTCCATCTTCCTCCTCTTGGAAGTGGTGAATCTCAACATGAACCCTCGACCCAAGTCCTCGAAGCAGTAAATGGAGTTGGCCGGTAGCTGATGGAACCACTCCCTTGCCTTCTCCTTGAGAGTGATGGCGAAGAGCATGCACTTGAACCTGTCCGACATCTGTCGGATCGAGACCACGTCCTCAAACCACTGGACGTGCTGGGATGGGTCTCCCTTCCCGGTTTAATAGGACATCTCGGGTTCCCTGAACCCCTCCAAAACTGGGGCAGAAGAAACTAGCTCGCTGAAGGGGCTGCCTCCCCTACTGGGCAAACTGAAGGGTCTCGCACCCCCATCTCATCGAACCTAATACCACTTGCCGTGCTCTGGAAGAGCACTCGCCCGGGGAGATCGCTTCCTCTCCCCTCCTCTGCGACTTCCTTCCCAGCTCGCCTGTCGGGAGCGTCCTCGCCAAGGGTCGGGACCGCGAGCACAGGAACTGCTGGAGTCGAGCACTCGGCACGTGCGCCGAGTGCAAACCTGACGAGGCCGAGCACCTCCTGCATGAAGTCTTCGAATATCCCCCACCGTGGCCAGAGGGGGAGGGGGTGGTGAGTCGGACATGTCCGAGCCTTACCCTGATCCTCCCGTCATCGAGCTTGCTGAATATTTTCTGTGCTGACCACGGTCCACGCTCACCGCATTAGAATGTTGAAACCTAGAATTCGGCCTCTGTTGAGTTCACCCTTGGGGAAGGGGTGATCGCACACCTACTTCTCTCCTGCAAGCAAAACAACAAAGAAAAAGAATAGGGGACTGGCCTAAGGGCTCGACGAGGAGGTCCCTCCACACACCCGGAAGATCTTAGAGCGCTTCACATCCCTTAGACAAATGTTGAGCTAAGGCTACCTCTGAAAGTGCTAGAAGACTGGGAGACAAGTCAACGTGCCTTCTGAGGTACCCCTTGGGTCCTATTTATAGATTTCTGAAAATGACCTGCAAATAGCCAACCTTCGTTGTTCCAAACTGCTATGTGCATCCCAACTGGGTCTGCCAATAGCGTAAATCCGCTGTTCTGACTTGCTATGGGCAGGCCAGTGGGGGAAATTATAAAAAGTACATCACCGGAAGTTGGGCGAGTAGTCCTTGAGACCCCTACTCGCCTGGAGCGGCGAGTGCTCGGTGGAGCTGGCACTTGCCGCCTCCCTGAACCTTGGCGAGCACGGGCCTGGCTGGCCCTGCTCTCCGGCCGCGGGTTCGCTGAGCGGTCGGAACTTAGCGTGCGGTTAGAGCTCGATGAACGACCAAAGCTCGACGAACGACCAGAGCTCGACGAACGGTCAGGGCTCGACGAACGGTTAGGGCTCGACGGATGGCCAGAGCTCGACGAACGGCCAGAGCTCGGCGAACGGCCAGAGCTCGACGAACGACCAGAGCTCAACGAACGGCCAGGGCTTGACGGACGACCAGGGATCGAAGGACGGCTAGGGCTCGACGGACGGCCAGAGCTCGACGAACGGCCAGAGCTCGACGAACGGCCAGAGCTCGACGAACGAGGCTTGGCGAGTGCAATCTCGCCCCCCACAAAACATCCCACCCCACCTGGGCGAGTCGGGATTGCCGAGCTCTCGCCCCCAGCCGAGCTCGCCCAGGGACTTAGACTGCCCGATTTGGCCGGCCAGGCTCATGCTGACCCACTCGCCGGATATGGGGTTGTACATAGATAATATATTATTATTTAAATATATATAATATATTATTTATATTTAAATTTGTATATATTATAATTCTTTTATAGTGGTAAAGATATAAAAGCTCGCGAGCTCGTGAACAAGCTTTATTGGGCTTGAGTTCGACTCAAAAGCAAGCTCGAGCTCAAGTTGAGTTTTTTTTGAGCCAGCTTGCCGAGCTCTCGAGCCGGCTCAATTGAACTTGCAACCCTAGTTTAAACCTGAAAAGGGTTAACATGATAGGAATGGATGCATAGGCGTGCAACTCGAATCGGTTCGGTTCGGTTCCACTCAGAACCAAAAACCGACTAGTATAGGTTCGGTTCAAATTTTTGGAACTGGAATCGACTCATGGTTCTAAATTCTAGAACCGGAACCAAACCGAAAATATCGGTTTGATTCCGGTTCGATTCTCGGTTCCTTAAATTTAGGGTGTAAATATATTGCACTATAAAAAATAAATGCAAAACAAATATTTATAAATCAAAGAAATTAGAAGACTTTAAGCTTGCATGGATCCAAAATCATCAACATTTATTAGATTATTAAATACATTTAATAATCTCATCATGCAAGATTTCATATTCAAAGATTCTAACAATTAAGTAAAAGTTCAACATTATCAAAACATGAACAAATTATTTATAAAATTACACATGAAATATACCTCCATCAAGCTAATTATTCACCATTCTCTTTAAAAAGTTCCTTGTTCACCACAAATATATTTTTGATACCTAAATTCAATAACTCGGTTCTCGGTACCCTAGTGTTAGAACCGAGAACCGAACCAAGTGGTCGGTTCTGAAAATTTTGGACCCAGAACCGAACCGTGACACATAAGAACCGACTCAAACCACTCGGTTTGGTTCGGTTCCGGTACGGCTCTCGGTTTTTGCACACCTCTAGATGCAGAGGGAGAGGAGAATAACACCGGTGGTGGGAGGCTATGCGGAGTAGGGATGGAATGATGGGATTTCTAACAAAAAACATGGCTGAATCAAGAGATGTTGGGATGAACCCGACAGGAAAGGAATTGGGGGCGGGGAGGGGCTCAGGCGGGGTAGGCTTACCGAAGAGGAATAAGGTGGCAGAGAGGATTGTCGTCATTACACCGGAAGAGAGGAGGCGGAGGGGGCTTCCTGGCGTCGCACCGGAGGAGAGGCTCCAGGAATCGCTCCTGAGAGGGTGATCGGCAGTTCCAATTTCAAGTGAAACCCACGATGCTCCTTTCGGTCCACTGCATGTTGAATAAATACTCCTTACTTGATAACTGCATAGTAAAATTGAAAATCAAATAAAACCCAAATCGGATGGTTCACACTGTCTCGACCAATCAGGGACAAAATACAACTTGAAAATATAAAACACATATATGAACTCGACTCGGATCGACCATCCAGATGCATCCACAGCCTCTGATTGTCCTCCAGGGCAACGAATCACTGTCTCCTGTGGGAATACACGTATATCGGTCGTGGCGTGCCGTTAGAAGTGCTATTGACTGATCTGGTAAATGGGGATAACCCCGGGAAGAAGGGTTTTGACGAATTGGGGACGACAAAGAAAAGAGGAGAGGAGACGACTGGTGGTGTTGCTGTATAGACCTGGGCGGACAGGCGGCTAAGACTGGCGGTCTGGTAGCCGGGCGGTCAGCCCGGCTAATCTGGCGGTTTGGTAGCCGGGCGGTCTGGCGGTCTGGCGGTTTGGTAGCCGGGCGGTCTGCCGGCTAGTCTCTGGGATCTTGGTGGTCGGCTGAGTGTTCTCTGGTAGTGACCGGGCGGTTAGTTCCTACTAACCGCACGGTTAGGCGGTCTGCTTGGCGGTTTGGCGGTTAACTTTGTAGATGTTGTCTTTTGTATTTTTAGTCCCACATTGGGTATTTGTATTCTCTCTCATCTCCTCCATTCTATATAAGGGAGGCCATACCTTTGTAATAGACACCTTTTTCTGATAATAAAATTTCAGTTATACCCGTTCCGGCTTGTTTCTAGTTCGTTTCTTACATGGTATCAGAGGACCCGATCTAGTCCTCCTGATTGTGTTCTCTTCTGTCCGTGCGACCTCTGCCCCCTATCCGCGGTCTGTCTTTCAGCTCGCGCGAGCTCTCCTCTCCAGTGAGTTATTCTATCCTCCTCTTCTGTTCGCGCGGTCTGTCTGCTAGCCGCCCGACTTCTCTCCCTCTGTTTGGTTCTGCGGCTTGGTCGTGGCTTCTCTGGCCGCTGGTGTCTGCCATCGTGACCGCTGCAGATCTTTTTCTTCCTATCCGCGCGATTTCTCTCTGTTCGCGCGAGTTCTGCCTTGTTTAGGCGGCCTCTCTGCCCTTCTTGCCGCTAGTGTGCTGACACCGTGACCGTTGCAGCTTGTTCTCTCTGCCCGCCGCGGTTTGCTTTTTGTTCGCGCGGTCTTCTCGCTCTCTCTATCCGCGCGGCTTCTTTTTCTTCCCGCCCAGTTTCCCTTCTTAACCGTGCGGCTTCTCTTCTTGTGCTTCGCAGCTTGGTCGTGGCATTGCTTGCCGCTGGTCTAATTGTGACCGCTGCGAACTCTTCCTTCCTTTGCTCGCCCGGTCTCTCCTCTTAACCGCGCGACCTCTCTTCAGGATGACCAATTCTGATGGCTCTACCTCGTCTACTGTCGTTGTCCCACCGCCTCCTCCTCCTCCTGCTTCAGGGAATCTTGGCACCGTCTCTAAGCTTTTGGGGCCCAATTATCCCGACTGGAGTGTCTCATTCACTTTTCTTCTCCGCTCTCAACGCAAGCGTCATCATCTTACCGATGACCCTCCGCCTGCGGACTCTGCCCAGTTTTCTGACTGGGATGCGAATGATGCGCTGGTTCGTACTTGGCTGGCGAACAGCCTGTCTGATGAATGTCTTCCTGTCATCCGTCACGATGAGACGGTAAAACAAGCTTGGAATCACTTGGCCGCTCTCTACTCCAAGGGGGGACAAACATCTCGCATCTATACTCTCTATGCGGATCTCTTTGCTCGCCAGTCCATGTCCCCTCCTGCAGCTTACCAACAAGTCCAAGCCCTTGGAGCTGAGATTCTACAAAATCGTCCTCTCTCGGCAGATGTGGCCACTCAGCTGAAGCACTTCCAGGAACTCCTAGTGGTCTGTTACCTTCTGCGGCTTCCGGACTCATACGATATGATCCGGCAGCAAATTCTTGGAGAGGCTGAGTCTCCTACCCTGGATGCTACTGCTGCCCGCATTGCTGCTGTTACCTCTCTACTCCACCGCCCCTTGCTTGCCGCTCCTCCGGCTCCGGATGCCTATGCCCACCAGGCTCATCGTGGTGGATTTAGTGGTCGTGGTAACCACTCTGGCGGGTGTGGCCCCTCTCGCTACCTCTGTACTCATTGTGGCCGCCCAGGACACTTGGTTGACCGCTGCTGGACAAAGCATCCGCATCTTCGTCCCGCTGGTGATACTCCTCCTTCTTCCAAGCCATCTGCCTCCGTGGCCACGACTTCAGGTAGTGCCCACGTAGTTACCCAAGGTAAATGGCTAATCGACTCTGGCGCCACTAATCATATGACAGGCAATCCTCAGTGCTTTTCTCTCCTAGAAACACATGATCGGTTGCCCCCTGTTCTCGTTGCGGATGGTTCTCCATCTCCGGTGCATGGAACAGGCATGGTTCAAGTTACTCCGTCCCTTCGCCTGGCGGATACTCTTTATGTGCCCAAGTTTCCGTGCAATTTATTGTCGGTTACTTCTCTTTGCAAGCAACTTCAGTGTTCGGTAACATTTACTCCTTCTTCTTGTTCGTTTCAGGACCCGAACTCCAAGCGGACGTTTGCTACTGGGACTGAGAGGGGTGGTCTCTACTTCCTTGATGATGTATCTGCTCTTACCGTCTTCTCTCCCGCTTCTACAGATCTTCTTCAGTGGCACCTTCGCCTGGGGCATCCTCCCTCGCGTCTCATCCACCAGCTGTTTCCTCACCTCCCTCAGCAGGACTCTCCTCTCAACTGTGATGCTTGTCAACTGGGCAAGCATCACCGTTCCCCCTTTCCTCCTAAGCAAGGTCGTGGCTCTTCCAAGCCCTTCGACCTTATTCACTCGGATGTTTGGGGACCTTCCCCTACCCTCACCATCGGGCGTGGAAGTTCCTATTTTGTAACCTTTATTGATGATTATTCTCGCTGTACGTGGGTGTATCTATTAAAGGATCGCTCCGAACTTTTTTCTGTATGGACTTCATTTTATTATATGATTAAAAATCAATTTGATGCCTCTGTCAAAATTTTTCGCTCTGATAATGCAAAAGAATATCTGAGTAGTGATTTCGCTTCTTTCTGTACGCGACATGGCATCATTCATCAAACTAGCTGCGTCTATACCTCCCAGCAAAATGGGGTGGCGGAATGTAAAAACCGTCACCTCCTCGATGTCGCTCGCACTCTCATGACGCAGATGCAGGTTCCTCGTAGCTATTGGGGCTACGCGGTCCTCATCTCCTGCTACCTCATCAATCGCATTCCCTCTACCGTCCTCAAAGGCAAAACCCCTTTTTCCATCCTCTATCCCTCCAAGGACCCCTTTCCCTTACCTCTCCGCATTTTTGGGTGCACTGCCTTTGTTCATAGCCCTGCCGCAACTCGCGACAAATTGTCCCCTCGTGCTACGAAGTGTATCTTTTTGGGTTACTCCACAACTCAAAAAGGTTACTGCTGCTTTGACCCTGTTCATCGCAAGCAGTTCGTCTCGGCGGATGTGACATTCTTTGAGAATACCGCCTACTTCTCTTCTGATCTCCCACAGGTCGATGGATCGAACCTCCCTCTTCTTCCTACCGACTCGACCTCTCCACCCATTCTCTCCACCACATCCACTCCTCTTGAGCTTCCTCCATCCCCACCTCCACCAGCCGCTCCTTCTCTTGATCATGATCCTTCTCCCTCGTCCCCTCGGCCGTCTCTCTCTTCTCCCGGGCCAGCTATCTCCGCCACGGATGCACCGGCGACTGAGGAACTCGAGGACCTGGAGCTGCCCATTGCCCTTCGCAAAGGGGTTCGGACGTGCACCCAGCACTCGCTGGCAGTTGTTATTTCTTATGATCGGCTAACACCTTCTCGCAGGGACTTCGCCCTAGCCATCTCCGCGACTACCACACCTCGCACCTACCAGGAAGCCCTTGATATTCCTCACTGGAAGGCTGCCATGGATGACGAGATTGCTACTCTCTCTGACCGGGGCACTTGGACCCTTGTGCCTCCTCCTTTTGGCACGGATGTGGTTGGTTGTCGCTGGGTGTTTGTCGTCAAGTTCCGTCCTGATGGCAGTGTGGACCGGTACAAAGCCCGTCTTGTTGCAAAAGGGTTTACTCAGACCTATGGTGTTGATTACTTTGACACGTTCTCGCCAGTTGCTCGCCTCAGCACCATTCGGGTCCTTTTATCGGTGGCAGTCAACAGGGATTGGCCTATTTCGCAGTTGGACGTCAAGAATGCCTTCCTCTATGGTGACCTTCACGAGGACGTCTACATGGAGCAACCTCCTGGGTATGTTGCTCAGGGGGAGACTCAAGTATGCCGGTTGAAGAAGGCCATCTATGGCCTAAAGCAAAGTCCCAGGGCGTGGTTCGATAAGTTCAGTAGCATCGTTGGGGCCATCGGTTTCACCAGGAGTTCGGCTGATCACTCCTTGTTCATTCGCAAGACATCTTCGGGTCTGGTTGTGCTAGCTGTTTACGTGGACGATATTCTTCTTACTGGCGACGATCAAGCTGGTGTAGCCTTGACGAAGGTTCATCTCCGCCAACACCTAGTCACGAAGGATATGGGCTCTCCAAAATACTTCTTGGGAATTGAAATCTCTCGGAAACCGGGTTCCTTGGTTCTCTCCCAACGGAAGTATGCTCTTGATTTGTTGAAAGAGGCAGGATTGACGGGTGCTAAACCTGCCCGGTGTCCCATGGCTCCTGGAGAAGACAAGACATGGACAGACGAGTCACCTCCTCTATTAGATACTACGAGGTATCGGCGTCTGGTTGGCAAACTCATCTACCTTACAGTGACCAGACCAGACATCTCCTATGCAGTGGGAAAGGTCAGCCAGTTTATGCAGTCGCCTAGGGAATGTCATCTTCAATCTGCTCTAAGGATATTGGAGTATGTGAAGTCCGCACCTGGGAAAGGTCTTCTCTTTCAGAAAAACGGTCACCTAAGAGTCGAAGCGTACTCCGACGCTAGCTATGCGGACGACAAAGGGGATCGCAAGTCAACTTCCGGATTTTGCACGTTTGTTGGAGGAAACTTGGTTAGCTGGAAGAGCAAGAAGCAGTCAGTCGTCTCCAGGTCTAGTGCGGAAGCAGAATATCGTAGCATGGCATCAACCACGTGTGAGTTAAAATGGTTGCGGGCTCTCATGCTGGATCTAGGAGAGGTCTATAACTATCCTCTTCCCATGTTCTGTGACAACAAGGCTGCGATCTACATTTCCAAAAATCTGGTATTCCATGAGCGAACAAAGCACATAGAGGTTGATTGTCACTTCATTCGGGAAGAAGTGTTGAAGAACCAGATTTGCACTCCGTTTGTTACCTCGGAGAAAGAGCTGACAGATATATTCACAAAACCTGTGTCCGCCTCTTTCTTCCACATTTGCAGCAAGCTAGGCATGATTGACATCTATGCTCCAGCTTGAGGGGGAGTGTTGCTGTATAGACCTGGGCGGACAGGCGGCTAAGACTGGCAGTCTGGTAGCCGGGCGGTCAGCCCGGCTAATCTGGCGGTTTGGTAGCCGGGCGGTCTGGCGGTCTGGCGGTTTGGTAGCCGGGCGGTCTGCCGGCTAGTCTCTGGGATCTTGGTGGTCGGCTGAGTGTTCTCTGGTAGTGACCGGGCGGTTAGTTCCTACTAACCGCACGGTTAGGCGGTCTGCTTGGCGGTTTGGCGGTTAACTTTGTAGATGTTGTCTTTTGTATTTTTAGTCCCACATTGGGTATTTGTATTCTCTCCCATCTCCTCCATTCTATATAAGGGAGGTCATACCTTTGTAATAGACACCTTTTTCTGATAATAAAATTTCAGTTATACCCGTTCCGGCTTGTTTCTAGTTCGTTTCTTACAGGTGGATTATAGAAGGAGTGTGTAGAAAAAAACACAACTCAGACACATTTAGCTCAGCACAATTTCCTGTAATGGTAGGAAATAAATTATTGCAGTATATAATTCACCAAATATCATGGTGTGTGAGAAAACTATCCAAAATAATTTGTATTCCCTTAGCTTTGCATTCTCCGGATCATCCCCTCCCTCGTCCCCGTCCTTGGACTTTGTCTTTGACTTTGTGGCCATTATCGTGTCCCCATTAGCAGCTGGACCAGGCCCCCTTCATGTAGCACGACATGTATCTCCTCCGCGCGGCGGAGGTACTCGGTGAAATTTTGGGTGATTGCCTCCTTCATCTTAGGGTTTTTCTCATACTTGAGGTACGTCTTGAAGTAATCTAGGGCGTTCATGTAGAGGGGGAAGGCCTTGACATAGTTCCCAACATTATCTTCCTGGACTGCCTGTTTGACGTACTCGATGGCTTGTTCCTTGAAAATGCTATATATTTCCAATTATTTTGCTCGCCCTTTTGCACAAATCTCATCAACCCGATTCACCGATAAAAACCGAAGATGAAACCCCAGATCCGAGGAGACAGATTATGCTTGTATATTGGTCAGATCCAGAGCCCACGAGTCAAGGGAAGGGCTATTGACTGATCTAGTAAATGGGGATATCCCGGGGAAGAAGTGATTTGACGAATTTGGGACAGCAAAGAAAAGGGAAGAGGAGACGTGCGGCGGATTATAGAAGACGTATAGGAAAAAAGCACAAGTCAGACACGGTTAGCTATGCACAGTTTCTTGTAGCAGTAGGAAATAAATTATTGCATTGTATAATTCACCAAATATCATATTGTGAGTAAACTATCCAAAATCCTACATGTGCCAATAAAACATTTTAGCTTTTAAATCATGTGCAATTGGATTTAAATTTGAAATTATTTGATGATATACGAGTGACTGTGCACAAGGGGACTCAATGCGGGCGCTACTGTACCACTAACACGACACTGTCTCGACATAACTGTGTACCCCCCTCGTGCCACCCCCCCTAGCCCAATACTTCAGTTATCGCTCAATTTTCTAATGCACTTTAGGTAGGGGGACGCGACCGAAAGGAGCGGGGACACTGTCATGACTGGGGTACTATAAAGATGTAAAAAAGAATACAAGTAAAAATTAATAGAACAAATCAGTAAAGAACTGAGGAAACTTGATAGGTAAGATGACAGCTTCCTGTAAGGTCTGCTTGGCGCTCTCAAGTCCGGAGACATCGTTCCACTTCACGTTGGGTTTATGATAGTCGAGTTGAGCCCCGATCTGAGCTTTGCATTCTTCGGATCATCCCCTCCCTCTTACCCATCCTTGGGCTTCGTCTTTGGCTTCGTTACCACCGTCACATCCCCGTTAGCAGCCGGACCAGGCCCGCCTTCATTTAGCACAATATGTATCTCCTCCGCGCGACGGAGGTACTCAGTGAACTTGTAGGTGATTGCCTCCTTGATCTTAGGGTTCTTCTCATACTTAAGGTGCGTATTGAAGTAATCTAGGGCGTTCATGTAGAGGGGGAAGGCATTGACATAGTTCCTAGCATTATCTTCCTAGACGGCCTGCTTGACGCACTCGATGGCTTGCTCCTTGAAATTTCTATACATTTCCAATTATTCTGCTCGCCATTTTGCACCAATCTCATCAACCTGATTCACCGAGAGAACCCAAAGATGAAACCCCAGATTCGAGGAGACGAATTATGTCTGTATTTTGATCAGATTCAGAGCCCATGAGTCAAGGGAAGGGCTATTTGTAAGACTCTCTCCCCCACCCCTTGCCCGGGTCGGGTCGGAGACGAACCATACTGCCCAAGATGTCCACCCAATGCTTCCCAAGTGGCAACGACCCATTTTAACAATCACTAGTTGGTCGTCTTGCCTTGCTTGAATCGCAACATTCATATCACATCACAGACTTGCGGAAGCAATAACAAAAAGTCATATATATATATAACTATATATATATATTTATTTATTTATCAGAGTAAGCATATGTCGTAACTACTATTTATACAAATAAGCATTTAGGATTCAAAAGTCTACTATTAACACACACACTCTCAAGCATGTGCGCTAGGAACTCACGTCTTGGAAGTCTGGAGACGACGGGGGTGCCTCTGCTCTGGTAGTCATATCAGCTGGCGTGTCGTCATGTGGCAGCTGGACTTCATAGTGCTTCATTTCCAGTGAATAGTTATTAAAATAACTGTTAGTCACAGAGTTAAGTGCAAACACATCTCCTCCCCAAATTCATATCATGGGGACGAGCCCATGCACCAAATAATAAGCAAATAGATGAAGCACAAGAGAGTTAGTAGCAATATTTTAATATAGTGCATTATCATTTCTTAAGCTAGAAGCAAATATCTGAAAGAGTACATCATAAAATAACTAGAAAATAGCAACATAAATATCAGTTATTTTAAAAGGCGCCCAACTAGCTATCACAACCAACAAGTACTCACAACTTATATTCATACTACATGTATTCAAAACCCGCTAACACACCGTAGGTATTCAAACCCGCGCACACTGCATGTATTCAAACCCGCGCACACTGCTGGTATTCAAATCGTGCACACTACAGGCATTCAAACCCGCGTACACCACAGGTATTCAAACCCGCGCACACCCACTATGTCGACATAGATTGGACCGCTTCTCTTTAAGCAGAGTAGTGAGCCCAGCGGGCCTCACCAATGTGGTCGTCGGTGATAGTGGCCAATCTTGCCACTTCTGGGTATGATCGTGCCGCACTACTCAGGCCCTAGCGTACAACCAAATGTACTTTTAGAGGCTAGCGACATCCGACGAATTTTGAAAATTTAGGTCAACAATAGAGGGAACCCAACGGGGAAAATAAAATGGTCGATCACCCGTGGTACAAAACCCACTTTTTTCATGAGTCGTTGACCTTCCGCACCGATACGAACAGTTTGCGGAAGTGACAGACCTAACACTTTTCAATGCAAGCAATTTTCAAGCATTTTAATTTAAATAATTTGCTGATGCAGACCGGGTCTGCGATGACCTGCCTACTTGATATCAAAAAATTCAGGAAAGTGGTCTTTTTAAAACAACATGCCACTCAATATTCGACAAGGAGCGCTACGAGCATGAGGGAACATTATTTGAGGCTAATCTTGGAGGAATTTCTCAACTCTCAGTTGTCCCCAACCAATGCTCTATCAGAACAACTACTCGTCAGAGAAAGACTCGTGCTAATAATGCTAAAACAGTAAATTGCAGTAATTTAATGCGATAAAAAAATGCTGCTAGAAATAAGCTGCAGAAATGAAATGCTGAACTGAACACATCGAAATAAAGTGACAAGTACGAAACTAGAATAGTACTAAACAGAAAGAACTGTAAATAAAGTACTGAAATGAACTGGACCAGTATGATACTTGAGTAGTACTTGAAAGGAAAGAACTAAACTGAATGTAAAGAAACAGGACAAGTACAAGACTGGAGTACTGAAAGGAAAGAACTGAACTTAATGTAAAGAAATAAGACCAGTGCAAGATCGGAGTATTGAAAAAAAGTACTAAACTGAAAGTAATAAAATAAGACCAGTGCAAGACTGAAGTACTGAAAGGAAAGTACTAAACTGAAAATAATAAAAAGGAACTGGACCAGTGTGAGACTGGAATAAAAAAATAAAGAAAAAGTTTAGTAGTTCAATCACTCTATTCTCAGGAGGCTTCAGTTCCATCTCCGTTCATAGAAGGCAAGTTTAATTTCATCTTCATTCATAGGAGGCAAGTTCAATTCCATCTCCGTTCATAGGAGGCAAGTTCAGTTCCATCTCCGTTTATAGGACGCAAGTTCAGTTTCATTTCCATTCATAAGAGGAAAGTTCAGTTCCACCGCCGTTATAAGGAGAAATGTTCAGTTTCATCTCTATTCATAGGATGTAAGTTTAGTTCCATCTCCGTTCATAGGAGGCAAGTTCATTTTCATTTCTATTTTTAAAAAACTTCTTTTTAGTTTCACCTATTATTAGGATATGATATTAGTTCAATTGTGCATTTTAATCACGACTTGATCAGATTAGAGAAGCTTATTATGAGTTACACCTTTATTATTCATTCATGAATAATCTCTAACTTATTTGCTCGAGTCGAATCAAAACTGAGCATCTTGTTAGAGAATGCATTCTTATGGGGCAGTCTTAAGATCCTTTCATCCCTCGCTTCGTTCTTTAGTTTGGGACGAACCATGTAGCAAAAGCCCGATGGACCCTAGCGTGAGAGGCTTAAGGATTCTAGATTATATGGTAGCACGCACATACACCTTTCGTTTTGTTTCTATCAGTCTTTTGCAAATTTCCCTTACTTTTGTAAAGTACTGACATTTTCCCTATTACTCCTCTAGATATCGGAGTCCAGTAACGAGAGGTCGTCCTCCCGAGGTTACGTTCCCTCTACTCCATCTCCAGACCCAGTTGCCTCTGCCACTGTGTTGTCTGCCAAGATAGTTTTGGGGCGGACACTGACAGCCATACTGACTACATTCCAGACAAGCCAAAACAGAATTCATCTAGAAGAAAATCACTGAGTGAATTCACCACTTGCTCGGGGGCGGCAAGTGCTTGGTGAGGCTCGCACTCGCCGCATGCCTGTCAAAGCATACCAAAGCACCCCACTCGCCCTCTGCTTGTCCTTAGCATAAACTGCACGCGAGTCGGGTGAGACCTTACCACTCGTAAGCTGGGTGAGATTTAGTCACTTGCCCACTCAACTCGCCTTGACCTAAATGACCCTTCCGGGTCGAGACATCATCACAATTTGTCTTTCTTTCTTCACAATTGTAACATGCTTATTTATGAATTATATAATATTTACTTATAGAAAATGTAAAACAATTTTTTGAAAAAAATTTAATTGAAAATTTTTCAAATATTCTACGGCTTTTGCAAACAACTTTCTTTATTGCTTTAGGGTCTGTTTAGGACTTTTTAGCTTCTTTTTATTTTCTGGAAAACGCTGGTAACACTTAAGAAATCGTTTGAATTGTCTACCAGTGGGAAAACTACCGCGGAAAACTCTATTTTCTCATCTTTTAAAAAAATCACTTATCACATACTCTTAACCTTTTCGAAAAGCAAATCTTCATCACAAAAACGGTTATCTTTTAAAAAAATCTCCAACTTGATTTTTTTGTCAAGCCGTGATTTTTTTCGCGGGCGTAATTTTTTTTCACGGGCATAGTTTTTTTGTCTGTGTGCCGATTTTTCAACCGGACACAAATTTTACGCCCGAGCGCGAATTTTTCGCCCGGGCACAAATATTTCGCCAGGGCTGGCATTTTTCGCCCAAATGCGGGGTTTTTCGCCCGGAAGCATTTTTTTCGCCTGAGTGTTGTTTTTTCGCCCGTGCATGATCTTTTTCGCCCGAGTCGGTTTTTTTTTCGCCCGAGCCGATTTTTTTTGTCCAGGCGCGATTTTTTCGTCCGACCGCGAATTTTTAACCCGCACGCGAATTTTTCGCCTGGGCCCGATTTTTTTGTTTGGGCATGGGGTTTTTCGCTTGGGCACATTTTTTTCACCCGAGTGCAGTTTTTTCGCCCGTGCATGATTTTTTTTCGACCGGATGCGTTTTATTCGCCTGTACCGATTTTTTTTTCCGGACGTGATTTTTTCGCACCGGCGCGATTTTTTCGCAAGGGCGACATTTTTTTGCCCGAGCTGGATTTTTTTGCCCGAGCGTAATTTTTTCGTCCGAACGTGATTTTTTCGCGCGGGAGCGAATTTTTCGCCCGGGCTCGAATTTTTCGCCCAAGAGCGATATTTTTTCATCAGAGCTTGTTTTTTTCGTCGGACAGCGGTTTTTTCGCCCAGATGTTATTTTTTTCGCTCAATGCATTTTTCGCTTTCGGGTGAAAATAATAAGTCTGTGAGAAAATATCATGTCCGGTCTAAAAATTCACGCCAGTGCAAAAAAATCACGTCCGGGCAAAAAATTCGCGCCCGGGCAAAAAAATCGCGTCCGGCTGAAAAATTGGCGCTCGGATGAAAATATAGCGCCTGCCAGAAAAATTTACGTCCGGGCGAAAAATATCGCACCCGTGCGAAAAAACTGCGTCCCGGGGAAAAAACCGCGTCCGGGCGAAAAAACCGCTTCCGTGCAGGAAAAACACGCTCCGGTGAAAAAATCGCGCCCGTGCGAACAAACCGCCCCCGGGTGAAAAAACCGCGCACGGGCGAAAAAATAGCTCCCGGTCGAAAAAAATCGTGCCTAGGCGAAAAAAAATGACGTCTTTTCCCCCGACGCGTATTTTTGGTCGGGTGCACATTTTCCGCCTGTACGCGTATTTTTCGCTTATACGTGCATTTTTCGCCTATACGCACATTTTTCGCCCGCGAGCTCATTTTCCCCTAGACACACATTTTTAATAAAAAAAGTTACCGCAACGGAGATTTGTCAAAGATTAATAAAGTGTTTCTTTTTCTGAAAAGGTCTATAAATTGAGTTTAACCGAACAGTTCTTCTTTTATAATAGACATTTTCCAAAAGATTTTTTTTCTACTATCCTTTTATCATCACTTTTTCTCTTTTCTGAAAAGATTTCCCAAACAGACTTTTAATGACACCACTAATTTCCTATCACTATTTTATTCACCCCATCATCACCCCAAACAGAGTGGAGGCTAAAATGAAGTTATTAAACGCATCTCTTTCCGTGCAATTGCAACGGTGCATAAAAGGATATTTTGGAGGCTGTGGTTCCAAATATAGATTGAGGTTATGAATAAAAATTAGATCCGCTCATCGAACCAGAGAAAGTTCCGCAAGCCACTTAGTCATTGATTCAAAAAAAATTAAGATAAAAAAAAAAATTCAATCCAGCCGAATCTTCAAATGTGTGATATCTGGCCGGATATTTTTTTATAAAAAATGATTAATATTTCATAGTTTATTTTAGTTAAAAAAAATTTTAACTCAAGCAAAAAAAAATCAAATTTTGATCGATTCCCCCGGACCTTCCTTCTAGGTCGGAGTATCGGACCAAATTTTTATCCCTATTCTCATAACATCTTTCTCATCCGCTCCAAATAGACCCTAAATTAAAAAGCTTTATTCAATCAGCATCTAAATGAACAAAAAACTTTCTCATAAATGCTTTTCTGACAGCTCTATTCTCACAATTTTCTCATCAGCAACACCCTCCTTAAACAAAACATATATGACAGCATAAAAAATAATATTTTTTGAGAAAATAATATTACCTCTACTTATCTAATTCCAGATACCACAGTCCAAAAAATGATGTTCCTAAAGACAAAAAATCTCAAGAGTGAAAAACAATTAATAAGACGCATAAAAGATCATGTTTGATCCGGAGTGTCAATATGCAGACCATTTTCAAATGAGCAGGAAATTATTTTTTATTTATTTATTGTTTATCAACATTAAAAAAAATTATTATATTATATATAAGTTAATGGAAAAACGGGCGGCGCATTTCTAGGAAATACACGCACAAATTAAAAAAAACACATATATGCGTGCAATTTTAAGAAAAGTGTTCAACACGAAAATTGTAAATCGCATCGAGATCTACAACTTTCGTGTTGAACACTTTTCCTAAAAATGCAGGTTTATGAGTATTTTGGGCCTGAAAATAACGTGGGCGTAACTACTGCGCAATAGTTAGACTCAGTTTTGCGCCTTTCGAAAATACGGCTAAACCATGCATTTTAAAGAAAAATGTTTAACACGAAAGTTATAAATCTCGTCGTGATCTACAACTTTCCAGTTTAACACTTTCTCTAAAAATACCCACGTACAGATGTATATATATATATATATATATATATATATATACGAGCATCTTCGCACGGGCTACGCCCGTGCTCGATGCTCTCGGGCGGCCTTCGGCCGCATTAAGGCGGGCTTCGCCCGCCTCCGCACGGGCTTCGTCCATGTTCGATGCGTTTGTGGGATCCGCCCCTATGGCTACGCGTCTTCGCCCATGTTCGATGCGTTTGCGGGATCCGCCCCTATGGCTATACATATATATATATATATATATATATATATATATATACATATATATATATATATATGTATATACATATATACATATCTATACTTAATAAAGTTGTTCTTCTTTCTCTCCGTCACGCGTGAAATCCCGGGAATGCCCCCGCCTCTTCGTTCGCTCCGTCACGGGCCGCCCAAATCCTGTTATCACTGTGTTCTCCGTCCGTCGTCGCCTGTCGTCGTTCACGCCATCGGCCACGCCGTTACCTTCCGTCTTTGGATTTACCCTCTCCGCCGCTTCTTACTTCGTCTTCGTGTCCTGTTCGGCCGCCTGAAAACCCCGAAAAGCCCTCTCCACCGTCCGCCGCCCAATCATCTCCCGCAACCTCCCGCGACCACCGTTCTGTGCTTCCTCTCATTCCTCTCGCCGCGTGCCCCTCATTCCTCTCGCTGAATGCCGCGTGCCATATACCCCAGCAGCCATATCTCTTCGCACTTCTACCCCCGCCGACTCTTCCATCCGTCGGAACATCGCCGTCAGAAGTGGACGTGTCAACTTGCACCGCTTCTGCTGTCGCTGTCTCCTGCCGCGTGCCAGCCCGCACTCCCTCGCCGCTCCACGCTTCGTGATGACGCCTCTGTCCTCCGCTATTTCCGTAGCTTTGGGCCTCCGCTATTTCCTCATCCGCTATCTCTGTCTTCAGCCTGCATCTTGCAACAGGAGAATCGTCTACCCGTACCTTTGTTCATGCTTCTATTTCTCGCTCTTTGCTAGGAAAATCCAGACGCTCGGCATTTCTCCACCGGCATCGCTCTCTGCCTCAGGCTTCCCACTGTGAGCTTCTTCCCGCTGTGATTTCTTTTTCGATTTCTTTTTGTATTTCGCTTTCCATATCTGATGACGATTTCTGCTGTCATTTTAGATGACCGTTTACGTTTGGGATATATATATATCTGCATAGTTAGCCGCCTCACATGACTTTATCTGCACTGCCCAGGAGTTGTTCGTCGTAATGCTCCAATGAGAGCCACTCTTTATATTACATGATTTATACTTAACATATGTCCGCCTGTGAGCACTGTGTGCCATTTTTTTCACATTTTGACACTCTGCTCTCACAAAATTTTTCATCTTTCTGCTCTTAGGTTATTTGTTGCATATATCACCTCATATCGTAATTCTGAAACCGTATTTCTTCAGGTAGAAGCCCTAAACTTTGATTTGAAAGGCATTGCACGTTCAGAGCAGTTGCTATATTCCTGAAACTGTAGACGGATTGCAGGTTAATTTCTTATATTGAAGATCACTCTCATTATTATAGTGTACGGCTGTTACGATTTTATTTGATGGCGAGTGATGTTATGTTTTTTCTTTGCTTATCTCCTGATTCCATTTTGTTCTTCTCTTTGTTTTTAATTACAGTCTAATTGCTATGTTTCATCATCTGTATTTTATTTGACCTCTGTTTTTATTTTGTTTTTGATGGCCTTATCAGCTTGACTATAAAAGCTCCTGCTCTTGATAAAAAAATAAATAATTTCTTTGAATGTGCATGTATAAACACTCCTAATCACCATATCATTACAATGTCCCTATCAGCATGAATGAATAACCTGTCCCAATCATCTTCAATAATTTGGCCTTATAGATTGGCTCCCAAATTTTGTTCGTTTGTTTCTACCGTGGATCAAAACTACTTGCGAAATGGATCAAAACGACTGACTCGCGTTTGTCGCTTACCTGCTATCATTGTTTTGTTCAGCTGCGTCAATGGTTTTTGCGTTACTATGATCTTCAGCATCTGTGCAAGTAGTTACTTAAATAGAGGCATGTGTATAGTAATAGCGCAAGCAGTTGTTATTGTTCAATACATCAACTTAGATGGTCATTTCTCACTCTGCGTCAGTCCTTCACTCGCCGTCTGTGGACCAGCTATTTTTCCTTGCTTCGGTAGAGCAAAATAAATATTGACAATCAGTGTCTGCCACTTCTTCCCAAGAATCACTTTAATGTTTGAAGGATAGAACATGCGCTTGGATTTTGTTAAATCGGTAAAAGCAAACTCTATCAAATTGCAAGCTAAAATATAGCGTGATCTGGCGTATATCAAATAGTCTAAATATTTTTTTCATATCATTACATGAACATAGAGATTGATAGTAATACTAACTTATGTCCTCCACTTCTTCCAAATTATCAGTGTAATGTTTCAACTACATAAAATCCCTGTTACGATTTTATTTGATGACGAGTGATGTTATGTTTTTTCTTTGCTTCTGTCCTGATTCCATTTTGTTCTTCTCTTTCTTTTTAATTACAGCTGCTATGATTCTAATTGCTATGTTTCATCATCTGTATTTTATTTGACCTCTGCTTTTATTTTGTTTTTGATGGCCTTATCAGCTTGACTATAAAAGCTCCTGCTCTTGATAAAAAAATAAATAATTTCTTTGAATGTGCATGTATAAACACTCCTAATCACCATATCATTACAATGTCCCTATCAGCATGAATGCATAACCTGTCCCAATCATCTTCAATATTTTGGCCTTATAGATTGCCTCACGAATTTTGTTTGTTTGTTTCTCCCGTGGATCAAAACTACTTACGAAATGGATCAAAACGACTGCCTCGCGTTTGTCGCTGACCTGCTATCATTGTTTTTTTCAGCTGCATCAAGGGTTTTTGCGTTACTATGATCTGCAACATCTGTGCAAGCAGTTAATTAAATAGTGTAGGTTAATTTGAGGAAAGTGTATAGTAATAGCACAAACAGTTGTTATTGTTCAATACATCAACTTAGATTGTCATTTCTCACTCTGCGTCAGTCCTTCACTGTCAAGGTTGGCGTGTTTACCCTCTTCCAGAAGGTGGGAATGGCTTCACCCTGACAACACAACAATGAAAGTGACTGAGTTAGGCTTCATGCCTAACGATATCATTTGACGATAAATCTGCACGGCATCCTCCCCACAACCATGCATGGGGTTTGCATTGATCATCCCGGTCCAAGCAATGGCATCTATATCAGCCATACGTTCGAATACCATCCTATATTTCATCAAGTTACCACATTTTGCATTCATGAGAACCAAGGCAGTCATGATTATGTTATTCTTTATAAACCAATGCCTGAACCTTAAGTTCACCTCAGAATACTGAAATATCGACCCTCAATTTCACATTGGCTAGGCCTACTTAATCATCATACTCATCATTTCATTCCTTCCTTGCAAAAGTACCGACCCCTGATCTTCACATGAATGTTCAAGATGTTGATTTACTTGACACCATTTTAGGATTTCAAAATGGTTGCTGAATAGTACTTGAAACCCTGTGGCCCACTTCATTCACCTGACTCAGATATTCAGGTTTTCAAGGGACGGCTCAACAACCAACTTATGGATAGAATCTTGCAACTCCTACATCTCTAAGGCATTGTTATTTAGCATTAATTATGTGTGCATATGTTCTGGAACTACTTACTTTTCACCTGCTCTACCAAATCCTAATTTTTCACTTAAATCCAGCCCTTGCAAAGACTGATGAATGAGAATATATTTGCACTGTTTAGCTGTTACTTCTGTAATGCTACTTCTCTCATGGTAGATGTTTTAAAGCATATACAATAACATGAACGTAGTTTCCAAATTCCCACTGGAGAGGTTGGTTTAAACTGTCTCTTTATCTTCATTTAATGCCTGCTACCTTTTTTAAGAAATCATGCTTCAAATCATTTCTTAGTTGCTGACTGTGTGATTGTCGTTGTGAGATGAAACTAGCATGTATGTATGTGCAATTGTTGGAATGATAGTAGACATGTGTATGCTATTTGTTTCATGAAATTACTTATATTTCACTCATTCTATCATCCTCTACATTCTCTCTAATCTTCTGTATTTTTAATTTGCAATAATCTTAAATTACAAATGATTAATTTAGTTTATCCTCCTTCAGCTTCTCTCTGATCTTCTATATTTTTTATTTGCAAGAATCTTTAGAGAAAACAAGAAGCTGAAGTGGTGATTGAATTTTAAAACTCGCTTTAAGAACATTTTGTTTATAGTAAGCCTGACTGTACGAAATATAGTTATCAATAAAGACAAGGAATGACCAAATTGATCCAGAAATTTCGACCACTACTCCTTCTATGAGTTTGATGCTCACATTCACATGTAATCTTTGCATCTTTAAATAATATGCTACCTCACAGCTCTTTCATCATCGTTTGTTTTCATCATTCTTCTCGCCGTTGTTTTCTCCCAAATTTGGCCCTCCACTGTTTCCTCCTTTCAGCGCCACATGCTCCGACGATTGTGGATTGATTTCTTCTGCAAGCAATGCGTAATTCCTCATCTTGCTGTTCGCCACTGATCCCGTCGCATTCCGCAGCCGACGTTACATGGCCCTTCCACCTTTTATCAAGGAATGACCAAATTGATCCAGAAATTTCGACCGCTACTCCTTCTATGAGTTTGATGCTCACATTCACATGTAATCTTTGCATCTTTAAATAATATGCTACCTCACAGCTCTTTCATCATCGTTTGTTTTCATCATTCTTCTCGCCGTTGTTTTCTCCCAAATTTGGACCTCCACTGTTTCCTCCTTTCAGCGCCACATGCTCCGACGATTGTGGATTGATTTCTTCTGCAAGCAATGCGTAATTCCTCATCTTGCTGTTCGCCACTGATCCCGTCGCATTCCGCACCCGACGTTACATGGCCCTTCCACCTTTTATCATGACAACTCATCTTATGCATTTGCAAATTAATGTCCACTTACGTTACGTACTATAGAGAATTTCATGCGTAGCCCATGCGGAGGCAGGCGAAACCCCAAAAGCTCATCTGCATGCGGCCGAAGGCTGTGCGACAGCTTCGAGCACGGGCGCAGCATACCCAATCTTTTCAATAGATGTACTACCTCAATCATGTAAGTGAAATAAGGTTTTACTTAGATGTTCTAACCCATACCAAACGAACATTTAGCTTTGCTTTAACCCTATTATTACAATTTGCGAAACTCATTAAGATTTGGTCAGTAAGATTTTGTTTTACATACCCAATGTTTTCATTTTGATGCCTCAATGTTTTTTTTGTTTCCAACAACATGCTTATTGATTTTTTATGATTCATCGTCGTCCCGTGTTGTTTGTTTGCTAATTTGTTGTACTGCTCTCTATGTGTTCTCTTCACTGACTATAAACTCCATAATATGTTTTGATTCAATCTGTTATATGCACTTCATTTAACAGAATCAAATGTTCTTGGATTCATAAAAGATTTCATAACGCCCCTTGGAAGACAAAATTAACAACTCTGATATTGATGCAGTTGATATAATTCAATTGTTAGTGCGTTCTCTAAGGTAATAAGTACTATTACAGCAGACAGTCATTTTGAGAACTATGCAGTCATAAGCACTGTCATAAAATGATTGATTTATGATAACTACGTATCACATATGAAAAAACGAAATTTTATATATACCTTATTCACGTACATATATTGATTTACTATAGTTAGTAGTTCCTTCATTTACCTCAAATTTATACACTCTCTGCTAAATCATTTTTACTGCAGTTTAACGCAATATCACTGTCCACGCCAAAAGCTTCGTCATCCATGACACATAATAAGGAACCCCTGCTCATGAGTAATGAACTCAATCACGACAACGAGGTTCCCCTAGAATTACGTGAAAACTAATATTTTGCCCTCTTAATTAGCAACCTTGACCTTTGTACAACTACTGAAGATTTGAAGACCATCTTCAGAGACCTTCCGGGATACATTCACGCAAATGTATGACTCAAAATTCTTTATCAAATATTATATGCTTTGTCTAAATAACTCATGCGTACTACATAATTATTTATGAAGATTGACGTGGACACACGAGGACACCCACTTGGCACGGGTGAGGTCATCTTCACTGATGAAATGACACTTCGCGAAGCCGCAACAAAGATGCAAAACCACAGCATAGACGGACAAAATATCATTATTACTGAGCTAACACTCTTTGATGTCAGAGCATAGTGAGAGTGCTGAAAACCTATCTGTCAACTTCTTTGTGTATAATATCCTAAGTGAAACATGATATATAAGAGTTTACATATATAATTATTGAATAATATATAGTCACATGTTTGACATGTACTAAGCGCAGTGTAAAACCTCGCGAATAAATATCTTCAGTCTTTTGTTTAGTTGTTAAGTATAATTCCAGTTCGTTTTATTTCATGTCTACTATTATTTCTCATTTGTTTGTACTCCCTAAATATATCACATCGTCATATCAGAACAGCAACTACGTGATAATAACATATACATAATAATGTAGAGCTGCTTCTATTTGTTTTCTTACTACTTCCTACCCTCTCTTCGCAATTTACTTAATTCTCATGCCTTCACGCAAAATTCGACTTCATCAGCATTGAGTACCTGACGCCAAATATGTTATCTCATGCTTCAATCAATTGCTCGAAGATGCTTTCACTGTTCTAATGTTATTACTTGATTTCTTTATATGATTACACATATTGCATATACATGCATAATACCTCATTTTCTGAAGTAACACTCTCTGAGATGAAACCTACGTTCTCGCAAAGGTAGGCTAACAAACTAAATTATCTTTTGCTCTCACTTTTCAATGAATATTTGTATTTTTTTTGTATCTCATGTTCGCAATTTTTCATTTTATCGTGTATGATCATCCTACTGTGTTGTCCGCTATTTAATTACTTTGTGAGTGTTATCACACTTAATAATTTGATCAAAGGTGCTAACATACTACCCAAAAAAAATTATGATTTTCCACATACCTTACTTACCACATATCATTTTCAACGTATGGCAAAATCAGAACTCTGTGCCCACATGGATCCCGCAGAAACCCACCGTATTAATCAACGTGCTGCTAATCGGGAACGTTCGCGCAATCGAAGAGCTATGATGACAGAAGAGCAACGTGAACAAGAACGTGCTTCTAATCGAACCCGTCAAAGAACACGCTGGTTACAAATGACTCAAGCACAACAAGAACAACAACAATCCATTTGGCGCTCTGCCGCTCGAAGCCGCTACCAAAGACGACATCAACTGTCAGAACCACAGAATGCTCAAATCAACGATGAACACATCCATGACAACTCAACTGCTACACCCCCATGCCACTTCATTATGCCTCCATCAGCAACCAACAACCAACCTACGGAAACTACTGTACCACCACAGGAACACTGCGTGTCCAGAGTTATATACGCTGCAGATGGTATTGTCCATCGATACATGTTAACAAATGTTTCATCGCACTACACTCATGCTACTCAAGGATTTGTTACTGGAGAAAGTTCGTCTGCGCGTACATCTGCTACACCCCTGCTTCAAAATATTCTCCTTCAAACCTCTGCACAAACATCAGATGCACCTCAAATTTTGGCTCCCCCTCCACATGAACGCGTACTGCACCGTACGTAGTTCGTAATTACATTAGTCTAAAAACCTCTTTATATCTGAACAATTCCTTACCCTAACACGTTATCATAAATGTTTGTTTTGGCAATTTCTGCAGTACCAGAGTATCATAGTAACCGTCAGAATGACTCCACCTCTGATGACAGTATTACTGGTACAAGTCATTACCACATGAGCCATAATACTGCACGCATTTCGCTTCTACATCAGCATATTATATACTTACAACTAAGCCTCCCAAAAATATGTCCTTATTGTCGTGCTAAGTTGTTTGCTGGTGAAACTACGACAATGTGCTGCAACAACGGCAGAGTCCGCATACCACCTCAACCATTCCCAAAATACCTGTACAATTTATACATTAGTGACTCTGTAGAGAGCCGGCATTTCAAAAGATATATTCGTTCATATAATCATGTGTTCTCTTTCACGTCTATGGGTGTTAAATTAGACTCAACGTTAGCATCTGATCAGCATACAGTCTACACTTTCCGAGCTCACGGCGCTATATATCATCAAATTGGATCTCTTCTACCTGCTCCAAATACAAGACCTCGATACTGACAACTATACATATATGATACCGAGCATGAGCTAGATCATCGCTTACAAGAAAGCTCAGAATTAGATCGGTCATTACTGCAGAAGATAAAACTAATTTTGGATACGTATAATCCATTTGTGTTAATGTTTCGACGACTTTCTGAGCGCCAGGACATTAACAACTGCAAATTAGTGATTAAAAAAAGACCGGCACGTGATCAACAGTACATCATGCCAACAGCTTCACAAGTAGCTGCTATAGTTGTTGGAGCTGAAGACTATTTCAACTCAAATGAGCGCAATATAATTGTTCAGTCAACTGAGGGTCATCTCATCACCATGCAAGAATATAGTGGTTTCTACGATCCTCTTCAATACCCGCTTCTCCTCCCATACGGGACATATGGTTGGATAGTTGAATATACTGGGTTAAACAATATACGTGTTAGTTGCTGCAACTATTACTCTTATGTGCTTCAGGTATACATCATAATATTTACTTAGTTAACAACTTAACGTTTACATGAATATCTTTACAATCATACTCATTTTACTGTAGGACCGTGGTCCATCTTCATCGTTACTTTTACACGGTTGTCGTCTACTGCAGCAATATGTTGTTGACAACTACATTAAAATAGAAACGCAGAAATTGCGCTGGATTAAGAGAAATCAAAATACTCTTCGTGCTGAACTATATTGTGGCTTACAAGACTGCCTCAATGCTGGAGAAAATAGTGGAGGTATTAAAAACTACTCATTGCAGTATACATTAACATGGCTCTATATATTCAATAGTTTAATAAAATAGAATATATTATTGTACTACAGCAAATATAGGTCACCGCGTAATCTTACCATCATCATTTGTTGGGAGTCCGCGCGATATGTACCAACGTTATCAAGATGCAATGACTGTTGTTCGACATTATGGAAGACCAGATATATTCTTAACAATGACTGCAATTCATCGTGGCCAGAAATCACAGATTCACTATATCCCGGTCAAACAGCTCAAGATCGTCCTGATATTGTTGCTCGGATCTTCCATGCTAAATACACAGCATTAAAGCAAGATCTTTTTCATAAACAAATTTTGGGAAAAACAATTAGTCATGTGCATGTAATTGAGTTTCAAAAAAGAGGTTTGCCTCATGTTCACATGCTGATTATTTTTGATACCGAAGACAAAATGAATACTCCAGATGACTACGACAGAATTGTTCGCGCTGAACTACCTTTTGTTGAACATGAACCAGAACTCTACAATGAAGTTGTACGTCATATGATTCATGGTCCATGCGCACCTTTAAATACTCAAGCACCATGTATGAAACATGGCACCTGCAAAAAAGGGTATCCCAAAAACTTTTTTGAACATACACATCAAGGAGCAGACTCATACCCAATATATCGTCGACGCAATAACGGCCGATATTTTACATTACGCCGTGCTGCAAATTTTAATATTGACAATCAATGGGTTGTTCCATATAATCCATACCTTCTATTAAAATATGACTGTCATATAAATGTTGAAATTTGTAGTAGTATTAAAAGCATTAAATACTTATACAAATACATTCACAAAGGCCCAGATTGTGTTTCATTTCAAATACACGATATTGCTGATCGAAATGAGATATCTCAATATGTCAATGGGCGCTGGATATGTCCTCAAGAAGCTTTTTGGAAAATATTCAAATTCAACATGTATCAAACATATCCGTCAGTTATTCGTTTACAAATACATTTGCCAAATAGACATCAAGTTCATTTCCGCACTACTGATGTAGTAAATAACATTCTTTCAAACGACCGTAACTCCCGTACAATGTTAACTGAGTTTTTCCATTGCAATGAGACAAACCACCATCACACGTATTTATACACCGATTTTCCAAAACACTACACATGGAATTCAAATTCAAGAACATGGCATAAACGAAGACGTCGTCAAAAGGTTATTGCTCGAATGTACTCAGTACATCCTTCAGAAGGAGAAAGATTTTACTTACGCATGCTGTTACATCATATCCGAGCACCAAGATCTTTTGAACATCTGATGACAGTTGGTAATATTACCCATCCAACATTTTGTTCCGCAGCCGAGCATTATGGTCTATTAGAACAAGACAATAGTCTTCATAACTGTATGGAAGATGCTAGAGAATTTCAGATGCCCGCAGCACTACGCACTTTATTTACAACAATTTTGCTATTTTGCAATCCTACAAATGTTAGAGAACTCTGGAATGCCAATTACGCATCGATGACAGAAGATTACGTCTCATCGTCATCTGCCAGTGATTTATATGTCCTCAACAAACTCCTACGTGAAATAGATAACATTCTGCAACAACATAACAAATGCATTACACAGTTTGATCTCCCTCAAATGTCTGCAATCTTTCAGAATATTACAAATTTCTCCATTTTAATTGAGGATGAACTATCACTACCAGTGTCAAATACATATCTCATCTCGATTTCATCTGTAAATGAAGGTCAATCCTACATCTTCCACATTATTACTGCAGCTATTCAACAAGGCAACGGTGGTATGTTCTTCATTGATGGACCTGCTGGCAGTGGAAAAACTTTTTTATACAAATCAATTCTTGCACACCTACGCAAAGATGGTCACATTGTACTTGCCACAGCATCATCTAGAATTGCAGCAACTCTACTCTCAGGTGGAAATACAGCACACCTAAGATTCAAAATTCTTGTTCCTATCGAAGCAGAGTCATACTGTAACTTCAGCAAAATTTCTGCACTGCAACAACTTCTACAACAATGTTCTGCTATTTTGTGGGACGAGGCACCTATGTCACACAAATATATTTTTGAAACTGTTGACCGGTCAATACGAGATGCTCTAGGCAAAGACTTGCCTTTTGGTGGAATTGTTTTACTTATGGGAGGTGACTTTCGTCAAATTCCACCAGTTGTCATTAATGGAACCGTCTCTCAAATTATTAATGCCAGTATTGTTACATCTTCATTATGGCCAAATGTTAAAGTACTTTCATTAACTGAAAATATGCGCGCAATCAATGATTGTGAGTTTTCAAATTTTCTTCTTCGTATTGGAAATGGCACTGAGTCTACAAGTGCAGACGATATGATCCGCATTCCCGATTCAATGATTATTCCTTGGGATGGCGAACATTCAATCAGTACACTCATAAGCGTCATATTCTCTAATATGACGCGCAATATTACAAACTATAGTTACTGGGAGAACAGAGCACTGCTTACTCCATTAAATGAAGATGTGTCTCATTTAAATGAAAAATGTCTATCTGTTTTTCCTGGGGAAGAAATGACATACTATTCTTTTGATTCAGTTGAAGATGACAAATACAATTTATACCCTCAAGAATTACTAAACAACATATCAGCCAGCAATCTTCCTCCACATAAATTGTCTTTAAAGAGAGGTGCCCCTATTATGCTGCTGCGGAACTTAAACCCACGTATTGGGCTTTGCAACGGTTCACGCCTGATATGTCGACAATTTTCATGAAATCTTATTGAGGCAGAAATTCTTACAGGCCAACATAAAGGCAAGGCAGTTTTCTTACCACGTATACCTTTAAAGAATACTGGTGATCAACAAATGCCTTTTGAACTCACTAGAAAACAGTTCCCAATCCGTTTAAGTTTTGCACTAACCATAAACAAATCTCAAGGACAAACAATACAGCATGTTGGTCTCTATTTACCTTCTCCTGTTTTCACTCATGGACAGCTCTACGTAGCTCTATCCAGAGGAACCACATCCGCTAACACCAAGGTATTAATTAAAAATAATCTCTTACCTGGATATCCTGGCGCATACACAAAGAATATTGTCTTTAGAGATCTTCTATCAAAAGTTAATCTCCAGGTGCATTATATACTACATAATTATTTTAACAATATCAAATATACATTACTATTATTAATTTTTGCTTACCGTATATTACTTTCACAGCCCCCTCATCTGTAATCAACTACAACCAACATCAACAACCCCTCCATTCCAGTAATACCTCAACTACAAGACAGCCTTTTGATCATTTCAAGGTACATGCAATTATCATATTTTTTATCAACCAATATCCGCTACATTCCACATTTATCACATCTTCAATATTTACTCTGCACCCTCTATGCTTTACAATTTTATTACTACTCATTACTCTCTGCACTGTGCTATTAACAGAAATAATAACTGTCGAAATATTTATACAATTACATTTTCAGTCACTCAAATAATTTATGTATTTAATTCTATACTTACTTTTTATTATGTTACATGCAACAACTCATAACATTTTCTTTAATGTTAATATATGTTCTCCTCTTTGACTATATTTTCCTTATTCTATATAACTATATAAATTTTTTTTTTATCCTTAATAAATAATGAATGTTTAGCAAAACAAGGTATGTAGTAAAATATTTTAGATTCGTTTGCTGATCCCTATCTTCATTTAAAAATTACCTTTAGTGCATGTCAATTGTTCTTAACATATTTTACTTGCTCCTTACAAAAACTCATCAACTACTGTTCTACATGTTTTATAAAATACTCCCTCATTTTACGTACATTAACTATTTGTTTATGAATATCCATATTGTGCAGATGACAAACAACCATTCATCAAATGAAGAATTGCAATTACATAATCAACACGCCAATGAACCCAGTAAGTCATTCATATTGTGCACTTCTACCTTTTTTACTACGAAAAACTTGGAAAACTAAATTGTATACTTTGTTTCACAGTTAACCCTATAAACAACAACACTGCAACTGACTCAGATGAGAATTACTATGATGAACTTTATCCGCCAACCACAACCAGATGGTCAGATCTACCACGAATTGAGATTCCAGGATTCAGATTACGTATCCCAGCTGTGCCACCAGGTCTAACGCCAAAAGAAGAGTGGAACTACGTATTCACAATGATTAGAAGGTAACATCTACAAACTAACATGTACTACATTACAAATACTACTACCATACCTCAATCAAAATTTTAATAACTAATACCCCGCCACATGTTCCACCAATGCAGAGTCTCTCAAGACCACTGAAGAAGATATGTCATCAAACACTGGTGTTACTGCGGAGAGCTTCTAATTACACTTCAACTGCTTCTTGGATGTTCATTAGTTACATAGCATCGACATTAAGAAATTAAAGTTTAAATATGTCTGTAAAACATTTTATCTTCAATTGTGATACGTTCGCATTTTCACTTACAATGAAATGTTTTAACACCCACTGACGAGTACTTCCTATGTCTGTGAAATTGTGTTTTCAACCTTTTAATGTCTTAGCACTATGTCATATAAAATAAGTTTTTTGATCATTTTTTCATGTTTCTCATCGCTATTACCACATTATATACTCTCCTATAGGTATTAGCTAGCGTATGCACTCCTTACTGTAGAAGCTCCACGTAGGATTACTTATTCTCACAGGTCAGCGTTTATTGCACTCAGAGCCTTCACCTCTCACGGATTTCAGTGCACTCAAAGCCGTCACCACTCACGCCTTTGAGTGCACTCAAGCCCCTCACCATCTGTTGTACGGTAAAATATTACATACTGTTGCTATAACTTTTAATTTACTTTAAATGAGTGCTTCGAGTGTCGGTTGCAGCGCCGATCCGGTCAAATGCGACCTGCGAGTGCCGGTTGCGGTGCCCAACCGGTGATATGCGGGAACACGAGCGGCAGTTGCTGCGCCGAGCGCGTGAAATGCGTGGAAGAGGAGTCCGCTTCTATGCGGCCGAAGGCCGCCCGAAGCATTAAACACGAGCGCAGCCCGTTTGCAGGCGGGCGAAGCCGGCCTGATGCGGCCGAAGGCCGCCCGAGAGCATCGAGCCCGTGCGTAGCCCGTGCGAAGATGCTCGTGTATATATACATATATATATACATGTATATACATATATATATATATACATGTATATATATATATATGTATATACATGTATATATATATGTATATATACACGAGCATCTTCGCACGGGCTACGCACGGGCTCGATGCTCTCGGGCGGCCTTCGGCCGCATCAGGCGGCGAAGTATATATATATATATGTATATACATGTATATATATATGTATATATACACGAGCATCTTCGCACGGGCTACGCACGGGCTCGATGCTCTCGGGCGGCCTTCGGCCGCATCAGGCCGGCTTCGCCCGCCTGCAGTATATATACATGTATATATATATATATATGTATATACATGTATATATATATGTATATATACACGAGCATCTTCGCACGGGCTACGCACGGGCTCGATGCTCTCGGGCGGCCTTCGGCCGCATCAGGCCGGCTTCGCCCGCCTGCACACGGGCTTCGCCCGTGCTTCCCCTCTTCCATGCAATTCATCCGCTCGGCGCTGCAAACGCCGCTCGCGTCCCCACATTTCACCGGCTCGGCGCCGCAACAGGCACTCGTAGCCCCGCATTTCACCGGCTCGGCGCCGCAATCGACACTCGCAGCACTCGTATAAAGTAAATAAAAACTTACAGCAACAGTATGTAATCTTTTATCGTACAGCAGATGGTGATTATTTCCAATTTTTACATAAGAATGAAAAGTGCATAAATTATTTTTAACTTTTGCATAAAAATGAAAAGTGCATAGATTATGAGATTATATAATTAATTTTGCTGCTAATCGCCTCCACCATGCCTCTGCCGTCCCCGCCCGCGAGTTTTTTGTCGTGCTTCCCCGCCCTCAAGCTTTCCGCTGTGTTTCTCCGCCAGTGAGCTGCAGCTTTTATGTGATCTAAAATATCTGCGTTGTAAATTGGAGGAGACGCCGTGAAGATGTCGAGATAAGTGGCGGCAAGTTTGATCGGCCATATCAAAGGATAGCTGTTAATGTGCATCATAAAACATACATTATCTCAAATAATAATAATATTCACAGTCATGAGACAGATAAAGCTGAGGAGTGAGAATAAGAAAAATATAAGAATAAGTAGATAATATAAAATTAACCTAAGGGGTTGCGACTCCAGAGAAGAGAGCTGCCGGGGGAAGGCTCGACAATGGGAAGAGCTTGCCATGAGGCGTGAGACGTGAAATATGGCCGGAGTTTTGGAGGAGATGCCCGAGAAGCTCGTGGAGAACTGGTCGGCAATGGTGGTGGCGGCCATGGCTGCTTCGAGGCGAGTTTGCTAGCGAGAGAGATCTGTAGATGTGGATGCCGGAGTTGAGAGCTCGCCGGAGGAGAGGGGGAGATTGGGGAGAGAGAATGTAGAGAGAGAGGCAGAGGTTCGTGACGGCGCAACGGAGGAGAGGCCCGTGAGGGCGCAGCCAGAGGCTTTTCCCGCCGGCGCCGCCGGCACCACAGTGTCCCCTGACTCTTCCCACCGGCCATGGCCTGCTGGCTGGCTGACTATTTATAGGAGAATAAGGAGAGGGGGGCAACACGTTTGATGTGCAATGGACTGCGCGCGAAGCCATGAGTGGAGAAGCCCGGAGACGCGTCGGAGAAGCGCAGGACGACGCCGGGCCTGTGCCGCTCCAGCTCCTATGGCGCTGTCGATGATTCCGTCATATTGCCTCCACTTTTGGAGAATCTCGCCGGAGGCATCAGGGCGGCGGAGGCAGTGGCAGGAATACAGACATGCTCTCGGTCTCCCCTGACTCTCCTGATCTCTCTTAATATATAAGAATGTTGAAAAGGCGGATGAACAATTGTTCTGTCCTCCGCCGGTTTATATAATAGCATGTCACACTGTTTTAAGCGGCGGAACATATTATATTAATATCTATATCTATAATCTTATATTATATTGCTGAATAGCGGCTGAACAGTAGAGCAGCAGGCCAGTTTAGTGGCGGATTGAAGAGGTGAAAGCGGCGGGGGTTATTTCCGTGAATTATAATAAGATCATATTATATTGCTGAATAGCCGCTGAACAGTAGAGCAACAGGCCAGTTTAGCGGCGGATTGAGGGATCGGAGGGTTGTATCCTGTTACAGGATCGGACGGTCTGTGCTACTTTGATGGTAAGAGCAACAATAGCATACTTTTTTATATATAATAGAGATATATATATAATTATTTATTGGGACCTCCTCTGGGAATTTGCAAAGTTACAAGTTGCACCACTCTATCTTTCAAAACTACATTTACCCAACCTCCTTTATGAGGCTGCCAAGCACAGACCTCATACCCGGTATTGTGTGTCTCGGCTAGCTGATTTGATTGGGATGCTCAGACTGCAGTCTAATTGGACAAGACCCCCGAAAATAGCTAAGTGCTATCGGCCTTCCCCGTCTTTCAACAGTGAACACATGTTTTTTTTCTGTGAAGTTTCTTATCCAACTCAAGTAAAAAAGGAAGAAATTTTTGAGGAGATCACTGACCCAAAGCCTCTTAACTAATTAGGCTTCATTTGGTAAGCGTTTTCATGCCGGCATTTGGAGCAAACGCCACCGGATAGTGGGAAACCAAATGGTGTCCGGTAGCGTTTGCTTCATTTTCGGACAGCGAAAGCCCCAAAACGCCGTCCCCTCCGCCAGACAGCTCCCGAAAATCCATTTCCCCGAAAAGCGCCATCCACCCCACACCGTTTTCAGCCCCACCTCTCCCGCTCCAATTCCAACCCCGGCTTTCCACCCGCCTCCCGCCCCTGCCACCGCCACGCCAAATGAAGCCTAAGAAAACCCTTATTTTTTTTAATCAACTTTAGGAGAAAAAAGGAAAATAATATATCTCTACACAATTTCTTATCAACTATAAAAGGTAGGAAGTGAAAAATATTCACTATTATATTTCAATTTAAAGGTCAGTTCATCTCTTTCAATTCCATCAGACCCAACACAGGCAAGTTGTTTGAAACCTTCAGACAACAAACAAAACTTGCAAGTATTATAACCAACAAATAAGAAATTGGATGATGCATGAGCTGGAAAAAAAAAGATCAAATGGGTGGGCTCTCAGGTGTACTTACTGGAAAACTGGCATTCTGGCACTCTGCAACATTATAATTCTTCGACTTTGGTTCCGCGTAAACTCATGGGTTAAACCGTCATTCGTTAAGAATCACCTAACAAACATCATCCGTTTGAACATAAAAATGGATGAAGTTTCTTAGGTGGGCGTTAACGAATGACAATTTAACCCTCGTGTTCATGACTGTCACCACGGTGCCAAATGGAGCCTTTATCAACGATAATTTTCTTTCTCAAATATAGGACATGCCTTCAAGATTTCTCCAGGTATGTTGAACACTTCTTACATTAGAACTTGTGTGTTGATTTCTCTAGGAGAGAGATCCCAAGCATAAAGTCCAAAGTATAATATAAGCTTTATCATGAAAGCTCAATAACAAACAAGCTTTCTTTCCTGTATGTTTCTGCTGAATATGAACAAAGTAATGAGAACAATTTAAAAGAGATGTGAGAATAAAATGGAAAAAAAATGTGTAGCTATAAAAACAACTTCAACACAAAAGCAGTATAAACCCACAAATCAACTTTGAACAAAAAGGGTTAATCACTTCGTTCTACGCAACCTATATTTCACCTATTCAATTATATTCTCAAATAACTTCTACATATGAAACTTTCTACATATAAGTCACCACCCCCCCCCCCCCCCCCCCCTCTCACAATTGAGGGAATCACCTGTTATTGATCCTAGTACAACTTAATAGAGGGAAACAAAGATTCATGGAAGCTACAAATAACAAGAACATTCATATAAAATCGAAACAACCACTTTGATACAATTAGTTAGGTGTGTGGACCAAGATGGACATGTGTTTGAGAAACATATGCATCCATTTAAACATATTTCAACCCAGAAGCATTGAAGAAAATTACACTCCAAGACTTAAGATTATTTATTTTAGTAATCCCCTACCATGTTTCTCCATCTGAGCTGAACATTATCTGTGTTTCATAAAGTATATTCTTAAAGTAAAGACATTCGCCCCATGATAAATCAAAGAGAAACTTAATAAAGTGAACCATCAATTTATACGACCAGATGGAATCAAAATATGTTTATTTATTCTAGCTATTAAGTTTAGGAAACTCATAGTTACCGTCATATTACATTCTTGGGTATAACCTATGTAGAAAGAGCTCGAAGCTTGTATGTATTTCTTGTGTATCTAAATACAAGGAGAAAATACAAATATATAGGAGAGAAAAGGAGATAGGAAAATCTATACAAGACGTGGGACTAATAAGAGAAGAGGGAAAAGAATAAAACATGGGCCCAATAATGGGCCCTTTACATGGGCTTTTCTAACACTCCCCAGCAAGCTGTAGCGTACAAATCGTATGCGTCAAGCTTGGACAAACATGCTTCAGGTCGAATTTTTGTGAGGACATCCGCAACTTGTTCTGTCCCTGGAACATGCTTCAGGTCGAATTTCTTCATTTGAACCTTTTTTCGGATGAAGTGACAGTCGACTTCAATATGTTTTGTTCCCTCGTGGAATACCGGATTCTTGGCTATATGTATGGCAGTCTGGCTGTCACAGAGGAGGAGAGTTGGGGAAGGGAGCTTTACACCCAGAACGGTAAGAAGACCTTCAAGCCAAGTTAGTTCAGAAACCACCGACGTCATTGCCCGGTATTCTGCCTCAGCTGATGATCGAGCAACGACCGCTTGTTTCTTGCTTCTCCAGGTAATCAAATGTTCTCCAAGATATGTGCAAAAACCACTGGTTGACCGTCAATCATCAAGGGAACCAGCATAATCGGCATCGGAATAAGCCACCAAAGTTGGAGCTGAAGATGAGGTTTTGTAAACCAGACCTTGACCAGGAGCCGTTTTAAGGTATCTGAGAATACGTTCAACGGCCTGAAGATGAGATCTTCGAGGGGTATGCATGTACCGACTGACAATACCAACAACGAAGGAAATATCTGGTCTGGTTACCGTGAGGTAGATCAATTTTCCAACGAGACGACGATAGTATTCTGGATTCTGGAGTAGGAGATCTGAGTCAGATGCCTGAGCGCACAACTTGTGATTTGCATCCATTGGGGTGTCAATCGGCTTACAACCTGAATAGCCAGCATCCTGAAGGAGGTCGAGGCAATACTTCCGCTGAGAGAGGACGAGACCGTCTGGCCGTCTGGCAACCTCAAGACCCAAGAAGTACCAAAGGGGCCCCAGATCTTTTGTTTAAAAAACTGTGCCCAAGTGTAGTTTGATCTCCTGTATTCCTTTCGAGTCGTCTCCTGTAATTATGATATCGTCAACATATACTAACAGAAGAACCGTTCCCGTTGTTCAGTGACGAGTGAATAGCGAGAAGTCTGCCGAGCTGCGAGTAAAACTACCTCCCGAAGGGCCTTACTGAATTTGGCAAACCACGCCCGTGGGGATTGTTTGAGACCATACAGAGCCTTCATAAGACGACAGACCTGAGACTCCCCATGTGGTCTCAAACCCAGGAGTTTGCTGCATATACGCCGTTTCTTGGAGATCGTCATTCAGTAAGGCATTCTTAATATCGAGTTGGAGTAAGGGCCACCAGCGATGGACAGTCACAAAGATGAGGACTCGAACGGTGTTGAGTTTAGCAACCGGAGAAAAGGTTCTTCATAGTCGAGCCTCTGTTGTTGGGTGAAGCCACGAGCCACCAGACGAGCTTTCAGGCGGTCAATTGTTCCGTCAGCAACATGTTTGATAATATAGACTCATTTACACTCAACTGGTGCCTGACCCGGAGGAAGGGGTACAAGAGTCCATGTCTGGTTGGCCCAAAGAGCAGTCATTTCCTCTTCCATGGCGGCCCGCCATCCAGGATGTTGTAGCGCCTCTTGCACAGAGTTAGGAACCAAAATCGAGGAAAGAGACGTAGCAAATGTGTGGAGATGAGGAGAGAGGCGATGCAAGGAGACACAGTTTGCCAGAGGATGGGTAGTGGAGGCAGGTACCTGATCAGCAGGGTGCGGAGTAGCCGAGGTCGAGGCCGACTGCAGAGGGGCAACAGAGTCGGACGGGCGACGAGAGTAGACACGGATAACAGGTGGCCTGGAGGGGGCAGGAGTCGGAGCAGGTGGTACTAGTGGCAGAGGTGTAGTAACGGGGATAACAGGTCGTGGGATGAGTGGTGGTAGAGGTTTCGGCGTGAAAGGAGTGGTTAAAGGAGCAGAGAAGAACGGTTGATCTTCCCGGAATGTAACATCAGCAGAAACGGAGGCCTTGCGAGTAGCGGGAGAGTAACAAACATAGCCTTTCTGCGTACACGAATACCCAACGAAGACATGTTTAGCTGACCGGAGTTCCAACTTGTCCGAGGACGGACCCAGACGGTGAACGTAGCAGGTGGAGCCAAAAACCCGAGACAGGAGAGGGAAAGCCAGAGTAGAGGGAATAGTAAGCTAAACGGAGTAGCATAGTGGATGACAGAGGAAAGGAGACGGTTGATCAGGAAACACGCAGTAGAGACCGCAAAGTTCAATAACTTTTGGGAACATGCATATGAAGCATGAGAGAGCGGGCAACATCAAACAAGTGTCGGTTCTTCCGTTCGGCAACGCCATTTTGCTGGGGTGTGTAAGCACATGATGTTTGATGAAGAATCCCGAATTCAGTGCACAAGGCCGCAAAGTCGTGGTGTGTAGTGTATTCGTGAGCCTTATCGGTGCGTAATGTTTTGAGGGTGGTGTGGAATTGGTACGAGTTTCAAGGACAAAGCCCGAAAAACACAGGGAAGTTCGTACAATCACGGAGTAAGTAAAGTCACGTTGTGCGAGAGTAGTCATCAATAAACGTGATAAAATAGCGATAACCAGAAATGCTAGTAACTTTATAAGGTCCCCAAATGTCTGAATGCACTAAATCAAAAGAAGTAGTGTTCAGGTACAATGTGCAGGGAAAAGAAGAACGCGGCTGCTTACCGAAGATACAAGATTCGCACTGAAAAGGATAAATTGATACATCAGGAAGAGCCCGCTGGAGCAAGGGAGAGGAGCGTGGCCAAGACGTCGATGCCACTCACTGGAGGGACAGAAGATAGGACAGTGGGATAGTCATCAAGAAGGTAGAGCCGCTCTGCAGTGTGCCTTTACCAATGGTAGTACACGTCCGTTGATCTATATGAGAAAGGAAGAGGGGGTGAATATGACAAAGCAATTTAGATCATGAGTAAGACAACCAACAGAAAGTAAATTGAACGGGGAGCTCGGAACATGAAGAGCTGAGCGAAGGGAGATCGATGGGTTGAGTTAAATGTCAGCTGAGCCAGAGACTGGAACCGTCTCTCCATTTCCACGGTGATACACTTCGGATGAGGAGAATCTGTGTACTTGGGTGGCGTTTGCGAGGTATATGATGAGTGACACCCGAGTCCATGATCCATCGTGGACTGGTGGATAAACAAACAGTATCTGCGTTGGAGGCGATGGCGATGGAGGCAGAGGCGGGTTGAGCAGCCTTTGGAGTTGCTAGAGCTGGAGACGAAAAACCTCAAGGTCAGAAGGAGCGGCAGCAGAGGATGTGTCCGCAGCAACCGAGGCTGTCGGACGAGGAGGATAACCAATCTTCTTGTAGCAGGTGTCCATAGTGGTCGTCCTTTCCGCAGTAGGAACAAGTCGGCTGACCCCGACCCCGCGCCCGCAGCCCCGAGATCCCGAACGTCCACCAAGAACGAAGATAGGTGGGGGCAGAGTTAGGGGGGAAGGGTCTGCTGAAGAAGGGCCGAGGGCGGAGGCGCAGTAGTATCCGGAGGAGGTGGAACACGAAGTAACATGGAGCATACATCAGATAATGAGGGGTAGTGGAGGAAGCCAGAATCTGGGTGCGAATATTCTGAAGGAGAGGCGGGAGATGAGCCCATCTGATGGAAATGCATACGGCCTCCTTCTGAGCACGCTGAGTAGCATGGTCATTGGTAGATGGTTGATGTTGTATCCAGGCCTCAGCGAGTCTTTTTATGAGCGACAAAAGAGGTCATGACCAATCCCCCCCCCCCCCCCCCCGTGTCGAGAGCCAGAAGATCGGTGAGGATGCCATAAAGATGATGGAGGTTGTCTTTACCCGTACAGGGAATGCAGTTCATCCCACATAGCTTTGGCTGTTTCGTGATACATGGCCATCTGATAAGGTTCGCCGTCGAGGGAATTGAGGAGCCATGTCTGAACAGACCATCATTGCGGAGCCAGTCATCGTAGAAGGAGAAGGAGGAGCCTGAGTGAGGTGAGGCAAAAGGCCCTTGGCCTGAAGAACCCGGCGAACAAAATGAACCAAGGGATGAAATTCTTCTTCCTGGAGAGGGAAATTGTTGTAATCCGCAACTCATCACGGATTTCAGGAACAGGTGTCGGGTGGTCTGTAGAGGGGCTAGCCACAGTTGAGTCGTTGGAAGCCATTGCGAGGAGAGGAAGCAGGAAACAGCGGCCAGCAACAGCGGACGGAAGCAGGAGCCCGCTGGAAGAGGGCGAAACAAGAAATGAGGCAAGGGTTTTAGAAGTAGTATTGTGTGTGGGGAGGTTGGTTGTGAGGATGGACCCGGCGGAGGGTGGGCCCCGTTGAAATGAGGTTGCATACTGAGAAGTCGTTGGATATCGATGGATGCACAGAGAGCGAGCAGGAGCTGACATACAGTTGGCGGCAGTGAGCGGGGTAGTGTCGGGGGTCGACGGGGTGACCGGAAGAAGCATTGGATCGAAGCAAACGCGAGGAGAAGTCGCAAATGGTCGATGGCGTCGGCGAGAAGATGTGTTGAGCACGCAAGCGGGCAAGGGAGAGCAGATGCTCGGGCGTTGGCATCGTGCAGGAGGTGTAGGCAAGACAAGCACAGTTGTGTGTTAAGAAGGCGGACGACGAAGACGTGTGGGAGCGAAGTCGCGACATCGAGCAGAACGGGCGAGGCTGTCGCACGGAAGATCGAACGAACGGAAAGAAGATGCGAGCATGGCGGGCGTGTGATTATTGCTGGTAATAGTGAAGAAGATCCACCTAGGGTTCCGACAAAAATCCTAAATGAGCAGCAGATCGGACCAATTAACAATTGCACACCATCACAAACTAGAACTTTAAGATTGAAGGTAAAATAGGGAAACAAATATCGAGACGAGCTCGACCCGAATTCGTGAGGGTTGGTTTCCCCTAAAAGCCTCTCTCACCTAGGAGAGCCTAACACTTACAAGATCATCAATGATAAACTAAAGAAACACTGCCACTCTTATATATAGGGGATTGAGACATACAAAGTGCGATAATTCCCTTACACTACATATGCAAAGGGAAAAGTGTATCTAGGAGGTCATATCTGTATCATATACCTAAACTCCCATGGATCTCCCTGGACCTGCGCTCTTCTCATTTGCCTTTTATTAATCCTCGTGAACTACAACCTCTTCTCTTCTCCTCTTATGGTGTGGTGACTATTGAGAATAGTCATGACTTCCTAGGTGGGGCATGTTTGGGAGGAGAAAGCAACCAAAATCTCATACTCAAGCTAAAAGGAAACAGAATATTTCTTTGATGACAATATAAGCCCAATGGATCCCTTAAATAGACATACAAAGAATATAATTGTAAATAAATCTTAACACTTGGACTTGCTTAAAAACTAAGAGATAACAACATTGAATAATAACACAAACAATATAATAAAACGGTAAGATAATAATAATCAGGCACGAAGCCCATAGCATCTCTCCCGCTGTGCAAAAAGAGCTTCCCCTTAAGCTAAGGGAGATCGACGGCGATGGCCGCTCACTCAACCCCTACGTCATCAGAATCCTCTGTGCAGATAAAAAAAAATGCACCGATGGCCGCAAGTATACAACTCATCGCAGTTAAAACATAGCCCATGTGCATGCTTGTCAGACATTTCTATGCGAGAAAGTCGACAGATCTGCGGGGTTTGGATCCCCTCGACACATCCATCCGGAGTCCTTGTGTTGGTGGGGTTGTAAGTCTCCAACGGCAACTGAAGTCGACAGTCGCACGATCTTGCTAGCTCATACCAGTCACCAAGTCCCAGGGGGCTTCGAATTCGACATCCAAACATAGGCGGTCGCGGAGTCTAGCGCTAAAGATGAAGACTTGCATTTTACGGGGTATCGTGACGTGCACAAGAACAATATAAAATTATTTTAGAAAGCCATCAATCTGCCCTGTTGCTGTAATGTCGTGAGGTCCCCCAGGGGATTGCTATGAATCGGGGGGCCAAAGCGCATGTTGCAGACCGCTTGAAGTCACGCCAGATCAGTCCAGGATTGTCCCTCTGCAAATGGGTGAACATAATTGCACAGTATCGAGCATGTCAAAAGAGGACAACAAATCCACTTCATCATCAGTGACTGCTGATACTAAAAAATTGTTCGCATCTGATGGGCCATTCTAAGGATCGTCCTTGTCATCATAAGTTGCAAGTGTCAACTTGGTGTAATGGGGTATGATGTTGCCCTCGTGTAGTATCCTGGCTAGGGGATCAAGTCGAAGAAGTTACGGTGGAGGCGACAGGTTGCTGCAGAGCAAGAGTGATACGTAGGTGAGGTAGTAACGACCATAATGGAGGGGACACGGGATAAGTCATTCAACTTGTTGGTGAGTGTGTCTATGTCTGCCCGATGAGGTGCCTCGACCTCTCGAAAGTATCTTACTATGGATGTTATGATGTTTGCATGAAATCCCTCGTAGAATCGGTTAGCGCGGGTAAGTCCTCATAGTGTGGAGTACAGCCGACAATAAATCGGAAGTAGCACGGGCTAAAGAGCGGGAGTGATTGGACGATTGAATTCCTCGGTGAATCGGTGATGGCTGCTTTTCAGTTGCTATGAGAACCACGTACATTCCCTATAATAGGAACAAAAAGAAAACCCACTTTTGGTTTGGGGTTCGAGAAAAGGACATTATTAATTTGGATCATATCAGGCAGTGACCTTAGTATTATTTATTAATCTTAAATAAATAATTAATACTAAAACCTTTTTTATCAACATTTAAAAAATCAAAATATAAAAAACAGAAACTATATAAAAA